>LPNX010841333.1:9385-89138 GCA_001517045.1 Pseudotsuga menziesii
GCGGGTCAGTGAACACTCTTTCAACAATCTCATTTGGGTAGGTTTCACTTGTATTTAATTTCAAATAAATAAATATTTAGTTATAGTCATCCTTGACTAACTTGTTCATAAAAAACTTTACAATAATTTTAACATAATGTTTCTCAAATAAATAAAAGTATTTATTTTTTAGTTCTAGGTGGGTTACAAACATCCTCCCTGAAGTTCAACATCATCCTCGATGTTTCTTAATTTTATTTTGAGTCTTCCTAGAACAGAGATGGATATGCCTCCTGCATATGACTCTTCAATTCCCAGGTTTCTTCATTTATACTGAGGTGTTTCCATTGCACCTTTACATGTCCAATGGTGTGATTCTGGAGAAAAGTTTACCTCTTGTCAAGAATACAGTATGGTTCCATCTGAGAATCTCCTTCGGTTTCTTCGTGAATAAAATTCCAGTTGATCACATGAGTAGCATCATACCCACACTTTTTCAATATGGAAATATGAAATACATTATGTATTCTCAAATTAGGTGGCAAAGCTAACTGATATGCCATTGGGCGAACTCTTTCCATTATTTCGAATCGTCCACAATACCTGGGTGCTAATTTAGCACAACTCCTCAACTTAAAGAATCTCTTATGGGGTTTTACCTTAACAAATACATGCTCACCTACTTGTAATTATTTATGAATTCTTTTAAGTTCTACATGCCTCTTTTGTTTGTCCTGTACAGATTTTAAATTGCTTTGTACGTGTTTCACTATTAGTTCCATTTATTTTAAAAATTCAAGTACTAACAACAATCTGTCAACTAGATTACTCCATGTAACAGGAGTGTTACATTTCCTACCATATAAATTATAAAAAGGACTAAGTTTAGTTGAATCTTGACAATGATTATTATACGCAAATTCAACTAAGTGCAAATAATCTTTCCATTTCTTGGGATAGTCTTTAAAATACATTCTTAACATGTCTTCTAGTACATGATTGGCTCTTTATGTTTTTCCATCTATTTGTGGATGATAAGCTATACTAAATTTCAATTTAGTATCTAGTCATTTAAACAATGACTTCCAAAAATTACCAGTAAACTTAGGGTTTCTGTCAGAAATGATTACCTTCAAAATTCTGTGCAGCTAAAAAACTTTTCTTCATAAAGATTTCAGCAATGTTAGAAACTTTATGACTTGTTTTAAGAGGTATAAAGTGTGATTCTTTGCTTATTTTGTCTACTACTACCATTATTGAATCATTTTGTTTCTGATTTTTAGGAAAACCAGTTATAAAATCAAGATTGATGACTTCCCATTTCCAATTTGGATTTGGTAATGGTTGCAAAATATCAGTTGGGTGTTGATGGTCAACTTTAACGTGCTTAATTTCTATACACCTAGCTATATATTCAGCAACCTTGTTCTTTATGTTAGGCCAAAAGTACTCTTTTCTCAATATTGTTATCATCTTTTGATACACTGGATGTCTGGAGTAAGGACTTTTATTTACTTCATTTAAAATGGACAGTTTAATTTCTGGTATGTTAGGAACATAAATTATGTTTTTATATAGCATTAAGCCTTTTTCATTTAAACCATAATCTATTTTTACATTTTCGGATTCATTATGTGTTACCATTTTTCTTAGATTTTGGTATTTTGTGTCCATTTTTATCCCTTCTTCCAATTTATCATCTAATTCTATTCTATAACTGTTGATGGCAGCTATAAAATGCATTATTGCATTTCTTTTTAAGGCATTAGCTATTTTATTTTCCTTTCCTTTTATTTTTTATTTATTTAAAAATCATATTTTCTAGGTAAAGGTAACGATCTAGCTTGCCTTGCATTCATATTTTCTTGAACGAACAAATACTTCAAACTTATGTTATTAGACATTAACAAGAATATTTTACCCATTAGATGATGACACCACATTGTTAGAGCATGATATTATGGAAGACAACTCTAATTCATAAGTTCTATAATTCTTTTCATGTGTTTTTATCTTCTTTGATTCATAACCAATTACATTACCTTGTTGTGTTAATGCTCCACCCAAACCTTCATTGCATGCAACAATGCATAGGATAAAATTCTTGTCTGGATCTGCTATTTTTAGTATAGGTGCAGTAGTTAACAATTCTTTTAATTTATGAAGACATTCTTTGCACTTTTGATCCGAGACAAATATTTTTCCCTTTTTATGTAATGATTTTATGCGATTCGCGATCTTCGAGAATCCTTCTATAAACTTCCTGTAATAACCCATTATTCCCATGAATGATTGTACGTTAGTTACATAATTGGGAACATGCCAAACAATTATTGCTTTTATCTTATTGGGGTCTATTGATATCCCTTCCTTAGATATCACATGCCCTAGATATTGTATCTTATCTTTATAGAATTCACATTTACTAAATTTAGCATACAATTTATGTTCTCTTAGAGCTTGTAGTATTATCTGCAAGTGTTCATCATGTTGTTATTTCATTTTCGAATAAATTAATATGTCATCTATGAAGACGACTACAAATTTATATAAGTATTTTCTTAAGTCATTGTTCATTAAACACATAAAATTTGCTGGTGCATTTGTTAGCCAAAAAGGCATAACCACAAACTCATAGTGTTTGTATCTAGTTCTAAACGTGGTCTTAAAAATATATTTGTCTTTAATTCTGACTTGATGGTATCCAGATCTCAAGTATATTTTTGAAAATATCTTCATTCCACATATTTGATCAACAGATCATGTATGTGGGGAAGAGCACATCTATCTTTTATTGTCATTTTGTTCAGTTGATGGTAGTTTATACATAGAATTAATGTACCATATTTATTTTTAACGAAAAAGACAGGTGCTCCCCAAGGGGATACACTTGGACTTTCATAAATTTTTTCTATCATTTCGTGTAATTGTAATTTTAATTTGTTAAGTTGTAACGTGTTCATTCGATAAGGATATTTTGAATTAGGTAGAGGTCATGGTACTAATTCAATTGTAAAATCCAGATCTCTCTTGGGAGGTAATCCTCGAATTTCTTCTAGGAAAACATCTGAGAAATCTTGTAAGATTGGAATATCATCAAATTTCAACTTACCTTCTTTACCCATATGTTTTTTATTTATTATATGTACAACAAAGACTTTAAAACCTTTCCTTACATCCTTTTTCATGTGTAAGGCTAAGATTTGTCTAATAGAAACTCTCTTAGGTATTCCTTTGACTAAAATTCTTTCTCCTTTATCATTTAAACAAGCAAATGTTTTCTGAAAAAAATTAAATCTACTTGATGTCTTTCCAACCAATCCATACCTATTAAAACATCATAATATGATAATGGTAATACATTTAACTATACTTGGGTTTTGACTGACTCATAAACAAGTCACAGTTATCAACATATTTAACTACTTTCCTTTTATTCCCTATATCTAACTGAACCAACCAAGACTTTTGAAACTTTTTCAAAGATAATTTACATTTTTCCACTATGCTAAGTGACACATAGTTTAAAATAGCACATGGGTCAATCATAATGGAAACATGTTGGTTTTGTATCATACCTTGCACTTCCACCATGGAGGTTTGATGATCAGGCCACTGATTTTCCAAGGATGCATTTACTATGGGCATTTCATTTGCTACATCCCTAACTGTTTCCTCTTCCTAAATGGTATGCACATTGATGTACTTCCTTCTTCTGTTTAGACAGTACTTTGCATAGTGAGGTCCTTGACATCCCCAACACTTTACAGGTTCCTTTTGTTCATCATTTTTAACATAATTATTAGGCATGTCTCTGCATTTTGGTGTTGTAATGTTTTGTTGTGTTTTATCTTTAAAATATATTCCTTGATAGTTATTCTTAGAGAAAATATGAGAGTTGTTTTCGAAAATTTTATTAGGATTAAAACCTTTTCTTTTCTGGTCAAAGTTACTTTCTCTTTTATTCTTCGAGTTAGGTATGCTTTCTCTCTTTTTACTTTGTTTGTAAGAGAAGTCAACTTTTCTCGTTGCCACTTCAAGGGTCTTTGGATTATCAAATTTAATTCTTTCCTTGAAGCTAGTAGGAAGAAAACTTAGTAACCTTTGTATTTTAGGCTTTTCATCAATTATATATGGTACATATCTTAGTAATCTTAGAAATTTTCTACTTCACTCTTTCATTGAAATTGAACCTAGTTTCAATTCATAAAATTATTTAGCTCTTTCTTCGTAATACTATTCAGATAAAAATTTCCTTTTAAAGTATTTTTTAAGGACTAACGAGGTTAAATACTTTTCCTCATGTTTTTTGACACTTTTTATGTCCTAGCACCAAATGTCATCTTTTCCAGTGAGGTTGTAGATAGCCATTTGGGATTTTAGTCTATTGGAGTAGTTATAAATTTGAAAGTACTTTTTTATCCCCTATAACCAAGACTCGACTTCTTCACCTTTTTCCACTTCCTCATTAAACATGGGAGGTTTTATCTTTTTAAATTCTCCTGAGATTTCTTCATAAGGTTTATACTTCTTTTTTCTAGGGCTATGGTTTCTTTCACTACTTTCACTTGTGTATTTATACCTTCCTCTATGCGAAATTAATTTAACTCTTCAAGAAGATTCACTATCAGAAAATTTTAATTTCATACCCTTGTGTTTGTATGATACTGTTCCAGAATCAGTTTCATACACAATTCTTTTATATTTACCTCTGTTGTGTATTTTGTCTAATAAAATCTGATTTAGTTCTAAAATTAATTCATTATCTACTTTCACAGTGTGTGGTTCATATTTTAATTCTTTCACTACTTCAAGTAACTTTGAGGGTTGATTATTTAATTGCACATAAATGGTGTCTCAATTATTGTGATGGGATCCATTTTCAACATATCCTTCAACACCTTCCATTTTCCTATGAAACGAAATTTTATATTTCTGTACAGAAATAAATTTAAAACATGATCAATATATTTTATTTCCTGTTGGTATGAGAATGAGCCAATCAGGCCCAGTGTCTGGAACTTGCTCTCATACCACATGCAACATCTCCAAATTTATGTAAAACAAATAAAAATTAATATTTTCTAATCTGTAATTTCCTAGGAAGATAGAATCATAAGATGATAAACTTTACATTTTAACAGTTGTGACAACCAATAAAAATGTGTATTAGGTCTGACTACAAGATATGAATGATAAATTAGAGACATAATACCTTCATAAACTATGTTTATTATTTTAAACAAAAGGTCCGTCTTACGACAACATTTTTTTATGCAACATAATGTTATATTGTCACTACTTACTTGTTGTTAATGTTACTTTTAATTTCTATCGACTGAATTTGTTGTGGATGATGTTTATGTTCTTCTCATCCATTCACCCTACCTTTATGTTAGGGAAATGGGTCATAGGTCTTACTTAGATTTTTACAGATAACGCAAAACCTATGTATCCTTGTGTAGCTCTTGATTATGAAGAGATTACAACCACCTAGCTAAACAAATATCCTAATCTAGGTATACAATTTACTCCTAAGAAAATTCTAAGTACTTTTTCTATGGAAAGAAAGCTTACCTTAGACATAAAATACAAGCATGTCAAAAAGTGTTATGGTCTCGAGCAATGAAATGGTAGTGGAACTATACGGTAATGGTGGTAATATTTTTCCATTGCACTGCTCTAAAGTGATCATGTGAACGCTTACAGATTATAGCTCTGAACAATTACTTGTCAACTCATAAACCCTATGGTTTAATGAGCCTAGAAAAATAATGTTTGTCTTGTCGTTGTTATTTGGGATTTGCACTGTTCTCTTGGTTCTTTGCACGGCTCCAACCAGCTTCTATTTGCATTGTTATGTATTTTCATGGTGTAATCACTGGTGGAGAAGATGAGGTAGTCAGCCCTCGACTCCCTTCACCATTGTCTACGTCAATGATGATCGTTTTCATGGCTCTAGTTATATGATGGTGACTAGATTCTTTCTATGAAGACCGGCCTTGATAAACTTTTCAAAAGGAAAGCTCTTAGTATTGAATTTATCATTCTTCTAATATCAGTTTCTTTTATGTTTCAAATAATGACCTCTATCATATTTATGTGTAGAGGCTCTCGAGTATAGGCTGTTTCACTTCGATTTTGGGTGGACGTTGTGTGGATAAAGAGTTGCAGTATGGATAAGTCCTGTTACCTTTTTTTTCTCTAGCTCTGTGTCTTGTGTCATCGTGGATTGACCTACATTTTCATGCCATGGGCTAGGAATCCATCTTTGCATTTTTCTTTTTTGCCATGAAAGTGGTAATTTTCTTTCGTATAGCCATGAGGCGTTTACATTTGAAAATGTCAGGTAAAATTATTTGACCATGGAGTGGAAGTTACTATACAATGTTTGTTTAGTGTAAAAATAGTGACAGGGTTTACATTTTTTTTTAATGGTGTTTTTGAACAGTTCTATGTCTATTGCTTCAAAATGTAAATATTGGATTTTCCTTAAAAAGAAACTTGTGAGGGATTTTGTTTATGTATTTACACAATCATGTTTCATTTAACACTTTTGTAGCTTCATTTTTCTATAAAAACTAATTACAGTCGTCAGGACATTACTCTAATTAGTTTTTCTTTGAGAAAGGGCTGTGAGGCTACTGTCAAGTTGATATAAGGTTTAAGAGGATGCTACTATTAATATAATAATTATTTAATGTAATCCATAAATCTGTTGGTATTTCTTCTGTACGTTTATGTTTAAAATTGTGCATATTCATACTAAGATGGCCTTCAGCATGCAACCAGAGTTATGGCATGTTGATGATCTCAATTTAGTATTTTCAGCTTAAAGTAAAATACCATTATTGGGCTGGGTCGTAAATCCTTTGTAATGTAGCCCTGATTAAAATAGCTGAAACACTCGAAAGGATTCGATCTCTGAACCTAGTTTTTTACTACTCTGTTCTTGAGGCTTATTTTACAATAACTATAACTAGGGTTTTAGACCGTGAGGCAATAGTAATAATAGTTTTGTTAAAGATTCGAGTTATATAATGATTTAAACAAAGTTAAGTTGTAAGGAGGTTAAGAGATTGGTTGTGGTTTAGCATTTGATATTTTTAATATTCTTGTAGTAATATAGATGTCATGTGATTATCAAGGGTTCATGGGGTTTGAACCCTTGACATGTATTGTTCTTTCAAATTTGATGCTAATTATTCTATAAATCACTGCCCAAAAACTGTAAATGGTTAATCAATATAATTGTTATTATTTATGCTTCTAGATTCTAAACTTGGAAATCATGACCTTAATACTAAGTATTAAATACGATTCTAGTATACATGTATACAAATATATATATCCTACAGGGTTTTACAAGGTTTGAAAATAATTTTAAACCATAGTTTTTCTATACGTTAATACTGATAATGACAAACTATCTAAGTGAAATATTAGGCGATAAGAGAGGGTTTGATTATAGTTAAAAGTAAATAATACTAACTAGGCTAGCAATATTATAACTAGTAATCAAAAGAAAGGAGAAGGAATTGTTTACAATTTAAAGATGATCCTAATAGTAATGTTTGATCTAAAAATCATTATAAAATAAAAAATAAAAATGACTATAACATCATAGGAAATTACAACTTCCTTTTTCATAGTATTACAAAACAGTTACCATTGAACTTCTATAGATACTGAGCATACTTCATAAAAAAATTAGAGATCTAGAATTAAATCACAAATAATTAACAAACTATTATAACCTGAATAATTTGTAGAAGGGGGGAAATCATCCAAAGAAGACTGTTCCACCCAACCGTCTCCTTAAGAAGCCAATATTACTTTCTTAGGACCCTTGAGCTTTTTCACTAAACCACTAGGATGAATATTACTTGATAATAACACATACAAAACATGCTACAACTTAGCACTCAATAGTAGACTTAACTCAAGAATTTCACTTTAGCTATCCCCTCATTGAATTCCTTATGTGCCTAAATTTTCAGTTTGCAGCAATCACAAGGTTCATTCACTTAGGAAAAATAGAATGTAGTGATCCACCTATTCAATTTGATGGTATTTATAAGATTTCCTAGGTCTTTGGGATACTTTTGGAATTAAATGATGCACCTGCTCAGTTCCCCCTCTAAGGGAGCATGACCACAATTTTAGGGACTTTTCTTCCTGCAACAGCTATAAATTGAAATGCTAGTGTTTCCACTTGTCATTCATCCTTCTACAGCTGCGCATTCCTACTAGTGGGTTAATGAACACTCTTTCAATAGTCTCCTTTGGTTAGGTGTCTCTTCTATTTGATTTCAAATAAATAATTAGTCAATTATAGACCTCCTTGACCAACTTGGTCATAAAATACTTTACAATAATTTTAACATAATTTTTCTCAATCAAATAAAAATATTTATTTTTCAGTTCTAGGTGAGTTACAAAAACCCCCCCTTAAGTTCAACATAACCCTTGATGTTGCTTAAGATTATTCTGAGTCTTCTTAGAACAGAGTTGGATATTCCTCCCGCATATGACTCTCCAATTCCCAGGTTACTTCATTTGGACTGAGGTGTATCCATTGCACCTTTATCTTTCCAATTTTGCGATTCTAGAGAAAAATTTACGTCTTGTCAAGAATACAATCTGGTTCCAGCCGAAAATATCCTTTGCGTTCTACCTAGATAACATTCCAATCGATCACATGAGTAACATCATCCACATACTTTTTCAATATGGAAATATGAAAGACGTTATATATTCTAATATTAGGTGGAAAATATAACTAATATGCCACTGGGCCCACTCTTGCCAATATTTGAATGGTCCACAATACCTAGGTGCTAATTTAGCACAACTTCCCAACTTAAAGGAGCTCTTCCAAGGTTTTACCCTAACAAATATATTCTCACCTAGTTGGAATTATTTCGGAGTTCTTTTAAGGTCTACATGACTCTTTTGTCTGTCTTGAGCTCTTTTCAAATTGCTTTGTACTCGTTTCACTGTTAGTTCCGGTTCTTTTAACAAGTCAGGTTCTAACATCAATCTGTCAACTGGATTACTTCATGTAATAGGAGTGTTACATTTCCTACCATATAATATTTCAAAAGGACTAATTTTAGTTAAATCTTGATAATTATTATTATATGAAAATTCAACTAAGTGCAAATAATCTTCCCATTTCTTGGGATAGTCTCTAACATACATTCGTAACATCTCTTCTAGTACTTGATTGAAATCTGTTTGCAGGTGATAAGTAGTACTAAAATTCAATTTAGTATTTATCCCTTTAAATAATGACTTCTAAAAAGTTCCAGTAAACTTAGGATCTCTGTCATAAATTATTACCTTCGGAATTATGTGCAAACAAAAATTTTCCTTCATAAATATGTCCACGATGTTAGCAGTTTTACGAGTTGTTCTAACATGTATAAAGTGTGATGATTTGCTTATTTTGTCTACTAGTACCATTATTGAATAATTTTGTTTCTAATTTTTAGGCAAACCAGCTATAAAATCAATACTGATGACTTCCCATTTCCAATTTGGAATTGATAATGGTTGCAAAAGACCGGCTGGGTGTTGATGCTCAGCTTTAACTTGCTGACATTATATACACCTAGCTATATATTTAGAAACTTCACTCTTCATGTTAGGACAAAAATACTATTTTCTCAACATTGTTATCATCTTTTGATACCCCGGATGTCCGAAGTAAGGACTTTTATGTAGTTCATTTAAAATCAACAATTTAATTTATGGTATGGTAGGCACATAAAGTCTGTTTTATACAACATTAAGCGTTTTTGCTTTAAATTGTAATATGTTTTTACATTTTTAGATTCATTCTGTGCTACTTTTTTTTCTTATATTTTGGTATTCTATGTCCAATTTTATCCCTTCTTCCAATTTATCAACTAATTCTATTTTATAACTACTAATGGTAGTTATAAAATGTGTTATTGCATTTCTTCTTAAGGCATCACCTATTGGTTTATTGGTCAATACTGAGACGAGGAAGATGAATCAGTATTGTTATTTTTTTACTATTTAACCACTTTATAAATCTATCATTAAAAACACATAACAACACAAAAACATAAAAAACAAATTTAACATGGAATCCCAATAGGATAAACCACCAATACATCCTATGACTGCAAAATTGTGTTTTACAAATAGTTTGGCTGCTACTATAGATAAGGATGGTATTACACCTTGTTTACCAATACCAATTGGAACGCGTCTATGACCCCCTAGTTTATTAGCTATGACTGAAAGGATGCTACAACACCCTATTTACCAATGCCAATTGGAAGGAGGCTACGAACCCCTGATTTATCAGCTACGACTGAAAGGAATCTACAACACCCTATTTACCAATGCCAATTGGGAGGAGTATACAACCCCTTGGTTTATCAACTATAACTAAAAAGAGGAATCAACCTCATGCAGGCTTGTTTCCTGCCTTGGCACCACCCTACCACCGTAATATGTTTCTCATGATTTCTCTCCCACTCAATTCTATCACACCCACTAGTATCTGATTTTTTTCATGCAATTCGAACTGCAGAGACATCTTCCTTCTTATTCAGGATGATGCTTAAACACTTATCACCATTTAAGTTTCTTTCAACAGTTGCATCTCTTCAAACTAAACAAATATACCTTTCCACTATTGCACCATTTCAGATCTATAGATCACACCTTTCAGAACATCCTTTCACGTTCTTCCATTGGTCCTGCACCTGAGAGATCGTTTCCATAGCTTGGAAAACATTTATGCACCTATGTCCAATGTTTTTGGGTGGTTCCACACTGCAAAAATAATTTCCATAGGATCAATTTTTTGATCCAATCATAGTCGTTGATCCTATCTCTAGGTCAATATGTACCATTGACCTAACCGTCAATTTTCACCTCAAAATTGCCTTTTTGCACCAAGATTTCCTCATCCATGATTCCCCACTTTTGATCTTCATCGAGCATTTTCTTGACTTCCGATCTCTAGATTGTGGGATGCGGGATGTCGACTATCCACTTTTTCCTTTCCATAAATTCCTTTCCATAATATTCTTCCACACCCTTGATCTATTTTAGCGGAACTAACTTCAGCTATCCGATCTCTCCAAATTGTGGGATGCACGATGTGGAAACATAGCATTTCGACTTTCCACAAGTTCCTTTATATAACTTGTCTTCCTCATTGTCGATCTTTTGCAGAATATATCCTGACTGTTGATCTTCTGCATTGTGAGATGCGGGATGTGTAATCACACTTTCATATGATTAACTCCCGTAATTTTCTTTGGCAAGTTTGTTTTCGCATTGCAGATTGCGGGATGTGGGATGCAGAATAAGACTTTCCTATTTTGGACTTCCATAATTCCTGCCACAACTTTGTTACTGTATATTCCTAGACCATTGATTTTCTTCCATATTTACCCCTGACCGTCCATCTTGATCTTTTGTGAAACTTTGGCTTTTCCACCTAACTTATGTAAACTTGATGTTCACCGTCAGAGCTAGTGCAGGTCTCTCTCTGACTATACATTCTAGAACTAATGTGGATATGCATTCTATCTTTGCAAATTATACAAAAAATGATCCTCATTCATCATATCTCATGCAGATAACTATGCCACCCCATTATTGTGCCATGTGATAACAACCTTACTCTTTTACTGAGTTTGTCTTGCCATCATATCCACTAGTTGTTCCTTTGTCATTTGTGAACAATTTTTACATAAATGACAACTATAACCCAAATTTTCCAACAATATCCCCCTTTGTCATTGATGGAAACCTCTAAACATTCTCCCCCTTTGACAACAATTAGAAAGGATAAGTTGTTATTCCAATGTAGTACCTATTTTGATATAAGATTTCTTATCTTTAACTTTTCGACAAATTCCCCTATCATCATATCTCCCCTTTGTTAACTGAACTGAGTTATTTTATCTTAACACTTCCTTTATTGCAACAATTTTTTGGATTATAATATTAACCGATAGATCCATTGACTCCCCCTTTCATTGTACTTCCTTTCTTTTTGCCAACATTTTTGTGACAGAGTTCACAATCGGAATTATTTTTCAACACTCTTCTATTTTCTATTCTAGGATACATGTTTTTTTAAAACTATGTTCCTACTGCCATATTTAATGGTCTATTATGTCTATAAGTTAAATGGCTTCCTCTTTTACAAGAATTCCATAATCCCATGCATTTAGATATTCATATAATTACCTAGCATAGTCTGCTGGATTCTTTTGGATTTTACATCTATATTATCAGCTATCCCAAGACCCATAACTTCAAATCCTCAACATAGAGATTACTTCATTTTATTACATAGTTTCTATGGTCTCACTATATTAGACACAAATACTCATAACCTCAACCTTTTTCCTTTGTCAATGGTGAACTCATCTCGCTACCTTATAAATAAACTGAATTTTTATTTCTAGACTTGAGTTTTATTCTACTGTCAACAATTTATGTGTCATGACTTCAAATACTAAGTGAACATAATAATATTTATCTTCTATTTTATTGTAGACATAATGGACTTCATGACTCTCACATTCTTTTGTTCTCATGTTACTTCATACATTCTCTTATGCCATCCATATACCAACCTCGATCACCTATCATCTTTAAAGAAGATAGCTTTCACTATAGTTCAACATTAGACATCAATTGAGTTTTTTTTGAATACCAATTGGAATTTTCTGACTTTAAATACCCTTGAGTAAGTACTTCCTCTAAAACCAATGGTGGTAGCTAACATAATTTTTAAACCATAACCGAGGTTCATTAACCACGTAATCTGATCTTCGTTATCCCTATTTTTCTCTTCTTTTCACACTGAATTTTAACAAGAAACAATTTTTTTCCTTCTCATATTTAAAATCCTTAATTTAAAGATATCAATTTCCCATTGAGATCATGCAACATTTCCTATTCCTTTAATATGACCATCCATCCCTTCAATTGTTTGGTTTTTTCCTTTTTGTTTTACAAAATGAGAGAGTTTTTAGAAGTAAATTCCACAATCATTTTCTCTTCTTTTCACACTGAATTTTACCAAGAAACAATTGTTTTCCTTCTCATATTTAAAATCCTTAATTTGAAGATATCAATTTCCCATTGAGATCATGCAACATTTGCTATTCCTTTAATATGACCGTCCATCCCTTAAATTTTTTGGTTTTTTCCTTTTTGTTTTACAAAATGAGAGAGTTTTTAGAAGTAAATTCCACAATCATTGTCTCCTTCATGATCTCTTTAATCCTTATCTACATTGGGATATTCTTCTACATAACTAAGTATATTTCCCTCATGATGAATTCCATTTTTATCTATGACCTCATTATTCTCAACCTCAACTACTGAGACTTCATTAATTACTGAAAGTTGTGTTTCTTCTGAGGCTTCTAATTCTTTCATCCATGCATTTCCAGGAGGTGTACTATTTTCATGTCCTTCACCATGATCTATGTGGGTGTATTGTTTCCTTTTCACCCTTTGATTTTCTCCTTTGAATCTGTAGTCAGCCACCTTATGACCAAACTTATTAGAAAAATGACAATAACCACAAATTTTTTCTTTATCTACAGAAGGTATTTGGTCTCTCTGTTTCCTAACTGCCATTTATTTCACTATCTCTGAACATCTACTAGAGCATCACATTTCAGTTTACAATTTCTATCCAAGGTCTAAATTTATTACATTTGTAACACTCTATATCAAACCTTTGGATAAGTCCAAACTGGTTATGATTCCTTACCTTCGTCTTTTTAATTGCATCCTTCTTATACTCATGAAATTTTTCATAAGGCTTTCATTTCAGGGCTTTATAACCAAAGTTATTACAGGAATAAAAATGACCCAAAAATATTTTATGATTTCTATTTATTACTTGTCTCTTGGGATCCTCATGAGTTCTATGTTTTCCATGAAAGGATAAAGCATGTCCTTTGTACTTTTCTTTTTAACAAGACTCTTCAATACTTCATAACAACTCTTTGTACTTCCTCTCTGATTAGTGAGTCAGAAACTCTATGGATTCTTCTCTTTAACAAACCCCAAACAAGACCTATTACTTGGTGGTATTTGGCTACTGATAATGTCATCTAGAATCCTTGAGTTGTTCTCAAACTTTGATTTAATGGATTTTTCATCAACTCCTTCTCTAATTTGAGCAATTTCTTTCTCAAGTTTTTCAGAATCTTGAATTCTCTTCTTGAGAAGAAATACTAGATCTTCCTCTCTCTTCTTGGCCTCTTGAAGTTGGTTTCTCAAATCAATAATAATATGATTTGTCTCTTCTTGGTATTTATACAGTTTCTCTTTCAAAACTTTGTTTCTTTTAATACATCTTTCAATTTCATCTACAACATCCATGTATCCATCTTCTATGTCCACTTCTGCTTCCTCATCTGAGTTTGTTGTTCTAAAAACATGATTTCAATATCTTCACTCATTTCCTCATCTTCACTTTCTTCCTTGGAATATAAGTTTTTCTTTTTCTCTTTATACTTATTTCTAGCCTTATGACAGCATGATTCTTCATGGTCACTCACCTCTTTTTTTGGGTAGGGAAAGTTATGGCAAAAATGTCCAATCTTTCCATAGGTCAAACATTTCAAAGGTAGTTTACCTTTGTATTTCCCAGTGTCTTTATTAAATCTACTTATGAATAGGGATTCCTCATCATCTATATTTTCTAATTGATTTTTGGAAGTGAATTTAAATGCTGCTTCTTTCATCAAGTTTTTTTCCTGTCCAGATTTCATCTCAGAAGCAGTGAGAATTACATGTAGAACATCTATTGTTACCTTTTTAAGGTCATCCCATTGCTCTAAGGTGGAAACCTTTGAGTCATATCTCATTGCTAATGTTCTTAGGATCTTTCTTACCACTTATTTTTCTTTCAATTGTCCTCGAAGACCTATAATAGAATTAACCACCTCATCTACGTGAAGAAGGTATTCCCCAATATTATCTTCTTATCTCATTTTGAGGCATTCAAATTGACCTATATATATCTATAGTTTGGATTCTTTGACCTTAGTGCTCCTTCATATATAATCTTTAATTTATCCAAGGCTTGTTTGGCAGATTTGCATTGCATAAACTTGGTCAAGACATTGTTTTTTAATCCACTCAATATTTGATTTAGGGATTTGGAATTGCCTTCATATTCACCTAGTTCAACTATGTCTGTAGCGTACTGGATTCCCACAGGAACCTCCTTTTCAGTTGCATCCCAAACCGTCCATCCAAAGGACATCAGATGGCAACTCATTCTGACACTCCAATATGCATAGTCTTCTCCTGTAAATAGTGGAGGTCTGTTAGTGGCCATGCCTTCTTGCTGATCCATAGTGGCTTTCATGGGATCTTCCTTCCAGTGGTTAAACTAAGTGAAGGAACCCACTCTGATACCAAATGTTGTTTTATCGATCAATACTGAAATGTTGGGGTGAATCAATATTGTTATTTTTTTACTATTTTAACCACGCCATAAATCGATCATTGAAAACACATAACAACACAAAAACACAGAACACAAATTTAACATGGAATCCCAATAGGGTAAACCACCAATACGTCCTATTACTTCAAAATTGTGTTTTACAAATAGTTTTCCTACTGCTATAGACAAGGAAGGTATTACACCATGTTTACCAATACCAATTAGAAGGAGGAAACAACCCCTAGTTTATCAACTACAACTAGAAGGATACTACAACACCCTATTTACCAATGTCAATTGGAAGGAAGCTACGACCCCCTGATTTATCAACTACGACTGAAAGGATTATACAACACCCTATTTACCAATGCCAATTGGAAGGAGGATACAACCCCCTGTTTTATCAGCTACAACTGAAAGGAGGAAAAAACCCTATACAGGCTTGTTTCATGCCCTAGAACCACCCTGCCACCTTGATATGTTTCTCACAATTTCTCTCCAACTGAATTCTTTCAAACTTACTGGTCTCTGATTATGATCATGCAATTCGAACTGCAGGGACATAATCCTTCTTACTCAGGTCGTTGCTTAAATACTTCTCACCGTTTAAGTTGCTTTCAATAGTTGCATCTCTTCAAACTAAACAAACATAACTATCATTTCACCCTTTCATATATGAAGATCATACATTTCAGAATTTCCTTTCACGTGCTTCCATTGATCATACACCTTAGAGATCGTTTCCACAATTTGGAAACCATTTTCACATCATTGTCCAACGTTTGCAAGTGCTTTCGCAATTCCAAACTTCTTTCCACAAGATCAACTTCCTAATCCAATCTAAGTCATTGATCCTATATCTAATGCAATCTGGACCATTGATCTAACCATCCATTTTCACCTCAAAATCACTTTTTTCGCACCTACATTTCCTCATCAATGATTCCCCATCATTAATCTTCATCTGGCATTTTCCTGACTATCGATCTCCAGATTATGGGATGCAGGATGTGGGATGTCAACTATCCTCTTTTTCCTTTCCACAAACTCCTTTCCATAAGATTCTTCCACATCGCTAATCTGTTTTAGCGGAACTAACTTTAGCGATCCGATCTCTCCAGATTACGGGATGCAGGATGTGGAAACATAACATTTCAAATTTCCACAAGCTCCTTTCCACAATTTTTCTTCCACACCATCTATATTTTTCAAAATATTTCCTGACTGTTGATCTTGCAAATTGCAGGATGTGGAATCACACTTTTATATTTTGAACTTCCACAATTTTCTTCCACAACTTTGTTTATACATTGCGGATTACGGGATGCGGAATTGCACATTCCTATTTTGGACTTCCGCAATTTCCTTCCGCAACTTTGTTTCCACATTTTCTTGGACCGTTGATTTTCTTGAGGATTTACCTGTGACTGTCCATCTTGATCTTTTGTGGAAATTTGGCTTTTATGCCTAGCTTATGTAAAATTGGTCTTCACCATCATCTAGTGCAGGTCACTTCCTAACCATCCATTCTAGAACTAATGCAGATCTACATTTTGTCTTTACAGATTATACAAAAACTAATCCTCATTTACCAGATATCATGCAGATAACTATGTCAGCTCATCATCACTCCGTGTCATCACTACCTTAGTCTTTTATTGAGTTTTTCCTTCCATCATATTCACTGGTTATTCCTTTGTCATTTGTGAACACTTTTGACATCAATGACAACTATAACCCAAATTTTCCAACATCACCTACTTTATTTTCCTTTCCTTTGATGTGTTTGATTTCAAAATCATATTCACTAAGGAAACCTAACCATCAAGCTTTCCTTGTGTTCAGAATTTGTTGATCGAACAAATACTTCAAAATTATGTTATCAGACATTAACAATAATATTTTATCCATTAGCATACAGAAACACTCTCAAAATTGAGATCACTAAATCCCATTATAATTGAGTGAAGGAGAGTCCTGATAGTTTATTTATCTCTATTATGGTTTCAGTAGAATGAAAACTCTTTTGAAGTATTTAACCTTGACCCCTATTAAATTGAGTGAGTCCACGCCCTTATATTTCTTTTATATAAATTTCATTTCGAGTGTAGAAGGGAACCACACTTTGGAACCTTATGTTGATGTACTTAAAATACATGTGAATGTGCTCTAATCCTTTGACTTTTCATTGCATACACAACCATATTTGAAGACATAAAGCCATTTCATACTTTGTTTAAAAAAAAAGGTATGGTGTGAGGAGGAATGATTCACCAAAGATGAGAGTTCACTCTTCTCATCCCTAAAATGTAATAACCATACTTATCATTTATGTATTCTTTTGATTGTATTAGAATAAAGTAGTTGAACTTATAGTTTAAAAAATTAGAGTTCAACTTGGAAAGTTATAGTTTGAGTTAATAATTTGTATTGTTAATATATAGAGGAAAAACACTAATATGTGGTTGTAATGTCCCCAAAATTTGAAATAATATTTTTTTATTAGGCTAGTTAATTATTTCCTGAACTGGACATTATCTTTGCTTATGTGGAATGTGTCATACTTTGTTCATTGAAGTGAATTGTTGTAAGTTGTTCTTACCCTCTTCTAGATGTTTTCCCTGAGGTGGTTATTAATGTACTTCTATGATGTTGTTATGTTACTTGAATCTGAATTGGATGGTTATGTTGTTCATTGATTCATTCTTATTATGGATTTACATGTATGTTTGTACAATTATTTTCTTGCTTATTTTTTATAAGTTTTGGTGATTGGTTTATGGACAATCCTGACAACTTGTATTGGCAAGGAGTTGAGTGGTGGGACTTGTATCCCTTGCAGAATCACCTAGAGAGGTAATTAGTTTTACTTGTCCCTACAGGGTTTACTTATTTCATATCAAACTAATTCATCTCTTCTTTGTGCAGGTGCACCATGTCACGGAATATTTGTGATGGCAGTTTAAAACAAAGGCATACTACCTATGTTGAACTTCATTATTGCTTCTAAAGAAAACATGACCAAAGTCCTATCCTAGCATCTCTGATTACCATGGTTAGCATTTATCATTTACACAAGGCTAGGTTATTTACACCTATGTCTATATTGGTTACCATTATCACTTATGGTTTTAAGACCTGAAATTAGCTTAAAACTAAGATTAACATTTATATGGTTTAATTTGTATTGTGTAAGGCCTATGATATTAAATCTTGGCCCTATGTTTATTAAGGTGTTTGTATATAATGTTGAGGGTATATTATAAACCATTCATGGAATACTGCATATTCCATGAATTATGGCTTTAAGCAAATTGCACGACGTCGTTGATAGAGTTTATGAAATGCATGGCAATCAAATGTCAAAACACGTTTTTGAGTTTTATGAACTATAGACTTTCGGTTGAAAATCTACGTAGGGGTGGACATAGTGGCAGAGTTAATGCGCCTTGGGAGTTGGGGTTCTCGAGCCCTAATCTTGGATTTTCATGGAGGAATGAGTCATTTTCAGTTTTGTTGGGTGATATTTTTTTGGCTCTCTATTTTGTATCGTGCCGTGAGGTATGGTATTGTGACTATGTGTTGAAGGTATGTCCTTCATTCTTGTTTTGCAGCACTTTGTTTATTTTTTGTTCCAGTATGGAGGTTTGGCATACTCCTCATCCTTCGTTTTCCTTTTTTCATAGGTTGCAGGCCTTCACTATATGGGTCATGGGTCTCCCATGTGGCCGACGCATTACCCTTCATGGGTAAGCCCTGTTACAAACAAGTTTAAAACTTGTTCCTCAATGTATGGTGTTTTTGGCCGAGATTTAAGCTCATCATTTGAATGTATGCATGGTTTGGTTTAAGGTTTGCAATTGTATGTGGGAATTTTTGTAAATGATGTAAAGCATCTAGAGATGGGTATACAATTTGGGGTTTTTGTTCGGTGTGGCTCCTTTGGACCAAGACTGATGTGACTAAGCTCTGTAAATGAATAATTAGTTCATAACGTTAACTCTGTGACTATTAGGGTTTATTATAAACTCTATGTTTTGCTCATAATGTGGGGTTTTGATCAATGGTGACAACACCATTTGTTGGAATGGTGCATTGGCTTTGAAAATGTGACTGTGTTATTTTGTGAAGACAATATAGTGTTTAATTTGTAATGGATTCGCTACTGTGTAAATATCGTGGTTATGATTCTTAGATTGGCAACGTTTGACTGTGTAAAATTTTGTTTGTAATTAGATTCTTATTTGGGTATTTTTAGCAGAGCTTTTTGGCTTTAGATCCATCCCATTTTTGGCAATGAATCTCTTTCCATTTAGCTCGGTGACTATGTAAGAGGTCAGTGAAATGTTGATTTATGGTTTATTTGTAGTGTTTATTTTCTTTCCTATGTAATTACTTGGAAAATGACCGTGAATATGGGGTTTAACCTTATGGAAAGAATATTGTTTCTATGCTTAGTGTAGATAGGGGTTTAATTTATGGTTTAAGTTAATGCATTATTGTTTTGTTTTAACGACCATGAGCCACGAAATGGATACAATGTAAATATTGGCGTTTCGATTTCTATGTGGAGAAATGTTAAATTTTTTACAGTGTGTATATTTGGTTTATGGAAAATTTGAAATGGAAATGGTTTTGATCTTTGGTTTGGAAATTGAACCCAAGATATAGAACAATTACACTCACAAAATTGCTAATCAAACATGCAAAATTCACACTAAAGGAGACTGAAATTGGAACACAACACTAATCTGTATTCAATAAGTGTACAATATCCAAAATTGTGAAGTAATAGGCTGCTGAAATGTATCATTACATGAGAGAATCAAATGCATAAATATTCCATTTGAAATATTAAAAAATTAGTCTTACTAAATCTAGTCAAATCCCCCATGGGTTAATAAAGCAGTTTCCAAATCTATGAATATGCTCACGAATTGCTAAGTCAAGTGGGAAAGCTAAAGATGGATGGAAATAAAACTCATGCATGCTTTTATTTGGAGAAAAGGAGGGAGGATTATGTGGGAAAAAAACAAGTCAACTACACCTAGTCTAGCTTTTCTTTTTGCCTTAAATCGGAATAAAATAAGGTAGCTTTAAAAAAAAAAGATATGCACTTTGGAGGATATGGAATAAAGTAGACATGCTAAATTGGGTTTCTAGGATGTTTCCCAACTGCTCCATGACTCAATTCTAGCATGTTAACTTCTAGGACTTGTAGAAGGAAACTAGCATAGAATGGAATCTAGGAAACTAGGTAATAAGACAAAAATAATTAAAATGAATGTCTAAGGTAGGTAACTATGGGTTGATTATTCTGACACCCCCCCTTAATCCTAAATTTATGAGGAAATATAAGAAAACTATAGGGCCCAGAAACAAGGCTTAGTCACCCTTTACATACTGCTTGTCCATACAACCAAGGAAATAGGCAAAAACCTAGTGGGAAAATCCTCCCTTAAACATGGACAGGAAAAATAAAATTTTGGAAATCTTGTCACCAATCATCCTTCATAGGATGATCAGAAATCCCTAGTAGTGATTTGAGATTGCTGAAGGTCTTCTCATAAGAAAACTTTGGTGAAGATGTCTTCTACTTGTTCTGAAGATGCACAGAAGAGTATATCAATGGTGCCATCATGCACAAGCTGCCTGATGTAGTGCATATGGATCTCAATGTGATTGGTTCACTACCTATGAACTAGATCATTGCATATTTGAATGGTGCTCTGATTGTCATAATAGATAATAGTTGAAAACTCTGATTCAAAACCACATTCTCCAAGTATCCCCTGCAAGCACAAACATTCAGTTGTTGCATTTACAACTCCTATATACTCTTCTTCTGTAGATGAGAGTGCTATGGCACTCTACTTCTTGCTTGACCAGTTGATTGATCCTTCTGCAAGCATGAACACATATCCTAATCTATACTTTCCATCTATGTTGTCACCTGCCCAATCACTATCAATAAACCCAATCAAATCAAGATCAGATTTTGCTTTGTAGAAAATCCCATGAGTTCTTGTTCCTTGAACAAAGTTTAGGATCTTTTTGGCTTCTCTCCAGTGGATCTCATGAGGCTGATCCATGTATCTCAAATACACACTAAATGCATAAGATATATTAGTTCAAGTGTGTGTAATATAAATAAAACACCCAATCAATGGCCTATACAGTGTATTATTTACCATAGGACAAGAACCTGCGTCTTCAAGCTTAACTCCTGAAAGGAAAGGAGTATTTCTTGGCTTGCAATATTTCATTTTGTACATGTTCAGAAAATCCAACGCATAATTGGACCGATGTACTTTGATTCCATATTGTGATTGAGCAATTTTGAGACCCAAGAATTGAGTCAACAATCCCAAATATGTCATAGAAAATGCATGGTTCATTGCATCCTTCAAGGAGGCAATCTCTTTCTTTGAACTTCCTATAATGAGAACCTCATCCACATACAAGATGATAATAATCAAAGAACCATGATTCAGCTTCAAATAGACATTAGGATCATACTTGCATTGAACAAAACTCGGTGATAGAAAAAATCCATGAATCTTGGCATACCAAGCCCTGGGGGCTTGCTTGAGCCCATACAATGATTTCTCTAACCTGCACACTAAATATGGATTAGAAACAAACCCTTCAGGTTGATTCATATAAATATATTCAGTGATATATCCATTTAGGAAAGCACACTTCACATCCATGTGATGTACCTCCCACTACTTCGAAGCTGTAATGGCTAGAGCTAGCCTTATGGATTCGATCTTTGCCATTAGTGCAAAGGTTTCATTGTAGTCAATACCATGTACTTGTGAGTATCCCTTAGTTACCAATATTGCCTTATATTTCAAACATGATCCATTAGCAACAAACTTAGTCTTGAAAAACCAATTACATTGAACTAGCTTCCTCCCTGCAAGAAGATCAACCAGTTCCCAAGTGTTGTTGTTCTGGAGCGAGCTGAATTCTTCTTGCATGGCTGTTTTCCATATTGGATAATGTGCTGCATATTCATATGTCTGTGGATCTGATTCAACCATAATATAGCACTTCTCAGCAAATAGAGTATCCTTCACACAAATGGCACTCTTAAATTGAGACCTAGTCCTCCTAGTGTCACTGGGATTTCCAGCTAGTTCCCCAACTGTCCGAATGATATTTTCTTACCATTTTGGTATTGTAGGACAGTTAGGATCTGCAATAAAATCATCATTATAAGACATATCAGAATCAACATACTCATTAGTCTCTTCACTTACAATCAATGGATCTAGTGGTGAAGAAGACTCTCCAACTTTAACTGCTACTAAAGGCTCTTCTTGGAACTGAACACTTATTTCAATGAAATATTATTAGCACTCAAGTTGATCAGCTTGTACCATTTTGAATCTTGAGAATACCCAAAAAATAGGCAATCTTGGATTTGGGGCTGCAAAGCCTTCCTCTTTTTAGTTGGAATTCTAGCCCAAGCCTTTGAGCCAAAAATCCTGAAATGGGTCACATTTGTCTTGTGCCCACTCTAAGCTTCAAAAGGAGTCATACCATCAAGATACTTACGAGGCACCCTATTCTTTATGTAGGATGTAAATTTTATAGCCTTGGCGCAAAAATTTGGTGGTAAAGTCTTAGTTTCCATCATGCAAGTTGCCATCTCCTTCAGTGATCTGTTCTTTCTCTCAGCAACACCATTTTGCTATGGTGTGTAAGGGATTGAATGCTGCATATTAATAATACTGAATGAACTCAGACTTGAAAAAATCACCACCATTATCATATCTGAGGATATTGAGTTTCCTCCCATACTAGTTTTCAACCAAGGCTCTAAAGACTTTGAAGAGGTCGAAAACTTCAAACTTATGCTTTTGGAAGTGAACCCAACAATACCTAGAAAAGTCATATATGAAGGTTAGTGCATATTTATCTTGAATCATGGACATATGAGGGAATGGACCATAAATGACACTATGGATCAGCTCAATAGGTGCAGAGTTTCTCTCTTGACTAGCTTTCTCATACTTGTGCTCTGGGTGTTTTCGTAGGATACAACCTTGACAGACTCCCTTAGAAAACTTGATCTTTTGTAACCCTATGAACATATATTTTTCAATCAAATAAAAAAGATACTTGTAGTTAATATGGCCAAATATTTCATTCCAAAGCTTGATTTCTTCATTAGCATGAATCAGAAGAGCAGAGGGGCTTGAGTAGGGTAGAAAATGGAAGAACTTGTATACCTTCGAAGTGTGATCTACAACACCTTTTGATATGAATTTACCATTTGAAATATCAGTGATTTCAACATCATCAGGGGAGAATATTACCTTATTTGGAGACCCATTATGATTCATCTAATACACTAACAAGAGATTAGAGGAAAGACCTGGAACATACAACACATTATTGAACTTACCATGGTTAAGATCAATCCTTCCCTTCCCCAAACTGTCAGTGAGAGAGCCATCTCCCAAAACTATTGGTGGACCTTTAGACATGTCAAGAGAGGATAATGTCTCTTTTGTCGAAACCATATGTCTAGAAGCTCCAGAGTCTATGATGAATCTAGGTGATCTTGATGTGCCAGCAACCAAGGCATGTACTCTCTCTCTGTCCTCTGAATTTGATCCTCCTTCCCTCTTCTTTGAGCAATCAGGAAGGGAGATGTTATTCTTCTCCAGGAGTTGGGTCAACATGTCAATTTGCTTCTTCATACAAGATCTCTCAGGATGATAGCCCTTACTGCATTATGTGCACTTGCTTATTTCTCCTTTGTTATTCTTCTTCTGGGAGTTATTCTTGGAACCTTGGGGATCCTCTTGAGACTTGTTGTTGTCTCTCTTTTTCTCAGGTGGATTTTTAGATTTTTTCTTTGTTTTCGAATCCACCCTTGAATCTCCAGAAACCAAATCTTGGTCTTTGGAAGGTTTGATGGTTCCCATCATCACCAACTTATCTTGCTCCCATGCGAGGGATTCCATGAACTCTACAAGCTTAGGCATCTTCTAGGATTGAGCTGTCAACTTTGTGGCATGGAAGGTTGAAAAAAACATTGAATAATTAGGAACAAGCTTAGAATGTATGGCCAAAACTAGTTTCTCTTCCTTATTTTCAATCCCACACTATTTCAACTGCAAAACAAGGGCCTTAAACATGCAGAAGCATAGTTGCAATGATTCAAAGCTACTGGGACCCAAGGAGATCATCTTATCCTTGATTTTATGTCCTCTAATCTCATCTACATTTCCAAAAATATCTTCTAGCTTCTCCCACTCTTCATTAGGTGATGCGAATCCATCAAGATGGAAGATGAGGTCTCTTGAAATGCTCAGATACAAAAGACCATAGTCCTCATCCCTCTTGTTGTGCCATTTAATTTTCTCTGCAACTACATTGGGATTTGGCTCAATTTCCATAGTCACTCTATAGATACATTTTTCTCTCAAAAATATCTCCATCTCATATTTCCACTCAAATAAATTTAATGGATTCAAGATGATCTTTTGAGATTGGTCCATAGCTCAAAAACTGTGCCCTCTAGTTAGCAGAATGTGCTCCCAGTCAAGATGTCAAACCTAGAATAGAAATAAGGAAGGAGATAAATCGATCTACAAAGGCTCTAATACCATGCGGAAATTGAACCCAAGAGATAGAACAATTACACTCACAAAATTGCTAATTAAACATGCAAATTTCACACCAAAGGAGACTGAAATTGGAGCATAAAACTAATCTATATTCAATAAGTGTACAATAGACAACCTTGTGAAGTAATAGGCTGCCACAATATATAATTACATTATAGAATCAAATGCATAAATATGCCATTCGAAATAGTCAAAAAGTAGGATTACTAAATCTAGTCAAATCCCCCATAGGTGCATAAAACAGTTTCCAAATATATGAAGATGCTCACGAATTTGCTAATTCAAGTAGGAAAGATGAAGAGAGATGGAAATAAAACTCAGACATGCTTTTATTTGGAGAAAAGGAGGGAGGATGATGTGGGAAAAAAACAAGTCAACTACACCCAGTCTACTTTTTCCTTTTCCTTAAATCAGGATAAAACAAGGCATCTTTTTAGAAAAAGTAGATATGCATTTTGGAGGATCTGGACTAAACTAGAAATGCTAAATTGGGTTTCCAGGATGTTTTCCAAGCACTCCATGACTCAGTTTTAGCATGTGTTAACATCTAGGACTTGTAGAAGAAAAGTAGCATAGAATGGAATCTAGGAAAGTAGGTAATAAGACAAAAATAATTAAAATTAATGTCTAAGGTAGGTAACTATGGGTTGATTATTCTAACATGTGGTTAGATCTTGATGTATTCATTTTTTATAACATAGATGGTGTAGAATAATGATGAATTATTACAACGTTTGGAAACACTGCAAGAAAATCTTATAGGATTCGATGTTGGTCATGATTCTCATGTGTTTTGGGTTTTTAAGTCATGAGCATTGTAGGATTCGATCCTGGGATACATTGGTTGTAAAGGATATGTGCGTGGATGAGGTCTTTTTTTGGCATCATTTCCCACATGATTCAATCCTGGGACCGATTGATTGATACAATATTGTCGATCTCTTTTTTGTCACTATTCTCGGCTTGTAATTTACTCTTTTGGAATCTATTTTGTTACATTTTTGACATATTTCTTGTCATACATCTTATCATTCAGCCCTAGGTCATTTGGAAGTTATGCAAGTCTTGGTTTAATTCTATTATTTTGTGATTTTACTAAGAAATTTGGTTATAATTGGAAGTATGTCTGATATATGAATTTCTTTTGCATATAATATTCTTTCCACAAGCTAATATTGGGCATACATTCATGCTAGATATGCGTAGAGCATATGCAGCTTTCCATTCAGCCTCTGGATCTACCCACATGATGTTAGTAAACATATTCCTAAGTGATTAAAATAAAAAATGGTCTTCAATTGTTTTATTTCCCACGTGTTTGATGTTAAAAGGACCTCTCTTTGAGAAGAATTTCCATCCTACTTTCTCCGTTCGACACCATAATCCAAGCCCATGTCCATGAGAATCTATACACCATAGAATGCATGAGTAGAACTGATGCATGAGATAACAGGAGGAAAACTTTACGTTGTCGTATGGTTGTTTGTTTTCCATAAAGATTGAATAATTTAGGAGTGGTTGACCATTGAAAGGGGTGATCCACTCATCCTTGTAAACACTATATATAGTCACCTCCAAGTGAGAAAAGGAGTTATCTAGTTTGTAATTATGTCAGTTGTCATTAGAAAAGAAGCTCTGTAAAAAATATTTTATGAATGTTAATATAAGTTCTATTTTCACTTCGTATACATGTTCTTGTTCCTATGAGTGATTAATTAACACGCCACCCTGATTGATGAGAGGGACCCTCAACAGCTAGTGGTATCCATTTCAGTGTGTGCTCTTGTTATCTTCTTTGTTTCAGATAAGTAGTTTCTATTTCTGTTTTGTTTATGCAAATTGGTTTCATGTTAGTCAAAATTGTTCATTTCTTTGTTTCTGATAGCATATATTCCATTATGAGTAATTCTATGCTATTAGTATAGTTTATATTTCTTGAATTAAAGCAACCGATCACATGCAAAGTTTATATCTAGTTTCCTTTCTAGTCTTTCTTCCAGCTTGTGGTTTAGTTTTACATTAATAATTACATATACTTGGATTGTTTTCATATCTCAGATTCAGTTTACCTTAGATTTAGTTCTATTAATTCTCATTTTTCTGTATATTTACTTTGGTTATACCTTATTTATTTCATAATGAAATAGATAATGGTTTCTCTATAATCATGAATTAGCACAAGTCATTCCATTGTTACTACAATTACTGAATAGGATCAATTACTGTCCTTTATGCATCTTATTCTCATGTGCAAGAAATGAGCAGATATTTATATCATCTAGGCTATTTATTTCCCAATTTCCATTGTTTTTCTCATATGGACTGTCATTCAAACTATATGTTCAGTCTGTTATTCATCCCTTCGTCCAACCTTTGATATTTCCCATTCTGTCCTAAACCTATTTAAATTTTTGTTCCTTCAGCTTTTGAATTATGTTATGTTTGTAATTAGATCATGGTTATATCTATAATTAGGACCTTATTCTAGATCATTTAAAGTATATATTAAGTTCCATCCCTATCTTTCACTTCCTTTTTACCTTAGTATGTGTTGAATTGTGTTTTGTTTTGTCTCTTTTGTTTCTGATTCTTTTTCATTCACTGATGTTGTAACGTTTGGTAATTAGATATATAGCTTATTCTAATTTATCTTTGTGTATATTGAATCTAGGATTAAACATGTTAATCTCTAGATAAACACACCAGTACTTTGTAAATTGATCATTGCAGGACCTATTTTCTTCACTATGTGGATATTGAAAAGTTTCGTAAAATAGGATTTAGAGAAGACATCTCTATTAAGTTTTATACTTTCTTCCTTTATTAATTTTTCTACTTGTTTCTAAGCCATATTTTCCTCACACATGTTTCATATAAGAAAACTATACCTTTGACTTTCAAGTAATTACTAAAAGAGTTTTTATTCTTAATTAATAGGTTAGTTGTTCATAATATCTTTTTCTGTTAAAGTCAAATGGTTATGGAATAAATCACAATGTTTCAATATCACCTATAATTGGACACTACTTAGTTTTCATATATTTGTGGAATTTAAGTTAGATCTAATTCCATTCAGTTTCTTTAGTTCTTTCGAAAGCCATTTTGATACACTTCCTTCTCCAGTACCGATAACCATGAATGCATATCCTCAGAACAATCAAGGAGAGTGGAGATAGATAAAATGGTTCAATCATTGTATAGTTTTCAAACCACCAATATAGTTTAGTTATTGGGTTTCTTATATTGATTAAATAATCATAATATTGTATTACATAACACAATCTTTCATAAGAGTTCTAATTATATTCCAAACCTTTCTTATTCACTGATTAAGAAGTAGAATAGTTAGTACACTAGAAAGAAGTAGTTTACTTTCTTAGAATAGTGTTATTTATAAAATACATAATTCATGGTTGATAGAGTAGAGTAGCATAGCTTGATACTGCTCTAATCTAGTACATGTGTCCCAGCCTAATTACCTTAGTAGTTGAATTTCCAACATTTGATTGGTTTTTCATTTTGAAATATATTTCAATCTTTTCTTTATTAAAATATTTCCAGGACACCTTAGGAACCTTTCTACCTTCGCATATATTTTGTATCAGCTCTAAGATTACAAACCGCATTCAATAATTGAATATTTGGTGAATTAATTAAGACGTAATAACACCCAACATTTTTGGTGTCATTTATAGGGAGTTGTTCTGTAAGGTAGAATAAGTAGAATCCCCTTCTAAAGTTTAGCAATAGGCTGGTGGTGGGGGAGCGGTAAGATGAGAGGTAAGAACCTAAGCATCTGTTATAACAGGATCCCCCAAATCCAATAGTAATAGTGGTATTATAAGATTTCTTTTTAGTTCATCTTTTCATGAACATACTTAGAGATTTGAAGGGTAGATATGTTAGAACAAGCTTCCAAAACCTTTTTAAAATTCCTACTAACCTTTACACGGGAATAAATACCCCAACCACTAACTTAGCAGAAAGGTATCGAAGAACTCACATAGGAAGTAGTTCTACTTGGAAATATTAATATTTTATAGGAGAAACCATAAACGGAGAAGAAATCTTGGCAGAAAATCCTAAAGACCCCGTTTTTGAAGAATTTCAAGAGGGCCAGCCATTGGAAATTATCAACCCTCCACTGGTGCAGAAACCAAATGATACAACTTTCTCATTAGTGGGGGATCCTAAATTTATTAATTTCATTTATACTACCCAAGTACAAGCTCTCTTTGGCATCTCTACAAATACAGCTATTTCATAGATTGAAACATCCATAGTAGTACCTACCATCCCTATATAAATTAACAAAAACAATGTTGATTGTAGGAATATCTCCCCCAAAAAATAACATTGGGTTGCCCCATTATCACCTCGAAAGGAGCCTCCTACGTACACACTCTTTAGCAATCAAACCTATAGGGAGAGATAAGGAGAGAATGAAGATCATGATGAGGTTATAAAAGATGAAGGGGAAGGAGAAAATCGAACTCAAAATACCTTCGGGTTCCCTATTTTAGACACTATACAAGATGTAAATATGAAGAAAATCCCTCCTTCATCCTTACCTAATTTCTATGGGAAGAGTAATGAAGACCCAGACACATTTTTGTTTGAGTTTGACATCCTCTGTAGAAGTTCTACAATATTCTCACAAATTAAAACTTTTTCCTGCTACACTAAAATACTCTGCTTTAAGATGGTTCATGGGATTAGGAGAATATAGTATCAGGTCTTAGGAAGATATGAAAAATAATTTCTTGCGGAAATATCAAGAGTATTGCAAACCCATAGACTCTCCAAATGATATTTTCAATATAAAACTTGAAGACAAGATATTAGAAGAATATATTGAAATATTTATTTATACATTACATAAATATAAACATAATGACCTTCGAGAAGATCCAGTGTGAACACTCTTCCTGAAAGGGATCTCAGAAGACCTGGTAGAAAGCCTTAATCTCATGGCATCTGGCGATGTTTCCCACAAATCCTTCGTACAGATTGGGGAGATGTGTAGAAATTACTCTCAAAGTAGGGGGGAAGTTGGGAGAAATATTCAAGATCCTCATAATATAAATCTAAAAGGAAACACTCCCAATTTAGGAGAAGTCACAAGGATAGAGTTAGGAAACCTATTGGAAAACTTCAAAACTGATATTCTAGGAGCTATGGATTCCCAACTAGATGGGTTACAAGCTAAGAAAAGGCAAGAAGAAGAACACGCAGCGATGAACATTTTCTATCCAAGTTTCATAACTAAACATCCCTAATGGTAATTTCCATTAAACAATATCTTTGTATGTCACATTTGTACGAAGAAGCATCCAACATACAATTTCCCATTGTTTCCTGGGTTACAAGCCATATATAAAAGTGGGGATATTGGTGAAACATATAGAAGGTATCCTTGGAAACTGAGGGACCCACCACCATATCAAAATTTGTCAATACATCCCCCACCTTATTACTAACCCTACCAACCACCTCAACATTGGAACACTACAAGTTGGCATCATTGGCCACCCTAGTATCCTCCTCCTCTTCATTTTACTCAGCGGGAGTATTGGCCACAAGGGTGGAGGGGATAGTCCTACCCCTAGTCACCACCTATATTTATATCTAATCATCCTTATCCTCAACATTTATCTGATACCTAGAAATTTGTACCAATATTTGTGCCTCTAGTCCCCCTTATTGTTAGTTTTTCATCATTCAAGCTAGCATTAAGTTAGGATCTTTAACTGAGACAACAACAAGTACAGCAATCAAACACAAGAGACAATGAACACATTGTTTTTCATCAGGGAAACCATAAATGGAGAAAAACCCTCAACTTCCTCAGAGATAGAATCAACACAAAAGGTAAAACCCAAAAATAGTAAGATGATCTCCTGACAGCAGTAACCTTCTTCTTGTCTAGCCCCAAAGTCTTCTCCTTCCTCAAATATGTGCTAGACTTGAGTGTTTTTGTGATGTGTGCTAAATAGAGAGTCCAGATCTCTATTTATGCTAATCTCAGCATCACTAAAACCCTACTAGGGACGACCTCTCTAGGAGATTCTAATAACCCTAGTGCCCCGAAACTGCGGGGACTTTAACCCTTAGACAATAGGAGGGTTACCCATAATGACTTGACATGAATTATTTACATTATAGATATTCCTGATCGAAACATCAGAGCATGACATAACATGATAACATCCCATAATAAACATCGAGTTACAATATATAAGAAATACAGGTGAATACATTCCGAAGTTACAATTACATCAACACTTATTACACAACAACCTCATCATTTCCAAACTACAAACCCTCCATGACCTACATTTTTACCTGCAGAAGTGATACCTAATATGAATAAAAAGCCAGCTCAATCTCTTAAAATCATTGAGTTGCAAACTCTTACATCCTACATTATTTCAACTGTACATGTACACGAGATACAATTACGATCTGGAAGAATTTTGAATGAGATACCCAAGTCATCAGTCATCATTCGTGAAGAGAATGAGGAGGTAGAAGACCCTAATGAATTTAGAATGATACTATTTTGTAGGATGTGCCAAAGATTCCATTCCATACCCATCCTCAACAAGAACCAACTCAAGAATAAAGAATCCCTCCATTTCCAGAACAATTAGCAATAGAAAAACTTGTAATCCATCCTAAATACGATATTTTGAATGAATTAAAAAATGTCTATGTCAAGATCCATCTATTACAATATATTAAGTATATGCCAATTTACAGTAAGGTAGTAAAGGAACTTTTCATTAAGAAACCAAGAAAGAAACACAAATACCCTGCACTATTCATGTTATAGGAGAAATGTTTGAATGTATGACTGACTAGTATAGAATTGCAAAGTATGCAAATCCAGGGAGTACAATAGTGACTGTGATCATAAATAATACTTCCATAGACAATACACTTATCAATTTAGAATCAACTACTAATATGATGAACACTGTAGTCTTAGAAGTTTTATATTTCGGACAATTTCTCCAACCGACCCCCTCAAGTTTGGAACTAGCAGATTGCACTACGGTAAAACCTGCTAGGGTTTTAGATGACATTTTCTATCAATATCCTCATTGAAATATCCTATTTATTTCAAGGTATTAGAATCAAAGGATACTTCTAAAGTAAATCCTATTATACTAGGAATACCATGGTTGGCTACCGCCAACTCCTTCATAGGATGGAGGGTCGGGGAAATGACCATTTCTAATGGGTTGTCCACACAAAAACTGGCTTTATACCCCCAATAAAAACCTGTAACTGAAACCTTATGGTGGTTTTATTTCCCCTTTGGGGATGAAAATATTGAATATCTCTTCTTTCCTAGTGACTAATCCTATGCACTTCAGGAGCAAACTATTGAGAATGTGTTAAACCAAATGGTCTCTTCAACAACTTGTATCGATTTTCCTCAGTATTTTCCTCAAGTTGATAAAATGTTTGGGGATGAGTTTCAAGAAAATATGGCACTCTCAACATTCATGAATACAACATGTGTCTTTGCAATTGAAGATCATATAGGTTCTTCTACCATGCCTTGTGAAGTTATCCCTAGAAACGTTTTAGACATAAATGCAGGGTTAATCGAGAATCAACAAGAACAACTACTTAAGGTCCTTAAAATCTAATCCAGATCATTTGCATGGGAATACATTGACATGAAAGGTATACACCCTGACACTTGTATTCACCGTATTTATATGGATGCCATTATATCCCCTATAAGGCAGCCTCATAGGAGGATGAACCCTGCTTTGAAAGACATAGTTAAAAAAGAGTTACAAAAACTCCTCAATGATGGTTTCATTTACCCAATTTTATATAGTAAATGGGTCTCTCATCTAGTGGTAGTCCCAAATAAAGTCACAGGGAAATGGTGTATTTGTGTTGACTTTAGAGAACTGAATAAATCCACGCTTAAGGACTACTTTCCTTTTCCCCTCATTGACCAAGTGCTAGATACCTTGTCTGGAAAAAAATGTTTTTATTTTCTCAATGGATGTAGTGGATACAATTATATTTTGATAGCACGTGAGGATCAGGATAAGACCACTTTTACATGTCCTTGGGGTCATATTCCTATAAATTTTTTCCATTTGGATTATGTAATGTACCTGCCACTTTTCAGCGTGCAATTTTAGGAACTTTTGTTGATCTTATACATGACTATATAGAGGTGGACATGGATGACTTTACAATATATCGTAATACCTTTCAAGAATCCCTCGATATTCTTGAAAAAATATTGATCCAATTTCAGGAAAAAAATATAGCCCTAAGTCATGAAAAATGTAAAACGCTATTAACAGAAGGCATAGTTTTGGGGCATCATGTTTCCTCACAAGGGATCAAGGTAGAACCTTCTAATATAGAGGTAATTGTTGGTTTCCCCTTTCCAAAAAATCAAAAGGAAGTAATAATATTTCTTGTTCATGCTGGTTACTATCGTCATTTTATTGAAAATTTCACTAAAATAGTTGCACCACTATTTAAACTGCTTATGAAGGATATAGAGTTCCAATGGACTGAATCATGCCAAAGTGCTTTTGAGGTCTTAAAAGCTAAACATTCAGTGGAACCAATACTGAGGTTTCCTGATTGGTCCCTTTGTTTTGATATATCCATCAATTCTTCTGACATAGCCATAGGAGGAGTTCTTGGTGAGAAAGAGGGTCAAGCATCTTATGCCATATATTTTATTAGTAAAAATATGACGCCTACTAAACTAAATTACACTATTACCGAGAAGGATTTTCTGGAAGTAGTCTACTATTGCACCCAAATATCATCATAAACATGTGAGAAGATCCTAAACATCCATGTTTTCTAGAATTCCCAAATCTTGAAGTGAAAACATTGATCCAGATGTCAAGCTTCCCTATAAAAATTGTTGATGTATATGTAACTTCGGAATGTATTCACTTGTATTTCTTATGTATTATAACTCGATGTTTATTCTGGGATGTATTTGTAATGTACTTGTGTCATGTCATGCCACAATGTTCCTACTGAGAGGATCTATAATGTAAACAAGTCATGTCAAGTTATTATGGGTAACCCTCCTATTGATCAAGGGTTAAAGTCCTCGCACTTCTGGGGCACTAGGGTTATTAGACTCTCCTAGAGAAGTTGGCCCTAGTAGGGTTTATTCATGTTGAGAATTAGTATAAATAGAGAGATAGCCTCTCTATTTATTACACACTCACTCACAATCAGTTGTAGCACATAGCTGAGGAAGAAGAAGACACTAGGGCAAGGAAGAAAGAGGTTACTGCTGTTGGGAGATCATGTTGCTATTTTGGGGTTTTACTTTTAGTGTTGATTCTATATTTGAGGGAGTTGTGGGGGTTTCTCCATTTATGGTTTCCCCAAGGAAAAACACTATTTTCACTGTCTCGTGTGTTTGATTGTTGTACTTGTTACTCTCTCAGTTAAATATCCTAACATAATGCTAGCTTGAATGGTAAAATCTAACATGGTATCAGAGCTAGCCTGAGAAGAAGACACTATGCAGCTATGGGAACTAGGGATTCCTAATTTATGGATCTCTCTCCACATATTTTCAGCAAAATAAGGTTGGAATAACTCTCCTCCTTAGGGAACATCTTTCTATCGAAGCATAATCCAATTCTGATATTTTTCAGTTTTTGACCCAACATTGCTGCCGAAAATTAGGGATTTCCATAGAAGTGGAATTTTTCAGTGAGCCTAGGCCTGGATTGATATCCTCCTCAAAATTGAAGTTAGAGATCAATATCAAAGCATTTGGTTGGATAGAAATCCAGAAAAGCAAAACCCTAATCTGCTCCTAAACCAACATTGTATAATTTTAGCTCCAAATCCATATCCAACATCTTGAATTGGTAAGATATAAATATTTTGTATTTCCATTTGAGGTTCTTAGTTAAGATGTCTCATCACACCAATATTGATGAAAATATTGAGGGAGCTAATAACTTTCGAGACTAGAAGTATAGGATCTCCCTCATCCTAGAAGAAAATGAGTTGGACTCCTATATCAATGAGGAGGTTCTAGTTCCAGAGGGAGATTAGGCTAAGGCCTTACACAAAAAAAAGATGGTTATGGAAAAGAGGATCATTGTTGATTCAATCAAGGATCACCTCATACCATAGGTATCCTCCCTAAAGACACCTAAATCTATGTTTGATTCCGTAACCAAATTGTTTGAAGGGAAGAACATAAACTGGAAGATGAATCTGAGAAACCAATTGAAGAATGTAAAGATCTAGAATGTTGAGACCATCTAGTCTTACTTTACAAGGATCTCTCAGATCAAGGAATAGCTGGAGGTAGTAGATGAAGAAGTAGAGAATGCAAAGATTGTGATGACCACCTTGAATGGTCTCCATAGATCATGGGACTCCTTTATTCAAGGGATATGTTCCAGAAATAAGTTAGTCAAGTTCAGCAAACTATGGGAAGAATGTTGTCAAGAATAATATCGGATAGCAGCTCGAGAAGAAAAGATTTGAAGTGAAGATCAAGCCCTCGCAATTCATTCCAAGAAAAGAAAAAGAAGTTCTCATCACTCCAGAGGTAAGCATTTCTACAAAAATAACCCTAGAAAATATTTTTCTAGAAGCAGATGTTATACATGTGATGAAGTAGGACACTTTGAAAAATATTGTCCTAAAAGACAAAATAAGAAAAAGGGAAAGACAAGAAGACATCATGCTCATGCTACAGAGGATGATGAACCATCCAAGAAGAGAACTAGATATGAAAGTGAAGACTCTTCAAGTGATGAAGAATATGTCTTGATTTCTGATCTCACGGGAAACATCACACATGAAAGCAATGATTGGCTTATAGATAGTGGGGCTTCCAAACACATGATAGGATTCAAAGAGTCCTTTGTGAAACTTTTAGAACATGAATCAACTCACAAGGTGAAGCTTGGATATGACTACCAATATCCAATAAAAGGTAGTGGGGAATCCTCCTATAAGCTAGACTCTAGAAATTCTATGATGATCCAAGATGTATTGTTTGTAACAGGACTCAAGAAGAACCTTCTCTCTATGTCTGCATTGGATGCAAAAGGCATGAGGGTTACATTTATAGATGGTCAAGTTATAATGTGGCCAAAATGAAAGACTATTAATGATGCAGTAGTGATTAGGGAACAAGAAGGAGCTCTATACAAATTGAAGGGCCATCCAAAACAAGTCTTGGTCCATGACACAGTAGAGCCAAATTAACTTTGGCACAGAAGGCTTACACATGTGCATTACATAGCACTACCACTTGTAAGCAAATCTGTTGAAGGTCTTCAGAAATTCAAGCCAAACATGATGGGGTCTGCAAAGGATGTGTGAAAGGAAAGAGCACAAAGAAGACATTTCCAAGTAGTGAGAGTAAAGCAAAAGTAATCTTGGAAATCATCCACTTTGATGTATGCGGTCCAATTTCATCAAGTTCACTAAGCGGGTATGTATACTATGTTTCTTTTATTGATGAATTTTGTAGGAATACATGGATTTACTTCATGAAGAACAAAGATGAAGTATTCAGCAAGTTCAAGGAATTCAAAGCATTGATCGAGAATCACATAGACAAGAAGATCAAGACCTTTCGATCAGATAATGGTGGATAATTCACATCAAATGAATTCAAAGAGTTATCCAAAGACTTAGGGATTAAGAGGGAGTTTTCCACTCCTTATAATCCACAACAAAATGGTATTTAAGAGGGAGTTGTCCACTCCTTAAAATCCACAACAAAATGGGATTGCAGAAAGGAATAACATAACTATCATGGAAGCTCCAAGAGCTATGCTTCATGATCAAGATCTTCCTATGCATCCTTGGGTAGAAGCTGCCAGAACAATGGTGTATATATAGAACCATACTTGTTGTACAGGATTACACACCTAATAACCATAGGTCTGGGGTTACCAAAATACTCAATAAACTTGCAGGAAATTGACTTCTAGAGTGCAGTAAAGGAAATAGGAGGATGAGAAAGACTTACTCGATTAACGAAGGTTGATCCTTGCTTATCCTCTTATGTTCTGCTTCACCTCCAAAGTCTTCAAGGTTGCTCTTCCTTCACCTGTCAAGATTCAATCTTCCAGATACAAATATGATTCATATATATATATATATAAGTAGGTTAGATAAATCATATATAAAATGAAGAAACATAAACATTTATCAAACCAAGATACATGAAACAGATATGGAAGAAGGATTCTCTTTATTATCAATAATGGAAAGAGTTTAGATTACAACCCAACGCCTGAGGCAAGGACTTCTCTACAACCAAAGGATTTTGAGTTCCACTGCTCCAAAGACTTCTGTATAAAATCCACCAGCATGACTTTGATCTCCAATTCTATGTATAACACCCTCCCCAAGGCCTGTATTTATATGGATGAAATAAGGCAGTTTCAAAGGTTGAGGAGGTTGAGACAGTTAAGAAGATTAAGGTAAATGGATTAACTAGTCTCAAGTAATCACATGTTATATTTTTAAATGTCAAAGATAGGCATCTGTGGGTATGAAGAAGGACAACTCGCGTATGATCCACAACTTTCTATAAGAACAACCCGTCGATACATCCATCCACGACTTGCAAACACCAACACTTGTGGATGATCCACGAGTTACATAGGGATAAAGTTGCGGATATGTCTTGACATATCTAAAAAGGAAAAGTAAACCACTGGATGGATAATGAATGTCATTTACAAGAAGTTCATCTATATTGTTTTGGGAAAACCTCAATCCATAGATGTCCTTTTGTGTGCCAACATGAGGGATGTCGACACTCGGACGAATAGGTGCCATTTAGGTGGATAACAGGTGCCCGCTAATGTGTGAGGTTAGAGGGAAGCGATGGCCAAAATACATTATAATCAACATCTTTGGAGAACTCAGAAATCCAATGGAGCAGAGAGAGTACCTGAAACAAATACATAGCAATGTCATATACAAAGTTACATCTGAGGATGCTATGTTCAATTTACTGGAACACTAGCTCTTTTACAATATTTGAGTACATCATATAACACCACATATATTACAAAGGTGGATCGAAGCCACAATATACAATAATGATGAGTCTTCAAAGATTTGGAAGCTGTGTATAGGAATAGAACATAATCTTGTGCAACTTAGTCCATAGGTGAGGAACTAAGGTCTTCATAAAGGATCCTGAAGAACCCGTACAATCCAAGCCATGTGAATAAGGGTAAGATGAAGTTGAACATGGAAAGGATTCAACAATTTGTCAATCAATAGATGATAATCAACAACTGAAGCAAAGGAATTCACCAATGATGAAAGTGAATCCTAAGGTACTATCGTCAAAGCTCTAGGTCATCGTCATCAGGAAGTGTTGAAATGGAACCAGGATGTGATACGGAAGGCAATAGATCCTCCAACAGATCACAAGAGTGACTAGGAACTCGGAAAAAAAGAAGGGAGACACAAATAGATAACAGATATAACAATGATGAGATCATGCTATAGATCAGACACTGGGAAGAGTGCTTGAATAGTGAGCACAACACAGAGATGACCCTAGGTAGCATAAATCTTATAGATAGAACAACTAGACTTATCTGTCATGTACGAGACATCATCAGATTCCCCAGGTATAACGGACAAGAGGAGGAGTAAGAAACTCAAAGTGATAGCTGAACACAAGTGGACACTAAAACATGGATATCGGAAAACAAAGAGTGTTATGATCAAGGATGACATGCTGCCATTACTGAAAACAAGAGAAAAAATCTTCCTTACCTTCCCTGTTAAATTTTAACGAGTCCACGAAAGTCAACTCGATTCCCTCTTCATTTTTTAACAAGCTTGAAGAGATGGGAAAATAATGCTTGATAGTGTCACTGATTCATGGATTTAATGAGCCTGAACTAGTATATGCTCGACGGTGTTTTCATAGTTTAGAGAGTCTAAAAACTCCAAAGAAGACTCCAGGGGGGTCCTTTTTCGTACAATTTAGTCTCCTAAGGCCGAAAAAATATAAAACATACCAAAGAAGAAGTCTCTTAACTTTCGAAGAAGAAAAGGCACACCTTTTTCATACTTAGTCAGGAAGGTCCGAAAAAGGTTAAATTACCACCTACCCAACGCTCCTTCAAAAGAAACATATAGCCTAAGTTTTACGAGTGTGAAGGAAGGCAAGATCACTCGGAAAGATTCATTTGATTATGAGAAATGGGGCTCACAACAATAAACTCGATGCTTTGTTCATTAGGGTTTAACGAGCATGACAAAGACATAAAGTACACTCAAAATCTTTTTCATGTTCTGGTCCAGAGCACGAAAAAGATAAAACTAAGATCATACCAGGGATTCCTTTTCTGTAAGTTTAGTCCCTCAGGTCTAGAAAAGAGATAAACCTATGCCTGAGAATACTCTTGTCAATTCAAATAGGAAAGAGAGGGATCCTTTCTCGTATTATTCCACATGGTCCGAGAAAGTTATAACCTACCACCAATGTGGATGCCCATTCACATATTATTAACGAACCTGAACCAACAAGTTTACTCGGTAGTCAAGTCTATTTTGAGGAGTCAGACTTGGGCCTAAAGAAACTCAGAATATTTCTCATGAAGTTTTAACGAGTATGGAAAACTCAACTCGCGACCTCCTTACTGTTTTTAACGAGCTCGAAGGAGAGAAGAAATAATTCTCTAAATGCGAGGAGACGAGTGTCATAAACAGGCGAAACTAGTTCCAAGCTCAAGGAACAAACCTATGCATAATGCAAGGAAAGTGAGCAAGATAAGGACACTTGGGGAATGTCTCCTCAATGTAAAGGGTGTCAATTTGCAAAGGAAAAATGATACAAGGCTTAGTGATGATGAGAACAAAGATGAGGGCTTATACAACGAGCTAAAAGTGTGGAAGCTGGCATCAGGCTCATAAGCGTGAGCAGGGCACATGCAAATGCAATTACAACTTGAAACACAAGGCGAGGCCAGTAAACAATTGTGAATCCAACTACAAATCATGTCTCTAAGAAACAATAACATCAAGATCATATTCAGAAGAAAAGATCCGATGCAGGTCACTTTGGCAGAAACACGTGACTTTGCTATCTTCTATAAAAGGTAAAGTCAAGGTAGAATCGATCGAAGAAGATTCTATAGAACCAAGGCTCGAGGGTTTATAATCAGCAAGATAAAACTTAGAAGGAGAGCAAAAATCAACAAGGGAGATAGAGTCTGCAAGAACAAACTCAGTATCATGGGAGTTGAAAAATTCATAAGAAAAATCAAACTCATCAAGATCACTGACATGTTATTCAAAGGAAGAGTCAAAAGACTCAACAAGACCAACATAAGAAGAAAGGTTAGGATTACTAGGCAAATCAGGGTTAGACTTAGTCACAACTGAACCAACATCCAAAACAATTTCAGACTGTATCAAAGACTCTAGGAAGACTTCATCCGAAGGAAGGAGAACATCCGAGATAGGACACATGTCTAAAATTTCAAATGGATCCACAGAGTGGAGAGAAGGCTCTACAGTCTGTATAGGATGACTCACTTGGTCAACTACTAGGACCAAGTCCTGAGAAGGTAAGCCTGAAAACAAAGGCTGCTTCTCAGTAGCAATTGAACATAAAGGACAAGAGGCCACATAATTCACCTATGGAGAGTTAGTGTCTATAGAAACACTAGGAACCAATAAAGGAAAGACCTGGTCTCTAGTTGGGTCAGGAGATGATCAAGAAAATCCAACTAATCGATAGTGACAATTTCTTATCCATGATTAAAGTACATCACACGAAATAATGTTGACACCACAGCTTGCATGGCATAGACATAATCATGTCCAAGGAGCATATTGAAGTCCACGGGGTCTTCTACCACCATGAAGTCAACTAAGACGGTCTTCCCACCCAAAGTAACAGGTGTTTGAGCAAGAATTCCCAAGTCTATACAAGTTCTTCTATCAAACGCCAGTAACTGACTAGCAGTCGACACAAGGCTGGGAGATCCCATGCCTCGCCAAGCACAAGAAGACAAAATACTAACTAAGGCTCCTTCATCAACAATACAATGAGGAATCATATATTGTTCAACTTTGACCTTTATCTGGAAAGGTGCATTAGAAGGAAGGTGCGGCTCAACTAGGCTATCCCAATCAAAGGAAGCAATCCGAGAGCTTGGTGGGGGTTGATCTGAAGCGAGTTTAGTGCCCCCTTGTTTAGTAAGTTCTGAACTGGCAGTGAAGAAAATGTGACTAACAGACACTTCACTCTCCAAAGGAAGAGTGGGATTGATCGATACTGGGATCGATTTAGCTGCTTCATGAAATTCACTCTCCGAAGGGAGAGTGGGATTGACCAAAGATGACATTGGTTCAATCACATTAGGATCACTCTCCGAAAGAAGAGTGGGATCAACCAAATCTGATATTGGTTAGACCACTTGATCAACCAAAGGTTGAATAGGTTGTTGAGAAACTATAGGTTGTTCAAGAGAAGGAAATTCTTGAGTCTTGGACCACACTCTTTACACCTCTGCAATAGCAGGGCACTTGTGAGTAAGATGATCTCCCTCGCATAGCATACAAGGGAACTTAAGTTTGCACTTTGAGCAACCAGTTTTCTCAACTATGTCAACATGACTAGCAGTGGCTGACTGTTTTCTCTCAACATGACCTGCAGAGTCTAAGAGTTTTCCCCCAGCATGAACTATAGAGGCTGGGTGACTGGGTCCAACCTGACTAAGAGAGGTTGGTTGTTGAAAAGCTTCAGAATGTTCAAAAATGGGATGACCATGAACCCAAACTCTTTGCACCTCCACAATAGAAGGGAATTTATAAGTAAGGTGGTCTCCTGCACAAAGCTTACAAGGAAACTTGGGCTTGTGTTTTGAATGGGTAGTCTTTTCAACAGTGTCAACATGACTCGCAGTGGTTGACAGATTGTCTTTAGCATTAACCAAAGAGGCTGAGAGACTACCCCCAGCATGACTTGCAGAGGCTAAGAGACTGCCCCCAGCATGACTTGCAAAGGCTGAGAGACTGCCCCCAGCATGACTTGCAGAGGCTGAGAGACTAGGTCCAACATGACTTGTAGAGGTTGGATGGGTACCACCAACATGAAAAACAGAGGTTGAATGGTTAGGATCAACATGCTTTTCAGTAGTTGAGTGTGTCCCCCTAGCATGAACAATAGAGGTTGGGTGGATGGATCCAACTTGAACAATAGAGGTTTGATGGGGAGGTTCAACTTGAACAATAGAGTTTGAACAGGTGCCCTCAGCATGCACTACAGAGGCTGAGTGACTGGATTCAACATGACTTGGAAAGGTTGGAAGGATCCCACCAGCATGAACCACAGAGGCTGGATGGATGGATCCAACATGACTTGCAGAGGTTGGATGGGGAGGTTCAATTTGAACAATAGAGGTTGAACAGGTGCCCTTAGCATGAACTACAGAGGCTGAGGGATTGGATCCAACATGACTAGGAAAGGTTGGAAGGATCCTACCAGCATGATGAACAGAGGCTGGATGGTGAAGATCAACTTGACTTGCAGAGGTTAAGTGCTTAGATCCAACATGACCTACAGAGGTTGGATAGTTGCCCCCAGCATGAACCACAAAGGCTGGGTGGTGAGGTTCAAATTGACTTGTAGATGTTGAATGGGTGCCCCCTTGCTTATGTGCCTTCTTCCTATTCCTCCTTCTTTTACTCCTTTTAGACTGTCGGTTACTAGTATTAGTACTTTCACCGCATGAGGTAGAAGGAGGAGGAGAATCAAATACAGGTGAAGGGGAAGCAATATTTTGATGCCCTTGATATAAGGAGCTTACTTGAGAAGCATCATGAGCATTCAGGACAATTGGAGTGGAAAACAACCACACTGGTAGCCCTAGAGTGAATCCAGGAAGATTCAAGGTGGCCAGCAAGGGAACACCAACATTCCCCATGAGAGGAATAGTACAAGGAGTTCCCAGCATGGGGATCTCTTGGTTGGTGTTCAAAGGGGTGCTAGCCATAGTTTCAAACTAGGAGACAAAGTATGAGGTTGATAGACAACCAAAATTACAAACCACACACCTAAAGGCACACTAAGTACAGACAAACCACACAGCACTCACTAAAAATTCCAAAATCCAAACAGACAAATAGGTATAAGATATACTTTCCAGAAGAAAGCTGATAGACAGTTACTTGGCATCCCTGTAGATGTTGTTAGGCACAAGCGGAGGAATCACCCACCGCCCTCCCACACTTTCTACCGAGGTTACCTTCCAAGTCCGTCCAAGGTCAACCAGAAATAACCTTCTGGTGTACCTGTGTATGAACCCTATATGTCAAAGAGACTAAAGGCTACCTTAACTATATTGACAATCTGGGGGTATAGTCGCAAGCCTAATTCATACGCATGGGTAGGGTAGCTGATCCCGAAACCCTGTCTAAGACAGAATCCCCATATGTGTAAAAACCCTGGTGTACACTTTGACAAGGAATCAGAGGGTTATCTCCTCAGTCCAAGTCTCCATGCGGCCTCGTGCTTAGCTCCCGTTTGAGAGGAGCTTCCCAGATACAATCAACGTAGAAAAGGATTTACCTAGTGATTGGCCAACTATGTCTGAAATTTTAACACTTGTGGAGAGTTGAAACTCCCTAATCCACAAGTCTAGCCTGAGCTAGTTGGTGTATGACCCTATAAAATAAAACTTACTAACAATTTTTAAATTATATCGTTTATTTTAAGAGCTTTTTTTAGTCAGAGGGTAAATGGCATGAAACTTATGTGGTGTTTTGACTCAACAGTTGAAACAAAATGACTAAACAAAGAGATATGAAATGCAAAAAGAAAAAACTATTCTCTTTATTTTTCAAATAGAAACTTGAAAGCCACAAAAGAACAAATTCTTTTTTATATATATTTTTTCAAAAACAATGATATGCTATGCAATCTAGACTAAAAACCTAATCTACATGCATATAAAGAAAACATGTGTTTTTGTCTTTTTCTTTTATAAATGCAAAAGAAAAATCAGCCTATTAACTAATGCAAGCAAGTACTATAAGCAATTCAAATAGACAACTACTCTACACCCCACTAACAAACCCTAGGTTTCCCTAAAGTTAGATATCAACCTCTCTTGAAAAGAAGGCTTACAAAAGTAAACAAGCCAACAACTTTGGAATGAAGAGACTGAGCAAAAAGACTAACATAAACAAAGGTCAAGAATTCCCAAGTATCAATCTAAACCTACAAACAAAGGCTACTCAGTACCTTGTCCAACAAGGTCAAGCCAAAGAAGGAGGTGGGGGGAAAGCAGCAAAAACAAGTATACGTTCTTTTTAATTTTCTTTTATAAATGTAAAAGAAAAACTACCTACAAACTAAAGTATGCAGATAATAAGAACAAAGCAAAAGGAAATTTTCTATACAACCCCCAAACAAACTCTAGAAATGCCCTAAAGTCAGTATAAACCCTACTTGGAAGGAAGGCTTGCATAAGAGACAAGTCAACTATTTTGGCATGGTGAAGTTAACCAACAAATCAAGAAGGAAACCAACACCAACAAGCTTCTAGACTCAGACAAATATCACTGACATAGGCTGACCAGAAACATAAGCCAAAAATCAAACCAAGCAAAGGAGGTAGGGGAAAGAGCAAAGAGCAAACCCTAATGCTACCACATAGATAAAGAACAAGCAAAAAGGATGACACAAACTCCCAAGAGTTATGCACCTACAATGTATTGTACTTGAGCAAACTTGAATTAAATAAACTGTATAAAACAACAAAATGAAGCAAACAGGATGACAAAACCAAAATACAACCAACAAAGGAAGGCTAGGAACCTTAGCTTGGGTGCACACAATGACAAAAACATTGTAGACTTATAAGCGCAAGTTACAACCAGCCACTGTCAAAAGACAGACTACAAAAACAGAGCCCAAGAACCTAATCACAAATCCGGACAAAGACACATTAACCCACAACCCAAACAGGCCAACCACTTTAGCATGCAAATAGAAAATAATCCAAGTAAAAGAGACTCAAGGGCATTCGAAAAAGCACAAAGTGTGATCAATAGAGGCACTCAGACAAGCTACACAGCATTCATAAAGAAAATGAACTCACCAATAGGGATTATAGAAATAAAGGAACAAGCAAACTTTAACTTAAAAATCCCTACTTCCAGGCATATCCGTGACTGTATATAAGGCAACCCATGGATGATCCGCGACTATTCAATACAGCAACCCATGGATGTAGGTTTGTATCCACGACTGTGTAGAAGAGAAACTTGCGGATAGGTATACGATTTTTCTCAAAAATCAAGAAAAATTCCCAGGACTCTCAAATACTAGGGAAAGTATGAACCAGGATGTAATATCACACATAGACTTCAAGCAAAGACCGGTCAGGGGTAACAGAAACAACCTACGGCAGTCTAGGAATCCCCAGCGGAGTCGCTAGTTCTGTTGTACAAGATTATACACCTAATAACCATAGGTCTGGGGTTACCAACATACTCAATCAACTTGCAAGCAATTTACTTCTAGAGTGCAGTAAAGGAAATAGGAGGATGAGAAAGACTTACTCGATTAACGAAGGTCGATCCTTACTTATCCTCTTCCATTCTGCTTCACCTCCAAAGTCTTCAAGGCTGCTCTTCCTTCACCTGTCAAGATTCAATCTTCCAAATACAAAGATGATTCATATATATATAAGTAGGTTAGATAAATCATATATAAAATGTAGAAACATAAACATTTATCAAACCAAGATACATGAAACACATATGGAAGAAGGATTCTCTTTATTATCAATAATGGAAAGAGTTCAGATTATAACCCAACGCCTGAGACAAGGACTCCTCTGCAACCAAAGGATTCTAAGTTCCACTGATCCAAAGACTTCTGTATAAAATCCACCAGCATGACTTTTCTCTCCAAGTCTATGTATAACACCCTCCCCAAGGCCTGTATTTATATGGATGAAATAAGGCAGTTTCGAAGGTTGAGGAGGTTGAGACAATTAAGAAGATTAAGGTAAATGGCTTAAATAATCTCAAGTAATCACGTGTTATATTTTTAAATGTCAAAGATAGGCATACCCGGGCATGAAGAAGGACAACTCGCGTATGATCTGCGACTTTCTATAAGAACAACCCGCGGATACATCCATCCGTGACTTGAAAACACCAACACTCCTGGATGATCCACGAGTTGCATAGGGATAAAGTCACAGATATGTCTTGACATATCTAAAAAGGCAAAGTAAACCACTGGATGGATAATGAATGTCATTTAGAAGAAGCTCATATATAGTGTTTTGGGCAAACCTCAATCCATAGATGTCCTTTTGTGTGCCAACATGAGGGATGTCGGCACTCGGACGGAGAGGTTCCATTTAGGTGGATAACAATACTCCACACAAAGTACTCAAGAACAAGACTCCTAAAGAAGTATTCTCCAGAAAGAAACCAGAAGTCATCCATCTCAAAATATTCAACTGTTATGTTTACATACACATTCCAAAAGAGAAGAGGACAAAACTATATCCTTCAGGAAAGAAGGGTATATTTGTGGGATACTCTAAAATCTCGAAGGCTTACAGAATATACTTCCCAGGATTCAAGAAGATTGACATAGTTAGGGATGTGACTGTTAACCCAAAAATCCCCCACATAGCTCTCAATGGCCTACACCACCCAAGGACACCACCTCACAACATTCATTTCACTCCATAAGACCTTCCATTTGACCCCCATACCTCCAAAAGAGCCCAAGGATGAAGAAAAGGGCTAAAAGCCCCAAAAAAGAGCCCAAAATAGACCCTCCAGAGCTAAAGCCCTAAAAAAGAGGCTAAAACCCTAGAAGGGGCTAAAGTTAGGGTGGGAGGAGCTAAAGACCCAAAAAAGGGGTCAAAGCCTTGACCAAGGGCTTAAAACCCTAAAACCCTTTGGAAAAACTATATAAGGTGGGTGGGGGGTCACTCTCAAAAGACTCCTCACTTGCCTATTTTTATGCTGCCCATGGATGCTTTGAGACCTCTTGCTCTCAAACCACCCACTCTCCCTTTCCTCCATCTCCATCTTATCAAGCCATTGCTTTAGAACCAAGAGAGAGGTGCTCCCATGAGCTAGGGAATCATGGCCCATTTCCACCTAAGTGAGGTATAATTTCTTTTCATTGTTTTTTATTTGTTTTGCTTTCTAACCCTCATTTCTATTCGCAGGTTTTTCATTAACATTGTTTGCAGGTTTTCTCCATTGTAGCTTAGGTTTATTTTGCAGGTTTTGGAGGTGAAACCCTAACCTACTATGCGCAGAGGGGTTCAACAGTGCTTCATCTCCTCTTCTTTATTTTATGTCATTAGCTATTATATCTAGTTTACAGTAGTGCTCCATTTGCTTATGTTCTTGCTTAGATTATCTTAGTTTCAATTCGTTGCTCTGTTTAAGTCATATTTCATTCAGTTTTTTACTATTTTCAAAGGGTAGGAACCTACCCTTGTGCCCTATAGGCACAAGGGAACCATTCTTACCCCTGTAGTAAGGAGAAATTCTCACTTAGCTTTGGTGACTCCCCTGGGTAGATCCCACAGGATCCCTGGGCAAAAAATTTCAATTTTTCAAGTTTTTCAGTTTTTACCCTAGTTTTCAGAAATCTTAGTTTAGATCTATTCAAATATACTTTATTTTTTGTTTCTGTCAGTTCTGAAGCCTTTGCTAGGCTGAGCCAAGTCAGACTAACCCCAGTACAAGTTACTGTCGGCCATATCTAACCCTGCCTCACCAAAACACCCCTTTCCGGAGCAGGTCACTCTTATCAGGGGAAAAGGTGAGACAAGGCACACATAATCCTCAAACAGGCATGCCCAGGGTGCACTTAATCCTCAGACAAGTGTGACTTCAGCCCAAGAGCTCAATTTGCATCTATTTTGGCATTTTTTGCAACCCCCTCACTCATTTCTGGAAAAATCTCGTGGCCCCCTCATGGGATTTGGTCAAAAATGTGTAGCCTGTCACACATAATTTGTTTTTGAGTTTAATTAGAAGCAACTTTCAGTTTCAAAGGACTGCTAGTGCATTCTAGCTGCCTCTGTCCTCCATTGCAGGTCTCTTTTAATTCCAGTTCTTCATTTTCTACAAATATATCCATGAACAAAGTGTATATGCTAAATCAATCATTAAGGTTTAATAAAATGAACTAGCCTAACTAAAAGTAACCTAAAATTAACCATATTGCTACCCCCTTCCTCCTCTACCCAGTCATCACCCTTCAGGGTATTCTATGATACGACAAAGGGGAAGCTCATATAGATCTAGGCACTCCATGGTATTTTTCCTAAACCACTAAAACTAGGTGACCTGGAAGGTAGAGGGGGTAGAGAAGGAGGGATTCTCATGGTGCTAAGCGTCCTCCCTGTTGACCAACCTAGCACTTTCGAGGTGACCTAAGGATCTACAGATGGGCTTAGTCCCATTGTGTTGAGAGCCCAACACCTTCTCTTGGTTGAAGAAGAATACCATTGAGAGGTAGACATTTAGTTAGGCCAATAATTCAGGGTTAATCACCATTTTTGCTTACAAATTTCTGTTTATTTTTGCATACAAAACCATGATGTGAACTCTACCATGAATTCATAAACCATATTACAAACCAAACACCAGAACAATCAAGCAAACCAACACACCATACCCAATAATTAACCCAACTCAGTTCATGACGCTGTGTAAGCCTTAAAATTTACCAAATTTACACTAAGTTCAATCAATTCTGCAGTCTTTGAGGACATAATTCCCTGACTTCTTCAATTGTGGGAAGTACATGGTATTTTCCTAGAAACTCATTGTGAGGAGTACCATAGAAACTCCAAAGTAGCTGGCCACTGAGAGGAATTGCGAAGCGAAACGGGCAACAACCCCTTCCGATAGAGTAGAATTACAATGAGGAACAAGCCAAGCACTGTCTTCTGGAAGTCTTGGTGGCTGAGAGACCACCTTCATCCAATAGGAATCCATTGAAACCAGGGTCCAAATATCATACCAATCATTTTCATACACCAAAGCAAACACAATTGATCCTCCACGATCTTCCTCACGCCTAAGAGGTGAACCACCACCATTTGGAACACTCAGTCGGCAATGTGATAGCCGTTCTCAGTGATCTCCCACACCATCAGAGGGTCACATAGCCTTTAATTCTGATTTAGACCCATATCAATTTGAGCTAGACCTCCACACCGCACCATCTAGCCCCATGGCTATTGCAAACTCAGATCCATTTTCTATCCTAACCCTAGCAAGTGGACCCATGTCCACACCACAACCTATAACCCACAACGTGGCAAGCGGTCAAAGCACAGTCATGCAGACTATCATTAGCCAATTACCACCACCAATAGTGACTAGCCAAGATGGCCCAGTAGTAACACATGAGAGCAGTGGGCCCTCCACACACATTGTCCCCTCTGCCACATAGCAGGGAAGTGCACCAACCACCCACATTTCCTCTACCGCCATTCATGGGGGCAATTCCCCCGCTACCCACACCATCCCACCCACAACAATTTTGGGCATTGGCCCATCCACCATGGTACCACCATAAGAATCCCCAGCCGTGCAGATGCGTTTGTACATGCAAACCCCACCCCCATTAGAGCCCCATCCCACATCAACTTGGGATCAAATCTACCCTTCATGGCTCATTTGAACTTTCCTGACCTAGCTAGATTAACAAATGATCCCATTGGCCACCAATCTCTCTGGCCACCTACGCCAATGAAGCTACCATCATACATCCCAAAGTTTGAGCATAAAGCTGGGGAACGTCCCCAAAATCATATAATGACATTCCATCTATGGTGCTCATCCAATAGCATTGTAGAAGACTCCATCAGGCTGAGGTTGTTCCAATGCACCCTTACAGGTGTCGCGGCCAAATGGTACATTGAGCTTCCACAAGCCAAGTACCTTGACTTCAACTCCCTAGCCTTCATGTTCCTACAGTATTTCCAACTCCCTATTAGATATGATGAGGGGGTGGAGATCCTACTATCCTGTCACCAAAACATTGCCACTCACATCACTAATCATATCCATGAGTGGCGGCAGTGTCATAGCTTGCGTGAGAACCAACTTGATGACAGGATCTTATTAGATTGGTTCCTCAAGAATTTACTCTCTCCCATCACAAAGGACGTCACATCTGAACATCCCCAATCTGAAGAAGAGGCCATATTGAAGGCCCAACAATTTGATCTCATTTACACCCAGTTTGGATACTTGTACACTATGATTGCAGACACTCCCCATCCAAGTACCTCTTACTGTGACACACTAGGGGAATCCCACGCTGTGAATAGAATCATAGGGTTAGTCTCCCAACAACCACATCCTCGACTGACACCACCTACCACAGCACCGCAACCAAGCAACATGGCTAATGTTGCTTATCAAAAACAAGCTCCAGACTATGCTAAAATGATGTCTTAGTCTGGGGAAACAACCTCTTATGCACAACCTACACCATCGCAGCAGGTTCAGGCCATGGCCTGGACAACACAATAGTATGCGGGGGTAAATGCCCACATTCGTGGCACCACCACCCCCACAAATATACTATGCACCACCAGTGCAACAAGTTCAAGCCCCCACCCCTGCTCCACCCACTCCGTTGGGACAATTGTTCACACAACAAAACTATCCCAACAAGCCTACCCCCAACAATCAACAAGGGCAAGATAGAAACAACCAGCCATGCAACCAAGGCAATAACCAACTGTAGGGAGGCGATCAGCAACCGAACCCTCCTAATAATGTTGTAGCCAACTGGCTAGCCCAAAACCCCCCATGGCAGAATGTACCAAGATGCAATGCACTGTTGCACAAAAAACAACCTTGTACACTTTGTGATGTCTATGGAAATTGCACATTTGAGTGTCCCCTCATGGCTCGCGCTAAGCAGGCCATTCAAAATGAGGCCCAACAGGCCGCCAATGCCCCCACCCAAGCCCAACCCAACCAGGCACCACAAGGACCTCCTCCCATGGTGCTTCAAAACCCACTACCAGTCCAAGGATTAGTGGAAAATGCCCCCCTTGCCCAAGCCAATCCCAATGCTCTGAGGGCATCGCCCATGACTGAAACAGGTGTCCACAGCCTGATGACCATGACTACTGAAGAGATCAACTTAAAGACTAGACGAAATCAATACGGTACCACCACCAAACCTGCTGACTCATCAGCAGCATCCACGTCTAAGACAACCAACCTACCTCTCCATTTACCCCCATTCCCATGACCCCCCATATGTAGAATTACCAATAATGCCACAACTAGAGCTGCAGTCAGCTATAGCACTGTGGATGATTTGGCCCAAACTCCAACTTCCATGTCTGCTCTTGAGGTACTTAAAACATGCCCAATGCAGTGGAAAGCCTTACTAGTTACTCTAGGGGTAGTAGGCCCCTTTGATTCCAATCTAATCACATTTGATATTGAGAATGAAGAGCCACGCATGCCCTCCACTATTGCCTTCCAAATCTTGTTATCCATCCAAAACTTGGTTGTGCACTGATGCATAGTGGATGGGGGGGCATCCACATGTGTCATGTCTACCTTGGTTTGGTAGAATCTTGGATCACCGATTCTACAACCATCCTCCATGACTCTGCATGATTATGATGGACACCCCACTAAAGCCCAAGGAATCCTCCCCCATGTCCCCATCACGTTAGCTGAGAAGACAATCATGATTGACATCAAAGTCATCAACGCTCAACTGGATTACAACCTCCTCCTTGTGAGGAGTTACATGTACTCCATGCAAGCCATCGCGTCAACTATCTTCCACCTCATGATGTTCCCCCATGAAGGGAAGATTGTGACGGTTGACCAGCTCACCTACCATGATCCGCAAGGGTTAACAACACCTACCAACGTTATCCCTACCATTACCACCACCAAGCCACAAGGGGCAACCGCACATGCTAACATCATCCATGCAACCAACACTATGGTTGAAAGCACACCAACTTCCCCACCATTGAATGTGGGCCCTAGGTTGTTTACCGATCCCACCATGATGGCTCCTTTCTCGTTGGTGTCACCACCACTGACATAAAAGAAAACTGCGGACTTGTGCATGGTCTCATCAAGAACCGCTACACCCAAACAACAACCACAGCCATAGCCCCAACCATAATCACAACATCATCCGTAGCAACAACTCCAACAATAGCTGCACCATCAGCTATAGCAGCAGCATTATGCGCAGTCGCAACCACAACCTCACCCCCATATGCAACTAGCTTGGAGTTATGTGGGCTCATCTCCAGTCCATACAATTCCCTTCCTCTTTCCCCCACCTGGTGTCATGAGAAAGTCGGTCATGGCCACCTTAAGCCTACCCAACCTTACATTGGGGATCCCGGTGTGGTATTTAGATCCACCAACTCAACCAGCAATGCACCAGGTTTTGTTAACTCTGGTGCAACCTATTGCAGTTGAGTCTCACCCCCCACCTGGTCTACATAAGCCAACTGCCACACCCGCACCTGCACCGCCCCAACCCAAAAGGGTGAGGGGAAAGAACACCAAATCCACCGCAGAACCACAGCCAGTCCCACCTTGTGTTGTCTGCGAACAATAGGGCCATCCAACTCAAAATTGCCCTAAAATCCTAGTGATCCATGTGCATCTGGATGCCATGGATATGAATGAAAACATCCCCATGGCTGAACTCCCAACCATGCCAGTAGTAAAGAACAAGGAATTAAGGACAAACCATGCATGCACCCTTTGCGGCTTGTATGGACACTACTCCCACCATTGCCAAGACCTGCCCAAATTTTGAATGGCTCTTGCTGGCCTCCGTCACCATTCCCTTGAGTTTTAGATCACCTTGATCGAAGAAGTTCACCCACCACCACCTCCTTCATCCGACACCATGTCCATTTACATGATGTCTAGTTCCCCCAACCAGCTCATTCCCATCTCCAACGATGGTCCATCAGACCTATCACTTCATTTCTTCAACAATGATGAGGATATCCTTAAAGCTCTAACCATGCCAAAATACCCATGGGAAGACATGCACCATCACTCGTTCTTCCTCTCGGAAGAGCTTGTGTTGTAGTCCGACCATTTTTTCGTGGAGACCAAAGATTTCATCCATGGGAAGTTTGACTAGTTCAAGAACCCAATCCCAGCACCATATGCCTTCGAAGAAGGGAACATGGCAAACATTTTACCAACCATTAAAATCGACATCTCAACCAACTCTAATATCGTTGAAGAAATCATGCTGGGGGCATCTTGCTCCCCGGAAGAGGTCGATGCCTATACCGCTCTCTTCCAAGAATTCCGTGACATATTTTCCTGGTCATACACTGAAATGCCTGGCTTATATCCATCCATCGTGGAACACCACATCAACACATGGCCTGATGTGGCACCCGTCCACCAGAAAAAATGGCCCATCCATCCATCCAAAGTGGCTGCGGTGAAAGCCAAGATAGAGAATCTATGCACAGCCAGCTTCATTTATCTCATTGCATACACAACTTAGGTTTCTAATCCTATTCCCATGAATAAAAAATAGGGTACCATTTTCATTTGTACAGACTTCCATGATCTCAATAGGGCATGTCCCAAAGACAACTTCCCCACACCATTCATCGACCAGATCATCGATGCATGCGCCGAACATGAGGCCTTCTCCTTCATGGACGGTTTTTCCAGATACAACCAAATCCAAATCCGGAAAGAAGACCATTACAAAATAGCATTCACAACCCCATGCAGCACATTTTCCTACCGATTCATTCCCTTTGGACTTAAAAATGCTGGAGCCACCTTCGAGTGCTCCATGACATATTGTTTCCAAGATTTGGTTCACATCATCTTGGTCTACTTGGATGATCTCATCGCTCGATCACGAACACAAGCACAACATATAGACAACTTGCATCAAGCCTTTTTATGTTTCCACAAGTACAACATCCACCTGAACCCCCTCAAGTGCATTTTTTGTGTCCCAGCAGGTCGTTTACCCAGATTTATCATCTCCCACAAAGGGATAATGGTATATACCCTCAAATTTCAGGCCATCCTTGATCTTCCTCCCCCAAGAACTCAACACCAACTACAAAGCCTGCAAGGCAAGGCCAACTTCCTTCGCCACTTTGTGCCAAAGTATGCAACAAAAGCCTATGGATTCATCCACCTACTCTGCACAAAAATACCTTTTATTTGGGATTAGCAACCATAAGAATCATTCAAGGCACTCAAACAAGCCCTGGCTTATGCACCATTACTCTCACCACCAATTTTCACTTGAGACTTCATCCTTTATGTGTCGGCCTCAAAAAACGCCATTGCAGGAGTCTTGGTCCAAGAAGACGATGCTCGCCATGAGCACGTGATTTACTACATTAGTCAGAAACTAATGGGATCCCCATTAGGATATTCAGCTGAGGAGAAATTAGCCCTCATCATCATCTTCTTGGCACAAAAATTGCGCCACTACATCATTGCCAACCATACTTGTGTAGTGGCTGATTCAAACCCGATGTAGTACCTCTTAAGCTGTCGCCTTCTACAAGGTCGAGCAGTCAAGTAGGTAGTCATCCTCCAAGAATTCGACCTAGAGTTTGTGTCTCCAAAAATCACAAAGGAACTCGCACTAGCCACACTCATGACCGATCTACTCCCATTAATCTCATCATCAACCCCCCAAGGATGTTCTCACTGATGATTTCCTATTTGTCGTATCTACTAACGACCCATGGTATGGGGACATCCTTCTCTATTTACGAATGCAAAAGTTCCCAGAACACTTCAATCATGAGGATAGGCGATGCATCTGACATCAATCCATATGCTACCTGCTGATTCTAGATGTTCTGTATCATCGAGGCATTGATACCATCCTATATCGTTGCCTCACCCGTGATGAGGCCGAGACCATCCTCAGTGACAGTCATAGAGGAGCCTGTGGTGGTAACCTTTTAGGCCTAGCAACCACCCAAAAGATTCTGCTCACTAGCTATTTCTATCCCTCCATATTTGCTGATTGCATAGAGGCAGTCAAACATTGTTGCAGCTGTCAACATTTTGCCCCAAAGGCAAGAACCCCCCCTACACCATTACACCCCGTAGTCACAGTCGGGCGCTTCTGCAAATGGGAAATCGACTTCATGAACATCAACCCCATGTAAGATAATGGCCACAAGTACATTATCATGGCAGTCAATTACTTCACCAAGTGGGCTGAAGCCATGCCCACATTTGATTGCAAAGCTGAAACCGTAGCACGTTTCTTCTTCAACCATGTCGTTACACAGTTTGGTGTCCCCAAAAAATTAGTCTTCGATCATGGGGCACACTTTGAAGACACCATATGGGATGAATTATCAACCATGTTGAAGTTTGAACAATAGTACTCTTCTTCCTACTACCCTCAAGGAAATGGCCAAGTCTAAGCAGTAAACAAAATCATTAAAACAATGCTTCAATAGATGGTAGGAAATCACAAAACCAATTGGCATCACATGTTATTCTCTACCCTGTGGGATTATCGCACATCCACAAAAACTGCAACCGGTTTCACCCCTTTATGCCTAGTAGATGGCGTTGAATCAGTGCTCCCTATAGAGTGCCAAATCCCATCTCTCTGCCTCACAGTGGAACTCCTTCCTCATACTTCACCTTTAGAAGAACAACTCCTCCAACTTGAGAAAACCATAGAAGACCGTCGAGCTTCCCTCCAAGCCATCGAAGCAGCAAAAACATGATCAAAGATCCAATATGACTCCCATGTCCACCCTCGCACCTTCAGCGAAGGTGATATGGTCCTAGTCTACGACCAACCTAATGATTAATTGGGAAAAGGAAAGTTTGAATCAATGTGGTATGGCCCATACATCATACACCATTGCCTTGGAAAAGGGGCATACACCCTCATTGACTCTAATGGACAACTCTATGAGAACCCCCGCAATGGGATTTACCTCAAGAAATTTTACGCCTAACATCACCAATGAGTCACTTCATTTTCTTTTTCTTGTTTGTTAACATTGTTTAGCAAAAATCAAAGGAAGCACCATCAGCTTCTAGTCAAAAGTCACCCGGAACCTGTTCGAGACACCTCTCACACCTCCGGGATCAAACTTCCATTTTTTTATGAGACCATTGTCTCATGTTGAATAAGTTAATTTCAGTACCATTTCCCATAAGTCACCTCAATTCACGATCCATGACATAACGATGCAAGTGTCTATGGACCTGTACTCATATCACACTTCCTGGCCGCTACTCATAGAAGTTGTTGGGTTGCCGCCCGTTAAGGACTGTAATTTTAGCTTTTATTTTTAACACATAGTTGTCTTTTCCATTCACAGCACCTTACGCGGACCTCTGGACCACTATCCACAAAACTATTTCTTTTCTTGCACGTATTTGGTATATAAATTCCTCCCGACTTGTTCTCACTGGGGAAATTGAACCCAAGTGTTAGAACATTTACACTCACAAAAATTGCCAATTACACATGCAAATTACACACAAAGGAGACTGAATATGGAGCAAAACACTAATCTTTATTGAATAAGCGTACAATAGTCAACCCTGTGAATTCATATGTTTCCACAATAAATAATTACATGAGAGATTCGAATGCCTAAGGATTCCATTCGAATTTGGTCAAAAGCAAGCTTACTAAATCTAAGAAAATCCCCCATAGGTGCATAAAGCAGTTTCCAAATCTGTCTAGGAGCTCACAAATTGGAAAAATCAATTAGGCAAGCTAATATATGATGGAAGGAAAACTCATACTTGCTTTTCTTAGGAGAAAATAGTGGAGGATGATGAAGAAAAAAAACAAGTTAACTTCACCTAGTCAAACTTTCCCAATTGCCTTAAAACTCAGCAAAAGCAGGCAATAAAGTAGAAAAAGAAAAAATGCACTAGGAAGGCCAAGAATAAAGTAGATTTGATTCCAACTGGTTTCCCAAGTTCTCCATGACTCAATTTTAGCAATTTTGACCACTTTGGACATGTGGAGGACAACTTGCATAAGGTGGAATATGGAAACTAGGCAAATAAGACAAAAAGGGATTAATTAATGTCTAAGGTCGCTAACTATGGGTTGATTATTCTAAAACCCCCCCTTAGGCCTGACTTATGCGTAAAATATCAAAAAATTATAGGGCCTAGCAAAAAGGCTTAGTCACCCTTTACATACCGCAGAGTCCATTTAACGAAGGAAAGAGGAAAAAACCCAGTGGGAAAAATCCTCCCTTAAACATGGACAGTAAAACAAAATTTGAAAATCTTGTCATCACTCATGCTTCATAGCATGATCCGCAATCCCCAGTAATGATTTGATATTGCTGAATGTATTCTCACAAAAAACTTTGGTGAAGATATCTACTACTTCTTCTGAAGATGAATAGAAGAGTAAGTGAATGGTGCCATCGTGCACAAGTTGTCTGATGTGGTGCATATGGATCTCAATGTGCTTGGTTCTCTGTCTCTAAACTGGATCATTGTAGATTTGAATGGTACTCTGATTATCACAATATATAGTAGTTGAGTATTCTAATTCAAATCCACACTCACCAAGTAACCCCTGCAACCATAAACATTGAGTTTCTGCATTTACAACTCCTCTATACTCCGCTTCTATAGATGAGAGTGCAATGGAACTCTATTTCTTTCTTGACTAGCTGATTGGTCCTTCAGCAAGCATGAACACATATCCTGATGTTGACATTCGATCTGTGTTGTCACCTACCCAATCATTGTTAGTAAACCCAATCAAATCAAGATCAGATTTAGCTTTGTAGAAGATCCCATGAGTCCTTGTTCCCTGAACAAAGTTAAGGATTTTTTTGGCTACTGTCGAATGGTTCTCATGAGGTGGGTCCATGTATCTTGAAGCCAAACTTACTGCATAATAAATATCAATTCAAGCATGTGTAAGGTACAACAAACACCCAATCAGTTGCCTATATAGTGCATTATTTACCATAGGTGAAGAATCTACTTCTTAAAGCTTAACTCCTGAAAGGAAGGGAGTCTTACTGGGCTTGCAGTCCATCATATTGAACTTGTTCAGCAAATCCAAGAAATACTTGGAATGATGTACTTTGATTCCATGTTTGGCTTGAGCAATCTCAAGCCCCAAGAATTGGCTCAATAACCCCAAATCAGTCATAGAGAATGCATGGTTCATTGCATCTTTCAAGGAGGAAATTTCAACATACAAGACAATAATCATTAAAGAACCATGAATCAGCTTCAAATAGACATTAGGATCTAACTTGCATCGAACAAAATTCAGTGATAGCAGAAAGCTATCAATCTTGGCATACCAAGCCCTGGGGGCTTGCTTAAGCCCATCCAATGATTTCTTTAGCCCACACACAAGAGATGGATTAGTAGCAAATCCTTGAGGATTTTTCATGTAAATATCGTTAGTAATATCTCCATTTAGAAAAGCACACTTCACATCCATGTGATGTACCTCCCACTCCTTCGAAGCTACAATGGCTAAAGCTAGCCTGGTGGAGTCCATATTTGCCACTTGTGCAAAGGTCTCATTGTAGTCTATGCCACGTACCTATGAGTATCCCTTGGCTACCAATATTTCCTTATATTTTTAATGTGAACCATCAGCAGCAAATATGATTTTGTAAACCCACTTACACTGAACTGGCTTCCTCCCTGCGGGAAGATCAACCAGCTCCCAAGTGTTGTTCTTCCAAAGTGAACTGAACTCTTCTTTAATGGTTGTTTTCCATCTTGGATAATATGCTGCATATTCATATGTCTGTGGGTATGATTCAACCATCAGATAACATTTCTCTACAAACAAAGGGTCTTTCATACATAGAGCACTCTCAAATTGAGATCTAGTCCTCCTAGGATCATTAGGATTTCTAGCTAGTTCTCTAGCTGCATGAATGGTATTTGCTTCCCATTTTGGTCTTGTAGGAATGTTAGGATATTCAATTAAATCATCATTATCAGACATATCAGAATCAACAAACTCAACTATCTCTTCACTTACATTCAATGGTTCTGGTGGTGAAGAGGATTCTCCAACTTCCACTGCTGCTAAAGGCTCTTCTTGGAACTGAACACTCCTTTCAATGAAGGATTTGTTTGTTCTCAAATTGATCAGCTTGTACCCTTTTAAATCTTTAGAGTACCCAACAAATAGACACTCTTGTATTTGGGGCTGCAAAGCCTTCCTCTTTTCTGTTGGAATTCTAGCCCAAGCCCTTGAGCCAAAAATCCTGAAATGGGTCACATTTGGCTTGTGCCCACTCCATGCTTAGAAAGGAGTCATACTATCAAGTTGTTTATGAGGCACCCTATTCTTGATATAGGCTACATAGTTTATATATTTAGCCCAAAACTTTGGTGGCAAAGTCTTAGCCTCCATCATGCAGGTTGCCATCTCTTTCAGTGATCTGTTCTTCCTCTCAGCAACACCATTTTGTTGTGGTGTGTAAGGGACAGAATGATACATCTGAATACCTACATCTGCACAATATTGAATGAACTTAGAATTGACATATTCACCACCATTGTCATATCTGAGGACCTTGAGTTTCCTCCCAGACTGGTTTTCAACCAATGCCTTAAAGACTTTGAAGAGGCCAAAAACATCAGACTTGTGTTTCAGGAAGTAAACCCAGCAGTACCTAGAAAATTCATCTATGAATGTCAATGCATATTTGGATTGACTCATTGACATATGAGGAAATGGACCAGCAACATCACTGTGGATCAACTCAAGAGGTGCAAAGGTTCTCTCATGACTAGCTTTCTCAAATTTATTCTCTGGGTATTTTCCTAAGATGCAACCTTGACAGACTCCTTTGGAAAACTTAATCTTTGGTAACCCTATGACCATTTCTTTTTCACTAAGATCAGAAATATACTTATAGTTAAGGTGGCCAAATATTTCATGCCAAATCTTTCTTTCCTCATTAGCATGAATCAGAAGAGCAGAGGGATTTGAGTAGGGTAGGAAGTGTGAGAACATGTATACCTTCGAAGTGTGATTTGCAACTCCTTTTGCAATGAATTTACCACTTGAGATCTCTGTGATCTAAACTTTATCAGGGGAGAATGTGACCTTATTTGGAGACCCTGTGTGGGTCATCTGATACACTGATAAGAGGTTAGAGGCAAGACCTGGAACATACAATACATTTCTAAACTTACCATGGTCAAGATCAATCCTCCCTTTGCCCAAACTTTTAGTGAGAGAGTCATCTCCCAGTACTATTGGTGGACCTTTAGACATGTCAAGTGAGGTGAATGCCTCCTTGGTCAAAACCATATGTCTTGAAGCTCCAGAATCAATGATGAAACTAGGTGAGCTTGATGTGCCAGAAACCAATGCATGAACTCTCTCTCTGTCTTATGAATTTGATCCTCCTTCCCTCTTCTTTGAGCTATCAGGAAGGGAGATGCCATTCTTCTCCAGGATTTGGGTCAGCATGTCAATTTGCTTCTTCATGCAGGAGCTTTTAGGATGATTGCCCTTACTGCAGTATGCACACTTGCTCATTTCTCCTTTGTTCTTCTTCTTCTATGGGTTCTTCTTGGAACCTTGGGGCTCCTCCGGAGACTTGTTCTTGTCTCTCTTTTGCTCAGGTGGCTTCTTAGCTTTCTTCTTGAATTTTGAATCCACCCTCAAATCTCTAGCAACTAGAGCTTGGTCTTTGGAAGGTTTTATGGTGCCCATCATCACCAATTTATCTTGTTCTTGTGTGAGAGATTCCATGAAATCTGCAAGGCTAGGCAGTTTCCAGGCTCAAGCTGTCAACTTTGTGGCATGGAAGGTTGAGACAAACATTGAATAGTTAGGGCCAAGCTTTGAGAGTATGGCCAAAACTAGTTGCTCCTCCTTCTTTTCGATCCCACACTATTTTAGCTGCAAAACAAGGGCTTTGTACTTGGAAAAGTAGAGTTGCATGGATTCAAAGCTATTGGGACTCAGGCATGTCAATTCATTTTCAATTTGAGGTCCCCTCATCTCATCTATCTTACCAAAAATATCAACAAGATTCTTCCATACTTCATTTGGTGATGTTAATCCATCAAGATGGAAAATGAGGTCTCTGGGTATGCTAAGACACAGGAGACCATAGGCCTCATCCCTCCTATTGTGCCAGTTAATTTTCCCTACATCTACATTGGGCTTTGCTTCTGTTGCCATAGTGTAGAGACCTTTCTCTCTCAAGAGTATTGTTACCACCTAAGTTGTACTTAGTGGTTTTTATCAAGTGAGCCTGGTGAACCGGACAGGGTTAACTTGTTCAGACTACAAAAGACCTTTGGAAGTACTTCTGGGAAGTGCTTGTTGTACTATATCACATGTTCATACCCCATGGGGGAATTGTAATAAATGTTCTAGCATGATAGTGTCTGTAAAAGATTCGGTCTCTTAGACTTCATTTGTCAATCCGATCAGCCCAGGGATTTTTTTCCCTTGGTTATTATTGGTTGTTGAATAAATGACTGATAATTTCTGAGTTTTTCACTCCATACCTCCAAAGTTGGGGTGGTCGACTTGGCATTTAGCCCTATTGAGGTTATTAAAGTCTATGTGTCAATGTATAAACATGCTAGACATCATTTTTGAGTCATATGAACATGTCTAAGTCCCCCTAGGTGTTTTTCAATTTTTCAATTTTTTAGTTTTTTCAGTATTTTTTATTAAAATTAAATTTTTCCAAAAAACTTAGGCTATTTTTTAATAGTTTAATTGGAAAAATTGATTTTGTAATAAAAGTGGGCCAAATAATCAATTTCAGTCATGTAGGTGCTCATTTTCAAGCTAAGAGCACCATGTAAACCCATGGACCCACTTTTTCCTAAGTTTTGAGTGATCTTCCATCACTCAGGTAAGAAAGCCCCAAAAATCAACTATTGATTATTTTAATTAATAACTTGATGAATAATGGAGCAAATCCAAAATCAATAAATCAATGGATACTCAACTGATTTGACTGAAATCAATCAGATCTGGATCAAATTGACTGGATCTGACAAATTCTTGACTAAAGGAGGGGATCAAATCAGATCCAGAGTTGATCTACAGCTGTCTTCATGGGGAATTGTGCCCTCTCTCTCTCCTCCACACGTGTGGAATCTCCTGGATGCTCTGTGGGCCGATGTGTCGGTGTATGGGTTGATGTGTTAGCTCAATCAGGCCCTCGGTTGACAAGTAGGCTCAGTACAGCTTCATTTCTGCATTGATGAACTCTCCATTAGTTGATTTCACTTGATTCCATGAGGAATTGTGCCCCCCCAGGCTTGATGGCCTGTAATTTGTATATATCCAAGCACAGCCTCCTCTTGCAAGCTAGTTAGAATTGGGATTGAGGTTCTACTGCTATTGTATTGTTGTTATTCTTCATTTGAAATAAAGAAAATCTTTGGAGGCCAGACGGTGTTGTGCCATTACATGTGTGGATGATTATTGACATTATTTTACTAAGGTAACCTGTATCTGTTTTCATTTCTTGCTAGTTGCTTGTAGATCTGTGGTTAAGATTGGTAATTAGCTTATTACAATCTTGATAGGAAAGGTGTTGTTCAATAAGTTTATTGACTGTCACTCTCCTTTGATGCATGTTTAGAGATCTAGATTTAGCATGTCCTATAAGCTTATATCCATGTTATCTTGAATCTCTTTGTATGTACTAATAAGATCTCACAGGTTTCTTGGCAAGTTCTTTGATTTCAGCTGAGTTGCAGGTTCATACTTTGGAGAGGATGCTGATATATCTTGCTTCTTCATTCTCTTCAAAACATTTGAAAGGCATAGTCCCTTGACATTCCACCTGAAAGCTCTAATGCGGATCTTCAAGGAAACCAACATTTCTTTCCTCCTCTTCCTCCCTCAAAATCAACACTTTCCCTGGTTACTTTGTTCAGTTCATAGATTTGATTTCAGTTGGATCTATTTCATCAAAGTAAAATAAACATTGATCTAATATTTCATAGCTCACAGTCTAGATCTTGCACTCAAAAAAGTTTCATAAGCATTCTAGATCTAGGTTTAGGGAAATCGTCCTTTTTGCATGAATTTTAAAGAAAACTTGTAGATCACATGCATCAGATTTATTTTCACTGTTATAAAATTTAATATTCTGAAATATCATTACATTTTCATTGGCTGCACAAACAGCAAGCCAAGATCCCAAGGAAATCTTGCTTTCCTTGGTTCCCTTTCGTTTGTTTTAGCTAGTCTTAACTTCATTATTTCAGAGATAAGGTCGGATGACCCAAAGGTACTCTTAAAGTGATTTTGGGCATTTTTTATTCTAACATGCTCACTGTATTTTAGAATGTATGATAGAAAATAAAGGAATCTATTTTCCAAAGTGGCCTCAGGAGTGCTCAAAGCCCCCCAGGGGTCTCCCTTTTCACTAGAAACTCAAAATTTTTCCAAAGTTGTAAAATATTGGTTTCAGCCTGTATAAGGACCAAGAAGTTTCTGATAATTTTAGTTCACTGATTCTGTAACCAATAATAAATAAATTCATTTTTGGAATAGGCTCTTTCGAGCCCATTCCCCACCCCCCCTGGGGGGATTTGTGTCGGTGCCCTTTTCGTCGCCTTTTGCTTATTTATTTTTTACTAGAATTGATCTAATTTGTAGGGTAGCATACTTGATTTTTTTATCAATTCCATACTCCATATCTTACATTTCAAAGTAATCGTAATACTTACCCCACGATTTCCTGATTGACCCGAAGGGGGAAAGAGATTCGTGGTAAGATTAATTAGAAACCAGAATTGTGTATTTGTTTTATTTTTCATCTTTTAATTATCAGAAATTTTAAAACTAACCCCTCCTCGATTCCCTGATTGAGATCCACTTGGATCGAAAGAGGTTCTTGGAGGGTTTTCCTTTTAAACAAGAACACTCAGTTTAAAACTTGTTAAAATTTACAAGACTCCAGTGTGTATGCTCTGCACTTGGCTGCGGTTCATACGATAAGTCAAGCTGTATCAAAAGCACTTGGGTGACTAGTATAATTAGGACTCACACTCCCCAAATGACAAACCATCAGGTGAAAATCCAACACCTAGATCAAACCTTTACGGTGGCAAAATACCCAAAGGAAGCGGGAGGCTTACTGAAAAGTGACCTCGGGGCGCCAATCTTTGTCACACCCTAATGGGTGCATTATGAACAATAGCCCCAGAGACTCAAATTCATCCCACATATTCCTTGCAGGTAGCCGTAAAGGTTTAGTTTTGGACATACTGTAAGTACTCTCGGGTATATCTGGAGTCCCCCTTTTGCCTAATTTAATCAACTCATACTTCAATTTTAACTTAAAACATACCAAGATGCAATCGCAAAACATTCACTCCAAGCACATGCAAGCACATTGATCTTATTGATTTGACTCCGTTTTAAGGCACTGGTCATTTTTACTTCATATATATATTGTGTATCAACTTTGTGCTTTTGTGTGTTTATTTTTGTATCTCGTCATCTTTAATTGTCTATAGTTAAAATATTCAAACTCCTAAGTAACTAATTTAGTTTAACATCATCACACTAAGAAATCATCCTTAGTAACTTAATAGGGTCTACCCCCCTTAGCTTCATTAGGAGTTGAGCCTAAACGGAGGAGTCAAGAACAAGGTGACAACCTTGACTCAAGACTTGCCCCCAAGGACACACCGAGTCGCTTGAATATTTCTGCCACGTGACCCAGGTGTGTGAAAGGCGGCAACACTTTTTGGCACCATTGCCGGGGATAAATATTTTTATTCCCGAGTACGAATTTTGTTTTCTTCCTTTTTGTTTTTGCTTTGTTTGATGAATGCTTAGAGTAGATCTTTAATTTTCATCTGGCGACTCCACTGACTTTTTTCCAGTTTTATTTTTACAAAGAAAAGCAAAAAATAATTTTTGTGAAAAGATTTATAAATGCTTATTTTTCTTTTTCACATGGCAACTCCATTGAAGGGATAAAACCCTGTTATCGCATAAACTTGTGAAGTTTTGTTGTGTGTAGATGAGCCCATGCGACATGTTAAAACCTTTAAAGCTCATCACTTGACAGCTCTACCTTTTCAGTACAAGGTTTAATCGTTATATCAAATGGATACTATTTCAGATAAATTAAAGGAGAAATATGGTGCCCAGTTAACCTTAATGTTTCAACCTATCGATTTCTCAAACATCCCGAGTTTTCCTAACTATAGTGAGGATTTGGGAGATGCATCTAACTAGATTCCACCATTTCATGGAGATTATGGTGACTCGGCCATCTAGCATGTCAAATCTTTCCTTCAGTTGATTGCTGACTTCAATATTCTTTATAAAGACCATATGATGGAAAGGTTTGCTAGTATTTTTTGGGGTGAGGATTGTTGTTGGTTCTATCAGGGCCTTCCTAATAAGTGTCTAACTTCTTTTCCAAACTTCCTTTGGATGTTTTTAGAGTAGTGGCATGATGGTAGGGGTATTATGAATGGTTTAAAAAAGTTCCTTGAAAAGATCTGTACCTTCTACCTATCTGGGACAGAGTATCACATAGAAGCATATGATGGACCTTTTTCCATAATACAAAGTATTGAAGACATGGAATCACTTCTTGAACATTTAAGTAAAGAGGAGGTCCATGATACTCCCATCAAAAAGCATCCTAGAGGTTATTTAAGAAAGGAAGAAATTAAGCGGCTTCTTAAAGAATATGAGGTATCTCCCAATACACAGCGATATTCTGAGGAAGGGAAAACCAAAGATGATCCTATTGAAGAGATTCAAGAGGAGCCCACGATGGAACACATTTTTGAATACTCTCCTCATGACACCATAGCTGAAAACATTGAAGATTTGAGGTATTCTCAAGTGTGTTGCAATGCTGATATTTTTCCATAAATCCCTCTAGATAAATCCACTGAGCAACACATACCAAGTGATCCCATTGAATATGTCCAAAAAATTTCCTTGATTGAAGATAATATTGAAGATCATCTTCATGATATCATAACAGAATCCTATAAGGAAACCTATGATAAGATCACTACAGTGTGTGGTGACACTAGACCTTGTTCTCCTCATGTTGATGAAGGTTTGGAAAGTTTATTGCCTTGTAACATTTTATCTGAAGAAGATTGTTATGAGTACAAGGAAGACATGGATAGGCAGGAGCATGATGCCATGGATGAAGAGTCCCCAACATATGACATGGATGGGGGTGATGATTATTGGAATTTCATATATAATCCAACTTGTGAAAATATTATGGAAAATCCCATCCATGATATGTCCAATGATGGGAGTGTCTATTCAAAAATTTGTGGAAGTCCAATCTACGATACGTCCATAGAGGGGAGCATAGATCTGAATGCCTGGGAAAACCTTAGTATGGAAGAGGAGCATTTTAACACCCAGGTTTTGACCCCATTGCATTAGATGTATATGATGATGTATATATTGTAAATGATCATGGTGTGGAGCTAAAGGCCAAGGCCCCACCATTGGTTGGTTATGCTATGTCTTGGATTTAAATTGTCACCGATGGCATATCGGGGCATGTGGCATATATTATGTTGTCATTATGTAAATATGCATCTATAATTAATTAATGAACCCAATCAACTATGATCGCGGCAACTAAAATGAGAAAGGGGCATGATTTTCACCAGGATAAGGGTGTGGGGAAATTGTCAAACCTTGGGCCAATGAGGGAAATACCCATGTGTCTTCTCCCCTTGTTTTATTCCAACCACCTTTCATTAAGAAAGGCTGCTGGTGGTTGAGGAAGTTATTTCCTTTGGGAGTGGGGTGGCAGGACCATCAGTCCTCACCCACACACACACTCCACCACAGTGGTTGACTTCATAATGGAGGAGAAACCTTCACGTACTCTCCACGACGGAGGTCTCACGATTTTCTGTATGCCTCTACGCATAGGATTTACCTGGTTTTTCACTCCCGTGGATGCATTCTCCTCTCCACGCTTGTACTAAACACTCACGCACATATAATTCGCGTCCTCTCTATAGTCTGATCATCCACGCATAGGCTGGGAGTTGTTCATCTTTGCGTATGAACCAATGTCCGTTCATATCATCATGCACAGGAATTTCTTGGTTTTTCGATTGATGCAGTGAGCTGAGAGATGTGCTCTTTCATCCACGAACTGTTGTGAAGGGCCATTCACGTTATCGGCTGTCTCACAAACTGGTATGGTCGTTGTGTTCATTTCACGCACAGGATTTGGATGTCTGTGTTTTTCTCTTCCTCAGCATGGTCTATGTATGTTTTCCCAATGGTTTTGTTGCCCAGGACGAGCTGTGGTTTTTCCCCTGTCGTGAGCTACATTCACTGATACGTTTGGGACTGTATAATTCCCTGGGGAGTCATTTTCCTTGTTAAGTCGTAACGACTGATTGATTTCCTAAGTGCAATGGATGGTCTTCGGACTGTGTAAGGAGCATGGATGGGAGCTTAGTTTTGCTTGATAAACCTGGTGGCTGGAAACCACACAGACAGAGCTAGAGGGCTGGCCTTCTTCTCCACCACCCCTGAATAGCACTGGAAGGGAATGCAGGGCCTAAGGGACTATGTAGCAGAGAAGGGACTGATTCCTTGTGTTGGGTGTGAGTGGGTGTCTTAGAGGTTAGGCTAGTTCTCGTGTAGGTGTTCTTAGCTCTGTAATGAGCTCACCAACTTAGCAATTAGCCTTTCCCAACTCCTTGATGGCCTGATAAACCCAACTGTGTTGGCTTGGTTGTGTTATGTACATCCTTGGCTATGTGTAAGTCTGTTAGTTCCCTTATTCCTTGGAGAATCATGCCTAGCTCAGGGGTGGCAGTGATGCTGAGAGATTAAGGAGCACGCTGGACTATGGTTGGGTGGAACGTTGCAGCAACGTAGCTGGTTCCGGAAGGAGTTCCTCATAACATAAGTGATGTTGTCCATTTTTACTTCTGCAACTATATTTTCTGTTAATGATCATGTTGAACATGTTGAATGAATGCTTGTATGAATGAATGTTTCTTCCGTTGTGTATGATAAACAATTGCATATATTCATTTTCTACTTCAATGCATTTTATTTCAGCATATCAGCATGTTATTTTATGAATTCACATGATCATGGGCTTTTAGCCCGGGTGGTCAAAACTTGAGTTGCGTCCTCCTCACCGGTCGGAGGCATGGGGACATGACAGTGTGGTATCAGAGCTCATGTTGCAAGCATGGGCCTATATGAGCCTTGAATGATGTAGTGACAGAGGTAGTGTTCCTTCTGCACAGCAAAAATCAGACTAGAAAATGCAAAAGAAAATGGTCGAAGTGTAGATCAGTCGGGACGCCAGTGGGAAAGAATTTTACTGTAGCGGAAGAGTTAGCGGTTTCCCATCTGCCATTGTGGAAGTCCAAAAAGCTAAGTCTTCCGACGGGGAAGGACTGCCGACGTCGATTGGGTCATGCTACTGGAATTATGTCACCGATGGGAATAAAATCACAGAAATTTCTAAGTGTTGGGCGACCATTAGAAGGATTTAGTGATTGAGTGTCTGTCGTTGCGGATGGCGAAAGAACTACGCATTCGACGAGGAAATTCCTCCGAGCGCTAATGCTATTAATAAGGTTTAAGGATCAAAATCAAGTAAGCACCGATCGAGAGAATTTAAGGTTTGGTGTGCCGCCGTTGCGGAAGCCAAAGTCATTTGGCTTCCGATATGGAAAGACCGCCGACCCTAAGAGTTGAAAATTTCTCTAAGTAAAGAGCGGCCGTCGCAAGGAGTTGGCCTTTGGTGTGCCACCATTGCGGAAGCCAAAGTCATTTGGCTTCCGACATGGAAATACCGCTGACGCTGAGAGTTGAAAATTTTTCTAAGTAAAAAGCTGCCAATAGGAAGAAAGAATGGTTCTGAAAGCCGCCATTGCGGAAGGAAGAATGGTTCCGAGAGTCACCGTTGCGGAAGAGAAAGTGTTCTAAGAGCCACCGTTGCAGAAGAGAAAGTGTTCAGAGAGCCGCCATTGCGGAAGAGAAAGTGTTCCGAGAGCCACCGTTGTGGAAAAAATAGTGGTTCTGAGAGCCAATTCTGTGGAAGAATAATGGGGGAGAGACCCGATTGAACAAAGAAAAATTCAGTTGTTTTTCAGAGGATTTTCAGTGGATTTTCATGGGCTGAGAAGAGAAAAGAGGCAGCGATCTTATGCACTGGATTGCACGAAAGAAGCCACAAGGGGGAAAGCCCCCTTGACCCCCATCGTCCCCCTCAGATAGAAATTCTTGATGAAGAAATCTTATCTTGGGAAAACTTGTTATTTTATGAATATTCTAGGAGAGGGTAAGTGATTCTGATTTATATCAATGCTATGCATCTAACATTTGTGTTATTAACACGTTTTCAAAATCATAGTCACCTTCAAGGGCAGTATTCCAGGTAGTGCAGTTTGACGAGTAAGTGGTGGTTCAGTTATGAGAACCCATCATGGGTATGATGCTCGGGATTCTTATGAGCGAGTAGAAGATGCCATGGGAGAAAATGTCCGTAATAGAAATGATGACATTGAGTCCAATGGAAGGCGATTCGAGGGGACACCGTTAGATGTTGTAGCTACCATGAGAAGTCTGATCAAAGCCTAGGAAGAGCAGCATCAGTTGAATGCTGCTATGTTGCAGAGTTTGATAGAATTGTAAAGAAAGATAGACTCTAGACGAGGTACAGCAAGACCAGAAGGCAGTAAGAGCAGTACCAGGAGGAGAAGAAGGACTTCTAGTGGATCATCTGATTCTAAAGAATCCAGCGGGGATTCAAGTTCTTCTTCTCATAAAAGGAAAAGAAAGAGACACCATAGAGATCGCTCTCGGGATGAATTTAAAAAGGCAAAACCTCCTACATTCGATGGTGAGGTAAAGACTGGACAAGAGGCTGAGGCTTGGCTTCTTAGGATAAAGAAGTACTTTCAAGTGCATGATTATTCATGAAACATGAAGGCAAGAGTTGCCATATTCAATTTGAATGGAAGAGCATCCATTTGGTGGGAACACCTGAAGCAAGTAAAGAGGATTAGTGAAAGGAGACTTAAGTGGAAATAGTTCAAGAAGTATTTCAAGCAGAAATACCTATATGACATGTATTATGATGACAAGATTAAGGATTTCCATGAGTTGAGGTTGGGACAGCAAACCATGGAAGAGTATGCAAATAAGTTTTTGGAGATGTTGAGGTATGTACGGTACATCAGAGATGAAAAAGTGAAGGTCTAGTGTTTTCTGATTGGATTACCTCAGTCTTACAAAGATAGAATTGAGTTTTGTGAACCAAGAACTCTTGAAGAAGCAATAAGAAAATCCAAGTATTGTTATGAGAAAACAAAAGGTAAACCTGATTACCATAAGGCATGGAAGGATAAGAAGAACGAGAAGTTTGACCAAAGGAAGAAAGGTTTTAAACCTTCTAGCTTCAGGAATCAACAGAAGCAGCCATCTCAAGCTACGAGTAAGCCGGTTGGGGTGACCGAAGAAAATCCTAAAGATCCACAACAGAATAGAGGGCCACTTCAATGTTGGAAATGTGGAGGACCCCACATGCATAGGAATTGTCCGCTCGAGAATGAGAGTGTAAGGCCAACTTACAACATTCAAGAAGCCGAAACAGTGGGTCAAGTAGCAAGGGAAGTACCTAGGATCTATGCAGCACTGGAGGACCGTCAGGCAGATCACCAGTCAGCTGTCGTTGAAGTAGCAGGTAAGATTTTTGAGCAATCTATTTCTATTTTGATTGACCCTGGTTCTATGCACAGGTACATTACTCCTAGAGTAGTGGAGACTTGTGCTTTTAAGAAAGTAAATCATAGGAATTCTTGGTTAGTTCAGCTAGCCACTGGAACTAAGAGAAAGGTCAGTGAAGTGGTAGAGAAATGTCCATTGGTCATGAATGGATTGGTCACTCGTGTAGATCTGAATGTTCTACCACTTGGTTCCTATGATGTTCTCATTGGAATGAATTGGTTAGAAGCTCACAAGTTGAAGCTTGATTGTTACAATAAGGCTTTTGAATGCATAAATGAAGAAGGGAACCTAGTAGTTGTGAAAGGTATTCCAAGGGTGATTTCAGTACAACAGGTTTCAGCAATGCAGTTAAATAAGTTCTGTAGGAAGGGTTTCCAGTTGTATGTAGCTCATATCTTGGAGACATCAGGAGATGAAACTTCGAGGTTGGAGGACTATCAGGTGTTACAGGAATTCAGGGATGTGTTTCCCGATGAGATTCCAGGGATTCCTTCAAAGAGGGACATTGATTTCACAATTGAACTTGTGCCAGGAGCAGCACCAGTGTCCAGGGCACCCTACAGGATGAGTACACCGGAGATGCTAGAATTGAATATGCAACTGCAAGAGTTGTTGGAAAAGAAGTATATTCGACCAAGTGTGTCTCCTTGGGGAGCACCAATTCTGTTTGTAAAGAAGAAAGATGGTACACTTGGGTTATGTATCGATTACATACAATTAAACAAGGTTACTGTGAAGAATAAATATCCTTTGCCCAGAATTGATGACCTCTTTGATCAAATGAGAGGAGCAAAGGTATTTTTCAAGATTGACTTGAGGTCTGGTTACCATCAGGTGAGAATCAAGGATGAAGACATTCATAATACCTCCTTCAGGACAAGGTATGGGCATTATGAGTTTGTAGTGGTACCATTTGGTCTCACAAATGCGCCATCTACATTTATGTGCCTTATGAATAGTGTCTTCAGCAAATATTTGGACAAGTTTGTTCTTGTTTTCCTTGATGAAATTCTTGTTTATTCTAAGAATGAGGAAGAGCATGAAGATCATTTGAGATTGACATTGAAATTGCTTAGGGAGCATCAAATGTATGCAAAAATAAGCAAGTGTGACTTCTATAGAGATAGAATTCAGTATTTGGGTCACATTATCTCAGAGGAGGGTATATCTATGGACCCTGAAAAGGTTGAAGCCATTATGAATTGGCCTACTCCAAGAAATGTGACAGATGTAAGATCTTTTATGGGACTTACAGGATACTAGAGGAGATTCATTGAGGGATTCTCCAAAGTTTCACATGCTATCACTTCTTTGCAAAAGAAGGGGATGAAGTTTGAATGGACATCAAGGTGTGAATAAAGTTTCCATAGGTTGAAGAATCTTCTCACTAGTGCACCAGTATTGAAGGTTGCAGATCTAGAGAAAGATTTTGTGGTGTGTACCGATGCATGTGGGCAAGGGCTTGGAGGAGTCCTTATGCAGGACAACCATGTGATATGTTATGAGTCGAGAAAGCTAAAGGAACATGAGAAGAACTATGCCACTCATGATCTAGAGCTTGCATCCATAGTACATGCTCTCAAGATGTGGAGACATTACTTGATGGGCAGGAGATTTGAGCTCAGAACGGACCATTGTGGACTGAAGTATCTATTTGATCAGCCTACTGTGAATGCTAGGAAAGCAAGATGGCTAGATTTTTTATGTGAGTTTCATTTTGAAATCAACCACATAAAAGGAAAAGAAAATAAGGTAGCTGATGCACTAAGTAGGAAGGTGCAGGAAATGCATGTGGCATCTCTTAGTACTTGCCAATTGGATTTGAGGCAGCAGATTGTTAGTCATCTTGCTAGAGATGAATTGTATGAGCAGGTCAAAGACAAGTTACAGTGAAAAAGTCTTGAGAAAAGGTATGAGGGATATAAATTGGAAGGAGATGGACTCCTCACTTATAAAGGCAGAATTTATATTCCAGGTGTAGCAGATTTGAGGAGAGTTGTTATGGATGAGATCCATCAAGCTCCGTATTCTGGTCACCCAGGGTATCAGAAGACAATTGCTACAGCTGGAAAGCAGTACTTTTGGCCAGGAATGAAAAAGGACATGGCTAAATACATTTCAAGGTGTATGAAATGTCAGCAGGTTTGTTGCAGCCTTTGCCAGTTCCAGAATGGAAATGGGAAGTTATTTCCATGGATTTTATTACAGGATTGCCAATGACTGGGAGACAACATTATTCTATCATGGTTGTGGTGGACAAGTTGACTAAGGCAGCACATTTTATACCGGTTAAGTCTATGTATGAGACTAGCGAGATTGCAAAGATATTCATGAAGGAGATATTCAAATTGAATGGATTTCCTAAGGCAATAGTCTATGACAGAGATGTCAAGTTCACTTCCAACTTTTGGAAGGAGTTGTTTGCAGATTTAGGTACAAAGCTAAACTTCAGCACTGCATACCATCCTCAGATAGATGGGTAGGCAGAGAGAGTTAATCAGGTGCTTGAAGATATGCTTCGTATGTATGTGATGGACAAACCAACCAAGTGGGAAGATTACTTACACTTGGTAGAGTTTGCTTATAACAATGGACATCAAGCATCCTTAGGGATGAGTCCGTATGAAGCTTTGTATGAAAGAAGGTGTAGGACACCAGTAACTTGGGATAATCCAATGAACAGGATCGTGCTTGGGCCAGAATTGCTCAAGGAAATGGAGCAAGAGGTCGTAAAGATTAGGAAGAATCTAAAAGCAGCACAGGACAGATAGAAAAGCTGTGCAGATAAGATTAGGGTGAACAGGGAGTTCAGTGTTGGAGATCATGTTTACCTCAGAGTGAGGGCAAGGAAGAGTTCCTTGAAGCTTGGTAGTTGTGCCAAGTTGTCACCGAGATACTGTGGGACGTTTGAAGTGATTGAAAGAATAGGGCCAGTTGCATATAGAATTGCATTGCCTGCTAGCACTAGAGCTCATAATGTTTTTCATGTTTCTTTGCTTAAGAGATATGTACATGATCCTAACCATGTGATAAATTGGGATGTGATTTAGGTGGAAACCGAGGGAGATTTCTGAATCGAGCCAATGCGCATCCTCAACAGGAAGGTCACAATGCTCCGGAACTGAGCCATAGGTCAGGTAAAGGTGCAATGGGAGCACTATGGACCTGAAGAGGCTACTTGGGAGCTGGAGGATGCCATGTGATTGGCACATCCATTTTTGTTCAATTTTGCGGAACACTGAGGCGATACCAGTGTAGCATTTTGTTCAATTTTGTAAAGCACTGAGGATAGTGCTATTGAAGGGGGAGGGGAATGTAACACCCTGGTTTTGACTCCATTGCATTAGATGTATATGATGATGTATATATTGTAAATGATCATGGTGTGGAGCTAAAGTCCAAGGCCCCACCATTGGTCAGTTATGCTATGTCTTGGATTTAAATTGTCATTGATGGCATATTGGGGCATGTGGCATATATTATGTTGTCATCATGTAAATATGCATCTATAATTAATTAATGAACTCGACCAGTTACGGTCGCGACAACTAAAATGAGAAAGGGCCATGATTTTCACAAGGATAAGGATGTGGGGAAATTGTCAAACCTTCGGCCAATGAGGGAAATACCCATGTGTCTTCTCCCCTTGTTTTATTCCAACCACCTTTCATTAAGAAAGGCTGTTGGTGGTTGAGGAAGTTATTGCCTTTGGGAGTGGGGTGGCAGGACCATCAGTCCTCACCCACACGCACACTCCACCACAGTGGTTGACTTCACAATGGAGGAGAAACCTTCATGCACTCTCCATGATGGAGGTCTCACAATTTTCTGTTTTCCTCTACGCACAGGATTTACCTGGTTTTTCACTCCCGTGGATGCATTCTCCTCTCCACGTTTGTGTTGAACACTCATGAACATCTAATTCACATCCTCTCTGTAGTCTGATCATCCATGCACAGGTTGGGAGCTGTTCATCTTTGCGTATGAACCAATGTCCGTTCATTATCCTCACGCACAGGAATTTCCTGGTTTTCCAACTGATGCAGTGAGCTGAGAGCATTGCTCTTTCATCCACAAATTGCTATGAAGGGCCATTCACGTTATCGACTGTCTCACAGACTGGTATGGTCGTTCTATTCATTTCATGCACAGGATTTGGAAGTCTGTGTTTTTCTCTTCCTTAGCGTGGTCTATATATGTTTTCCCGATGGTTTTGTTGCCCAGGACAGGCTATGGTTTTTCCCCTGTCGTGAGCTACATTCACAGATACGTTTGGGACTGTATAATTCCCTGGGGATTCATTTTTCCTATTAAGCCATAACGGCTGATTGATTTCCTGAGTGCAATGGATGGTATTCAGATTATGTAAGGAGCAAGGATGGGGGCTTAGTTTTGCTTGATAAACCTGGTGGCTAGAAACCACATAGACAGAGCTAGAGGGCTGGCCTTCTTCTCCACCACCCCTTAATAGCACTGGAAGGGAATGCAGGGCCTGAGGAACTGTGTAGCAGAGAAGGGACTGATTCCTTGTGTTGGGTGTGAGTGGGTGTCTTAGAGGTCAGGCTAGTTCTCGTGTAGGTTTTCTTAGCTCTGTAATGAGCTCACCAGATTAGCAATTAGCCTTTCCCAACTCCTTGATGGCCTGATAAACCCAACTATGTTGGCTTGGCTGTGTTATGTACATCCTTGGCTATGTGTAAGTTTGCTAGTTCCCTTATTCCTTGGAGAATCATGCCCAGCTCGAGGGTGGCAGCATTGCTGAGAGATTAAGGAGCACGCTGGCCTATGGTTGGGTGGAACGTTGCAATGACGTAGCTGGTTGCAGAAGGAGTTCCTCATAAGATAAGTGATCTTGTCCATTTTTACTTCTGCAACTATATTTTCTGTTAATGATCATGTTGAACATGTCGAATGAATGCTTGTATGAATGAATGTTTCTTCTGCTGTGTATGATAAACAATCGCATATATGCATTTTCTACTTCAATGCATTTTATTTCATCATATCAACATGTTATTTTATGAATTCACATGATCATGGGCTTTTAGCTTGGTTGTTCAAACCTTGAGTTGCGTCCTCCTCGCCGGTCGGAGGCATGGGGACGTGAAAAGCATTTAGAATTTTCATATGATCATTCAAAGCCATACCATGTAGAGCCGCTCAAGGGTATCAGTAATGAAGACATTGAGAAAAAGTATTGTGAAAAGTCAGATGTAATGCAGTTAGTGGAATATCAGTCTCAGCCATATTTTTCACATATAGAGGTTCCTTATGATTTGGAGCTACTTAGGGCTTGTGCAACAAGTTATCATTTGATAAGCCCCAATGATCAGTATGATGATGTAGTCAGTCTACCTTATCGTTCTGATTGGTATATCAGTCCTATCCAGTCATGGATAGAAGCAGCATGCATGAGCACATATAAGTTTGGGAAGAATTTTTATGACATTGTTCATGCCTATGATCTCCCATCCATCCCGCCCATTCTGAATCATCGTGCAGGTTTACATTTTCTAAATAAGGTATTCTTACTTTGGCTAGTAACCAAAGACAAGGAATTTTTTTTTTATGTTAATAAAATGCTTAGGTGGTCACATTGGATTTCTGATTACACTTAACCCTTTTTATATCATGCTTAGAGTAGGAAAATAAGCTCCTTGAAAGAGGGCATTTACTTTCTGCATTTCTACTTAGCTATAATAAAACTTTGCTTCTTTTAGTTAGTTACACTTATTTTGTTTAAATAAATCAGCTTAATGGTCCATTTGATGTTTTATAAAATTTGTGCTACTGAGGTTTTTCTTGTCAAGTTGAGATGTTTTTACAGGGTATATCAACCAGAGATTCTGGTGTTCTCGTATCCTCTCCTTGCCTCAAAGACCAGATTGCTCACACATCCCATAGTTGGAGCCAGAATGCTACCACCTAAGTTGTACTTAGTGGTTTTTATCAAGTGAGCCTGGTGAACCGGACAAGGTTAACTTGTTTAGACTGCAAAAGACCTTTGGAAGTACTTCTGGGAAGTGCTTGTTGTACCATATCACATGTTCATACCCCATGGGGGAATTGTAATAAATGTTTTAGCATGATAGTGTCTGTAAAAGACTCGGTCTCTTAGACTTCATTTGTCAATCCGATCAGCCTAGGGTGTTTTTTCCCTTGGTTATGATTGGTTGTTGAATAAATGACTGATAATTTCTGATTTTTTCACTCCATACCTCCAAAGTCGGGGGGGTCGACTTGGCATTTAGGCCTATTGAGGTTATTAGAGTCTATGTGTCAATGTATAAACATGATAGACATCATTTTTGAGTCATATGAACATGTCTAAGTCCCCCTAGGTGTTTTTCAATTTTTCAATTTTTTTGTTTTTTCACTGTTTTTTATTAAAATTTAATTTTTCCAAAAAACATAGGCTATCTTATAATAGTTTAATTGGAAAATTTGATTTTGTAATAAAAGTGGGCCAAATAATCGGTTTCAATCATGTAGGTGCTCATATTCAAGCTAAGAGCACCAAGCAAACCCATGGACCCACTTTTTCCTAAGTTTTGAGTGATCTTCCATCACTCAGGTTAGAAAGCCCCAAAAATCAATTATTGATTATTTTAATTAATAAATTGATGAATAATGGAGCAAATAAATAAATCAGTGGATACTCAACTGATTTGACTGAAATCAATCATATCTGGAGCACATTGACTAGATCTGACAAATCCTAAACTGAAGGAGGGGATCAAATCAGATCCAGAGTTGATCTACAGCTATCTTCATGGGGAATTGTGCCCTCTCTCTCTCCTCCACACATGTGGACTCTCTATGAGGGCTCTGGTGGGAGAATCTTCTGCGCAAGAGTCTGGAAGCGACTGGTGAGGTTGTGTAGTATATCATCAGCGGCTTTCTCATTTTCCACCAATTCCTGTAACACTAAGGATGATTCTATATCAGCCCGTTCCTACGCAAAAGTGTCATAGGTATTCAAAAGTTTGAGGTGGATCTCTGCAGTATTGCTCAATTCTAATGCTTCATCGACCAGGGGCTGTAACGCATTCTCCAGCAGCGTTACCTTCATCCTGCAGGACTCGATTTCCTGCTAAAGTTCCTTGCTGCGCTTCACTTTAGCCATCTTCTGCATAGGTGGTGTTGCCGCCTTTTCACACACCTGGATCACGTGGCAGAAATCTTCAAGCCACTCAGTGTGTCCTTGGGGGCAAGTCTCGAGTCAAGGCTGTCACCTTGTTCTTGACTACTCTGTTTAGGCTCAACTCCTAACGAAGCCAAGGGGGGTAGACCCTATTAAGTTACTAAGGATGATTTCTTAGTGTAATGATGTTGTACTAAATCAGTTATTTTAGGAGTTTGAATACTTTAACTATAAACAATCAAGATGATAAGATACGAAGATACACACGAAAGCACAAGGTTGATACACAATGTAAATATGAAGCAAAAAAGACCATTGCCTTAATAATGGAGTCAAAAGAGATCAGTGTGCTTGCATGTGTTTGGAATAAATGTTTTGCGATTGCATCTTGGTATGTTTTAAGTTAAAAATGAAGTATGAATTGATTAAATTAGGCTAAAGAGGGACTCCAGATATACCCGAGAGTACTTGGAGTATGTCCAAAACAAAGCCTATATGGCTTACCGCAAGGAATATGTGGGATGAAATGGAGTCTCTGGGGCTGTGTTCGTAACGCACCCGTTAGGGTGTGACAGAGATCGGCGCCCCGAGGTCACTTTTCAGTAGGTTCCCGCTTCCTTTGGGTATTTTGCCACCGTAAAGGTTTGATCGAGGTGTTGGATTTTCACCTGATGGTTTGTTAATTGGGGAAGGTGAGTCCTAATTATGCTAGTCACCCAGGTGCTTTTGATACAGCTTGACTGATCGGACGAACCACAGCCAAGTGCAGAGCATACACACTGGAGTCTTGTAAATTTTAATAAGTTTTAAAAGATGTGTTCTTGCTTAAAAGAAAAGCCTCCAAGAACCTCTTTCGATCCAAGTGGATCTCAATCGGGGAATCAAGGAGGGGTTAATTTTAAGATGCTGATAAACAAAAGATGAAAAATAACACAACTACACAAATGCGGTTTTCTGATTAATCCTACCACCAATCTCTTTCCCCTTGCGGGTCACTCGGGAAATCGTGGGGTAAGTATTATGATTACTTTTGAAAATGAGATATGGAATATGGAATTAAAAACAAGATCAAATATACTACCCTATCAATCAGATAAATTCTAGTAAAAGGAAATAAGCAGAAAAGACAAAAAGGGCATCGACGCGAATCCCCCCAGGGGGGATGGGGAATGGGCTCGAAAGAGCCTATTCAAAGGATGATTTTATTATAGAGGTTACAATATCAAAGAAATGATAAAACAAATCTTTCTTGGTCCTTATACAGGCTGAAACCAAGATATTACAGTTTATGCAAAACAATTACAAATTATGTGACGAAAGAGAGCCCCCTGGGGGGATTTGAACGCTCCAAAAGCCACTTTGGACAGCAGATTATTTTCTTCTCTGTCAGACCTGCTAAATGACAGCAAATGAATTAGAATAACAAATGTCCCAAATCACTTTAAGAGTGCCTTTGGGCCAGCCTACTTTATCTCAAAAAATTAACGAAATTAAACTAGCTAAATCGACGAAAGGGAACCAAGGACAGCAAGCTTTCCTTGGGATCTTGGCCTGCTGTTTGTGGAGACAATTAACAGCACTTATATTGCAGAATATTGAAATTATTGAACAGCAAATGAAACTACCTTAACAGCAAGCTATTGATTCTTCACTAAAATATTTGCGAAACT
>LPNX010841350.1:3640-16140 GCA_001517045.1 Pseudotsuga menziesii
ACTATTCGCATCCGATGAAACGAGGCATCAAGACTGTTCATATGCATTTCGTCGTTATTCCAGCTGTGGCATAATTGCCAAAAAAGCTTGCCAAACTATTACAGCTAAGCCATGCCATGTGCATTGCAGTGTTTGAATCAGAGGTTGTAGTCATCTGCTCGTCTGCCATTGCGGAAGAGGATAAGCAACGGGCTCCGATGGTCTCAATTGGAATCGGCTATCGGTTGGTTTTCGAGTCAGAGGATTTAGTTACTTTGGTTTATGCAGTTGCGGATGGCGCACCACTTCTTCTTCCGATTCCGTCTAGTTATTTCGTCGATCTTTTATCTATCCGCCGTTGCAGCTCCTGAATCGCTCCGTCTTTCGATCCGTTCGAATGTCCGTTAAGCTTCCCCCGTTGCGGAAGGGAGAAAAGAATGTGAGCCCCGACGTTGCGGAGGTGGAAATACTTCCGACCGCTGATCCTCATATTTTTTTTTTTGCGTCCGGTTATCCCCGCGGACAGACTAGGAGTTTGGCCGCCCTCCGTTGCGGAGGGAGATCTCTTCCGACCTCCGATGCTTTGTATTTTTTTCGTCCAATTTTCATCAACCGCCGTTTCTGAACCATGTACCATATTGGATCTTCGAAGAGGAATAATCTGACAGATCAATCCTCCCCATTGGAGAGCTTTTGGACCACCAAAATCCTGAATTATTCTGCAAGTAAGTGAGGGTACATCTCCTTCACTTTTCCAATCTCCATCCATCTTGCTTTGCTAGGATGCATTCCTTTCAGCCCCACTCGAAGGTACTCAGCATTCCCCCTTCATGAAGTCCTTACATTTCTGTCAAGAATAACATCATCCTGCAACTCTCTCATATATTCAGGTGCCAAATCATCAACTGAAGGAATATGTATGTTAGTTTCCTCATCCATGATCATAGGAGGCTCATACAATTTAAGATTCTCAACATTGACAACTGAATAAATTTGCATGTATGGAGGTAAATTCAAGCAAAAAGAATTAGTACCGATCTTTTCCAAGATCTCAAAAGGACCATACCTGATAGGTTTAAGCTTTTTACCTTCACCTTTCATTCTTTCTTTGGTGATATGTAACCAAACTCTGTCACCAACCTGAAATTGATCATCAACTCGATGCTTGTAATGCCTGGCCTTGTACTTTGCCTGGCTCTTCTCCAACTGTTCCTAAACTGCCTGCTGCATTGCTTGGATTCTCTGAATGAATCTTAGAGCTTTATCTGCATCATGATGTCCATCCACTGCATCTTTGCCGAAAGAGAAGTCCATCAGTGTTTTTGGCAGATAACCAAAACAAGTTTCAAAAGGAGATCTTTTAGTGGAAGAATGAACTGCATGATTGTAAGCATGTTGTATATACTGCAACTGTTCATCCCAAAGTTTAGGATGTTTACTGCAATATCCTCTGAGCAGCTGAACCACTATTCTGTTTACTACCTCTGTTTTCCCATCAATCTGTGGATGAAAAGATTTAATTTTCTTAAGTTTGGTATCCATAAGCTCCCATAAAGTTGACCATAATTTTCCCAAGAATCGGGAATCTCGATAAGATACAATAGACATGGGTAGCCCAAAATGTACCCAAACATTCTGAAAGAATAAATGAGCTGTTTGTTTAGCAGTGACCTGCTTGTTACATGGCATTAAGATACACATTTTGCTGAATCTGTCCACAACAACGTATAGGTAATCGTGCCCTTTTCTAGACATAGGTAGTCCTCCTACAAAGTCCATAGAAATACTTTCCCAAGGACGAGAATAAACTGGAAGAGGTGTGTACAAACCCAATTTCCTATTGCTAGGCTTACTTGTTGCACACATAACACAACCTCTTATGTACTTAGCTACAATTTCTTGCATTTGAGGCCAATAGCAATGATTCTGCAATACAGACAATGTTTTACTTACACCAAAATGTCCTACAGTCAATGAACTATGTGCTTCTCGAATCACATGTACTCTCTCTCTTTCTAGAATACAAAGTTTACCGAGATGATACAAGATTTGATTATGCACATAATAGTTCTCTTCCTGTTTACCATGTATTAGTGATGCATATACTTCCTTAAAATATTTATCTTCTGCATACTGTTCAATATAACTTTCATGTGTTAATGAACTATTCTGAAGAATGATTGAAGCATTCATAGGTGGCCTTGATAACATGTCTGCTATTTTATTATGAATTCCCTTTTTGTATTTAATTTCGAGATGAAACTATTGCAAGAACCCCATCCATCTTAAATCCCTACTTTGTTGTACTTTAGTCTGAGATTGTAAATATTGGAGTGGCTGATGATCAGTATGTATGACTGTTTCTTTTCCCATGATATAATGTTTCCACTTCTTCACACTCTGTACTAAAGCATACAACTCTTTGTCATAGGTCGGATAGTTACTTACTGCAGTAGAGAATGTTTCTGAATGGTAACAGACTGGATTTCTCCCTTGCATCAAAACTGCTCCCATGGCAAACCCGCTGGCATCGGTTTCGATCTCAAATGGCTACTGCAAATCTGGCAATGTCAGAACTGGTGATGTGCTAATCTTTCCCTTCAAAGTTTCGAAGGCTCTCTGATGCTTGCCTCCCCACTGGAAAATTTCTTTAACACTTGTCAATGCATGTAACGGCGCAGCAATGGAGGAGAACCCAGAAATGAATTTCCTCCAATACTGAACCGCACCCAGAAAACTTTTGATTTCAGTAACGGTATTAGGCCATGGCCAGTTTACAATGACAACAACCTTAGCTAGGTCCACTCGTAGGTGGCCTCCACCAATAATATGGCCCAGATATACTAAAGAAGCTTTAGCAAATTCACATTTAGTCAATTTTACATAAAGCTTTTCCTTTCTCAGTACATCTAAAATTTTCTTCACATGTACAACATGCTCTTCCCATGTTTTGCTAAACACTAGGATATCATCCAAATATACAATTACAAAATCATCAATGAATGAACGAAATACATCATTCATGACCCGCATGAAAGTAGCAGGTGCGTTACAGAGCCCAAAAGGCATCACAAGCCATTCATACAAACCCTGTTTCGTTTGAAAAGCTGTTTTCCAAGCATCATGCTCAACAACACAGATTTGATGATACCCACTACACAGATCCAATTTTCTAAAGTAAGTTGCATGTTTCAACTGATCAAGCAAATCATCAATGAAGGGAAGAGGATACCTGTTTTTAATGGTGATTTTGTTAAGGGCCCTATAGTCAATGTACATCCTCCAAAACCCATCCTTCTTCAGAACCAAGACTATAGGAGAGCCACAAGGAGAAGTGCTGGGCTGGATGACCCCCTTCTCAATCAGCTCCTAAAACTACTTCTTGATTTCCTCATTCTGCATTACGGAAATCCGGTACATGGCTATGTTCAGGAGTGGCACATCCTGCTGCAAATGTATCTCATGCTGAATCTCTCTCTTTGGTGGTAACCCCTTCGGATATTGAAACAAATCATCATACTCAGAAATGATGTTAATCAGTTCATATTTATGCTTAGGGTCACATTTTTCAAAATATTTAGAGACTTCATCATTTTTCATCTTAACCATCATCAACACAAAATTCTTACTAGAATTTACCAACCTCTTCATTTGTCCTACAGAGACTATTGCTAGATTGGTTTTTATCTTATGTGCTCGTACAATATATTCCACACCTTCTTTAAAAGGATGATACTTATTCTGCTCTCTATAAAAGACTGCTTTCCGGTCATACAAATATGGACTCCCAAGTACAATTCCACAAATTTCAAGTGGTACTACATCCAATTCTACCTCATCCTTAAACTTTTCAGTAATTGCAAATTTTAATACACATTTCTTGGTAACTTGCAATTGTGTATCATTAGTAACCCAACCTAGAGGATAGGTATTTTCATGAGGCACAGTAACTAAATGCAATTTCTTAACCATTTCTTCTGATATCAGATTTACTTGTGAACCACTATCAAACAATGTATCAATCTTTGTGTGATTTGAAATGACACGAACATGAAACAGTGCACTTCTATCTTTGTCATTTTGCTTAGAAGTAGATGGAAGACTTGTACTTGCACTAGAACTTGGTTGTGCATTAATGGGAAGTGAGATACCTTTATCCTTACCCTAGATTCTGACAGATGCAACCTTTGTTTCATCACCTGAGTCAGATCCCAAGTCTTGAATAACTGCTACAGTAGCTTTTGCTTTTCCTTTGTCTTTGTTTCCTCCATACTTCTTTGGCCTTAACTCCGGATGAAGTTTCCAACACTTAGAGACATCATGTCCCTTCTGACAATGTGAACACATAGGCTTTTCACCCTCTTTCTTAACAGTAGTCATATTCTTTTTCCCCTTATCTTGACCTTTCGATTTGCTGTCAAACTTAAAGGATTTCCTCACAAAAGTATCATTAGCATGCTTACCCCTGGCTTCTAAATGGGTAGCTTGAACACATACATCATCCAAATCACTGGGGTTAAACATCAACAAAGTATGCTTCAAATAAGAATGCATGCCACCAATGTACTTAAGAAGAGTTTCCTATGTATCTAAGGAAACATTCAATGCAATAGCCCTCTTTCTAAATTCATGAGTATAATCTTGAATGCTTTGTCCTTTAGCTTGTCTAAAAATTTGCCAATTTATGGTTAATTGCTGCATGTGACCTAAAGGATAAAATTACTTCCTCAATACTTCAATGAATTCATTCCAAACTAAAATAATTTTACCATTATTTCGAATATCTTGCTGAATCTTTCTCTCCCTCCAAGTAAGAGCCATTCCACTCATTCTCAAAGTGGCCAATTGAATCCTAGAAGGGTCATCATTAATGCCCTGCACCCTGCAATATACTTCAAGCTGCTTCATCCAATTGTCTAATTTTTCAGCATCTACATCTCCATTATAAATAGGTAATTCAAATTTTACATCCAATTTGAAATAAGGCATATTAGGACTTGGATTATTTGAATGAGAAGTATGAGAAGAAGAAAAAGACTGATTAGTGTCAGGAGGATCACCGTCACATCCTACTCCTTTACCCCTTTCTTCCTTCTTCAATTCTGCATCTCTGGATGAAGATCCTTCTTCTTTATTTTTCCTTTCTACTCGCTCATCGAGTAGAATTTCCATCATGGCTTTCATGCTCATAAAAGCGTTCAGAAACTCAGTTTCAGAAATAACAGGTTTTTCCCATTCGGTATGTCCTTCTTCTTCCCCTTGTGGAGAAGACATGGTTCTTGAGAATGTTCTCCTGGAGCCAATCTCAGGATCTCCTTCAACTAATTCTCCTTCACCAAGATTTAACCTGGACCTGGTAATCATTCACAAACTTGCACAGCAGTCAACCAGCTCTGATACCATAATATGATCTGTCGAACCTCAACTTATGTTCTTTAAAAGTTTGTTTGAAAGAATGCGTGCAATAGGTTAATTAATGGAACAACATTAATAAGAATTAAATGCTCAGAATAGGAGTGAAAAAAAACAAGACTGTAAACAGATATAAAAAAAATAACACAGAAAGAGGGAGTCACAAAACAGAAGTTGATAACGGAGTTCACCCCCTCCACTGGGCTACGTCTCTGGGTCCCTCTCCAATGGGTACTGCTCCAATTAATGGCTTTAAAAGGTACAAAATGGTTCTAGAAACATCTTCAGCAACTGTAAAACAGAATGCTGGATAGAAAGTCTTTAAGACTCCTCTCTGAAAGCTACAAAACTGGGCTTCAACAGACAAAAGAAGCCAAGTTATAACTGAGAATAGTCGACTTCAAAAGGAACAACACATGGAAAGTTTTCACAGCAAAAAACCTCTCTCCAAGCTGCTCATCATAGAGCAATGTTGCACTGCCATTCTCCAAAAACTCCTCTAATCGCCCCCCCCCCGAAACCATCCCTGGTTCTTCCTCCTTTATTACTCATCTTTTCCGTTACAAAGTAGCCAAAACATCAAAGAAATGCGACTGTTCGCATCCCATGAAACGCGGCATCAAGACTGTTCATATGCCTTTCATCATTATTCCATCTATGGCATAATTGCCAAGAAAGCTTGCCAAACTGTTACAGCTAAGCCGTGCCATGCGCATTGCAGTGTTTGAATCGGAGGTTGTAGTCATCTGCTCGTCCGCCATTGCAGAAGAGGATAAGCAACGGGCTCCGACGGTCTCAATCGCAATCTGTTGTTGGTTGGTTTTTGAGTTGGAGGCTTTAGTTACTTTGGTTTCCACAGTTGCGGATGGCACACCACTTCTTTTTCTGATTCCGTCGAGTTATTTCCCCGATCTTTTATCTATCCGCTGTTGCGGCTCCCGAATCGCTTCGTCTTCCGATCCGTCTGAATGTTTGTTAAGCTTCTGTCGTTGTGGAAGGGAGAAAAGAATGTGAGCCCCAACGTTGCGAAGGGGGAAATTCTTCTGACCGCCGATACTCATATTTTTTTTTTTGCGTCCGATTATCCCCGCGGACAGACTAGGAGTTTGGCCGCCCACTGTTGCAGAGGGAGATCTCTTCCGACCTCCGATGCTTTGTATTTTTTCTATCCGATTTTCTTCAACCGTCGTTTTTTAACCATCTTCAAAGAGGAATAATCCGCTGGATCACTAGAACTGAATGTAACTGACTCCTAACTTAGCTTGACCAGTCATTAACTAAAGTGAACTAAGCTTGGTTGGTTTCGGCACTCCCAGTGGCTTCCTAAATTGTAGGGATTGGTCTAGGAGGCTCCTAAACTAATGCAATCAAGTGCAATAGGTGGCAGTGAGCCTTAGTTAGTGTTCCCCACACTTTGGTAACTAAAACATGTGCCCCAATTAGGTCAAGTTGACCCAATGGTGCTAATGACTATAAATAGACTGGATGGACTCCCGATTTAGACATATGACCAAATTTGGACAAGGGAGGATTAATAATCCTAACACCCACAACAACCTAAACCATAACCTAACCCACAACCTAACCCACAATAACCTGACCCACAACCAAACCCAAACCCGTAGGGGGAATAAGATAGAAACACACAGATTATTGCACGCTTGGCATCATTGAGGTGCCTTAGCTCATCTATTAGAGGGGGGGGTCATTTGAGAGATTCTTTAGCCGATTCCTTGGACACAATAACAAACACAATTTCTGATTCCCAAGGAGCTCTGTACAACATTACCTCGTACAGAGAATATAGGAGGAAATACTACTCCAATGGATTGACTCATAAAGACATCAAAGCCCTTAAAATTACAAAAGACCAGTTATTTTCATTATTCTAGGGCCCTAGCACCAGATTGGTTCCACCCACTAGTTGAGTAGACATTTCCATAGACTGGTGCATTGAACGAAATATAAAGGCTAATTGGATGGATCGTTGGTGTATGGTATTCGATGAATACCCCCATAGGAATAGGGACATCCCATTTTATTTCCTTAGGAAGTTGTATGTAGAATTCATCCTAGGGAAACATGTTAACTACTTCGATCTCTTAGGAAACCAGGGTGTTGGTCATGGGATGCCCCAAGATAGGGAAGGAGCCAGGACAGATCCCAACCGTGTGCCACGCCCACCACGCACACCAAAACCCCCTCGGGTATATCTTCCTGCAAGTCCTGTCATTGAGTATACACAGGAGGCATTATTTGACATGGCAGAGACATTGCTTGAGCATGGGACTGATGTCCAAGGCAATGTAGACCAAGGGGCTGGCACTTCTATGGCGGGCCCATCTACAGATCACAGAGGAGATGCAGAGTCTTCAGAGCATCATGTTACTCCACACCCTTGAACATCGTGTGGAGGCATATGCTATGGCCCTGCTTCCGAATTTCGAGATGATGGATTACTTCGCTTTGTAAGTAAAACTCATTATTTTAATATTATATTTTGTTTCATGTCAAAATATTCAATTGTTTTGCACTTTATTTCTATTTAATTATCTAACAATTTATGTGAACAAATATACAACTGGTGTCCCATGGCACACCACAGTTGCATAGTCCATCGATCAATGTTGAGAACATTGATGCGGCTGTCAATATTGCTTATGGGTTTGGTTCTTCACATGATAGGGGTAAGAACTATGCTTGTTAATTCGTCAACTTTATTGATATATTTATAGTATAGATTGTAATGTATTCAATATGTATCCTAATTTTGATACTTGACATGTTTTATGCAGGTCGCCTAGGAAGAGTATATTGTCTCGCAGCCTATTCCCTCTCATGAAGAGGTAGATTCGCAGACACAAGTATTATTTGAAATATTCTTTTAATTATATATATGCTTTTAATTATGTTTCGCTTTGTTTGGAAAAATCATTTTGTAACTTACATATCGCTTTGACATATGTTACTTTATGTAGGAACCTGTTATGACAGTGGTGCTTGAAGAGCACCAAAGCGAGGTTGTTATCAACCCACCTCTTCCCCCCAAACAGGTATGTATGTTTTGCTTTCTTTGGTAGTTCATCATTTTCCTTCCAGGTAGTATATATGTCTTTGATTCACTATTTTATATGAAATTGACATATATATGCTACTTTATATGCAGGCCCCTAGTGAGGCACCGATGCGTGAAGAGCACCAAACCGGTGGCCCACCTTTGATGAGCCAGTAGGTATGTTTATGTAGATCGCTTTATTTGTGCATTTGTGTACAAATATTGATCAGGTAACATTCAATATGTATCCTAATTTTGATATGTAACATGTTTTATGCAGGTTTCCCATGATGAGTATATTGTCTCGCAGCTTATTCCCTCTCGTGCAGAGGTAGATTCGTAAACACGGGTATTATTTGAAATATGCTTTTAATTATGTTTCGCTTTGTTTGGAAAAATCATTTTGTAACTTACATATCGCTTTGACATATGTTACTTTATGTAGGAACCTGTTGTGATAGTGGTGCTTGAAGAGCACCAAAGCGAGGTTGTTGTCAACCCACCTCTTCCCCCCAAACAGGTACATGTACATGTTTCGCTTTCTTTGGTACTTCATAATTTTTCTTCCAAATAGTATATATGTCTCTGATTCACTATTTTATATGAAATTGACATATATATATGCTACTTTATATGCAGGACCCTAGTGAGGCACCGGTGCATGAAGAGCACCAAACCGGTGGCCCACCTTTGACGAGCCAGCATGTATGTTTATGTCTAGATCACTTTCTTTGTACGTTTGTGTACATATCTTTCTCTGATTTGGTGCTTGAAGAAACCCAAATTGGTGACCCTCTCCCCCCCAAGGTACATGTATATTTGTTGACATTGGCATATATATATATATATATATATATATATGCAGCCTGATAGTGAGCAAGTGGTGCAAGAAGAGCACCCAATCAGGGTCGTTGTTAGTGAGGCACCAGGACCCGTGATTACTTACTCATGTACAGTAAGTAGAAATGTTATTTTGGTTTCAAGGAATTTGAACAAATGTATGCATGATTTTTAAAGGTTGGTAAATTAACTTACAAATGTTGTTTTTTCTGCAGTCTCCACTGATGAGACCTATCCCTCTTGTTTAGCAATGGGGATCACTAGTGAGCAGTCGCAAAAGAAAGCTACACTTCTCCGAAGACTTTGGCAGTGGCAGCAAAATAGGGAAAAACTAGAAAAAATGTATAGGGGGAATACATAGATGTATCTTTTTGTTCATATGTGTACACACAGATGTACTTTTTGATCCACTATTTTGTATTATGGCCATGTGGCATGGCAATTTTTGTACAACATTATTGCTATACATATATAATATAAAGCAAGGTTCAAATTTATACATATATATGGTTGACTTGATCTTGGAACATGATATCATGGTTGGGTTGGTCTTGGAACATGATATGTGTGGATGACCTATGTGATATAATGATATGTGTGGTTCGTGCATGTGTGCTAACTTAAATGAATTTCCAATACTTAAAGGAAGAATTTAAACGACTCATCAACTTTTTAACATCATACAATTCTAACATACAATAACCTATACCCTAATTTACACACAGTAACACACACTAACATACTCTACAATTCTAACATGTACACAATAACATACTCTACATTACCCTACGACACTAACATCATACCATACTATGATACAATAACATGTACCATAACATAACATACTAGTTCAATATGTACCATTTAACATTAAGCCATACATGCATGTGTAATATATACAATATCATACCCTACAATACCCTATGATACTAGATTTCATTGAATACCATACTAACATACATCATGTACCCTACAAACCCTAAATTGGTTGAAGTAAACCCTAGTTGGTGCATGCAAATTTGTGTTCATGAAATCCTAGTTGGTGCATGCAAGTATTGGTGATGTCATGTGTGTTTCTAGTTCCCTCTCCTAACTTGCATGATTGCTCACTAAACCCTAGTTCCATCTCATACCTTGGTAACCCCAGTTCGAGCATGCAAATTGTTGTTCATGAAAGCCTAGTTGGTGCATGCAAGTATTTGTGATCATGTGTTTCTAGAACTCCCTCTCTTAACTTGCAAATTGCTCACCAAACCCTAGTTCCATCTCATACCTTGGTAACCCTAGTTCCACCGCATGCCTTTAATTCCATATCATCAAAATACCCCAATAGATAACAGCAGACAAAATACTACATGATCTTTGCAAATGTGCCAATTTCAAAAATTGTCCAAAAATTTCTCCCATGTTGGTCCTATATGGGAGAAAAATCCCAATTTCAAAAATTGTCCAAAAATAATAATAATATTATTATAGAAAATATCCAAAAACACACATAGTCTTATACATCCAAAAAAATGTACATGAACCAAAATATTATCTAACTCAACCAAAATAGTGAAATATATACATTGATATTACATGTCACCTTTATTTGAATCACAAGGCAGAAACCAAATAGGTCTCTTCAATTATCTCTTCGAACTCCATATCTTTCAGAATTTGACTTGCTTAAGGAAGAGAATCAACAATAATGTTTAGTTCCCAAAAGCATGCTGAAAATAATTGTACTAAAGAGTAGCAGTATTTGACAATTAGGTCTTGTTTAACATCCAATTTATAGTGAGATCCTAGTCAACAAAAACCTAGAGAGTTTTTACACCACCATTGAAAGCACATTTTATCAAGAGCATTGAGGCCATTAATTATCCAAAGTTGTGTGTTCCAATGCCAGCTCCAACTTTATACTTACTGACATGCATATATCATTTAGAAAAATAAGATGCCCTGTGATACTAAAATTCGGATCACTTTGATATGCACCATCAAGGAAACCCATGACTTTGATATGTAAGCTACCATGGGAAAAGAATTAGATGTACATGTGTTTAGTGTACTTTTTGAGACATGTGTGTTTAGTGTTTAGTTGGTGCATGCAAGTATTAAGGTGATCATGTGTTTGTAGTTGACTCTCCTAACTTGCATGATTGCTCACCAAACCCTAGTTGGACATCTCATACCTTGTCTTGACCCTAGTTGGAGCATGCCACAATAATGTTTAGTTCCCAATAAAGTTGGTGCATGCAAGTATTGGTGATCTCATGTGCTTGTAGTTGACTCTCCTAACTTGCATGATGGCTCACCAAACCCTAGTTGGACATCTCATACCTTGTCTTGACCCTAGTTGGAGCATGCACAACTTGGTGACTCATGAAACCCTAGTTGGTGCATGCAAGTATTGATGATCTCATGTGTTTGTAGTTGACTCTCCTAACTTGCATGATTGCTCACCAAACCCTAGTTGGAGCATGCACAACTTGGTGACTCATGAAACCCTAGTTGGTGCATGCAAGTATTGGTGATCTCATGTGTTTGTAGTTGACTCTCCTAACTTGCATGATTGCTCACCAAACCCTAGTTGGAGCATGCAAGTATTGGTGATTATGTGTTTGTAGTTCACTCTCCTAACTTGCATGATTACGTACCAAACCCTAGTTGGACATCTCATACCTTGTCTTGACCCTAATTGGAGCATGCACAACTTGGTGACTCATGAAAGCCTAGTTGGTGCATGCAAGTATTGGTGATCATGTGTTTCTAGTTCACTCTCCTAACTTGCATGATTGCACACCAAACCCTAGTTGGACATCTCATAGCTTGTCTTGACCCTAATTGGAGCATGCAAAACTTGGTGACTCATGAAACCCTAGTTGGTGCATGCAAGTACTGGTGATCTCATGTCTTTGTAGTTGACTCTCCTAACTTGCATGATTGCTCACCAAACCCTAGTTGGACATCTCATACCTTGTCTTGACCCTAGTTGGAGCATGCCACAATAATGTTTAGTTCCCAATAACATGCTGAAAATAAATGTACTAAAGAGTAGCAGTATTTGGTCCAATTAGGTCTTGTTTAACATCCAATTTATAGTGAGATCCTAGTCAACAAAAACCTAGAGAGTTTTTATACCACCATTGAAAGCACATTTTATCAAGAGCATTGAGGCCATAAATTATCCAAAGTTGTGTGTTCCAATGCCAGCTCCAACTTTATA
>LPNX010841350.1:18640-26403 GCA_001517045.1 Pseudotsuga menziesii
AGGATGGTGATGATGACCATGATGAAGGTGATGAGGATGAGGGTGATGATGATGATGATGTTGATGATGAGGATGAGGATGATGATAATGATGATGAGGATGAGGATGAGGGTGATGATGACCATGATGATGATGATGATGATGGTGACCATGATGATGAGGATGAGGATGAGGGTGATGATGATGATGAGGGTGATGATGATGATGATGATGATGATGATGATGATGACCATGATGATGATGATGAGGATGATGATGATGATGGTGATGATGAGGATGAGAGTGATGATGATGATGAGGTTGACGATGATGATGAGGTTGATGAGGATGAGGATGATGACAGTGATGATGATGATGATGATGAAGATGACCGTGATGAAGCTGATGAGGATGAGGGTGATGATGATGATGAAAATGAGGATGATGATGAGGGTGATGAGGATGAGGGTGATGATGATGATGATGATGATGACCATGATGACCATGATTAGGATGAGGATGATGATGATGATGATGAGGATGAGGGTGATGATGATTATGAGGTGGACGATGATGATGATGAGGATGAGGATGAGGATGATGATGATGATGACTATGATGAAGCTGATGAGGATGAGGGTGATGATGAGGAGGAGGAGGAGGAGGATGAGGATGATGATGATGAGGAGGAGGCTTAGGATGAGGGTGATGATGATGAGGATGATGATGATGATGACCATGACGATGCTGATGAGGATGAGGGTGATGATGATGATGATGAAGATGAGGATGAGGGTGATGATAATGATGATGAAGCTGATGAGGGTGATAGTGATGATGATTATGAGGAGGAGGAGGAGGAGGAGGATGACTATATGATGATGATGATGAAGATGAGGATGAGGGTGATGGTGATGATGATGATGAGGATGAGGGTGGTGATGATGATGAGGATGAGGGTGGTGAACAATGATGCGTTACGGAAAAAAAAATTAGTTAAAATTTACCTATAGCACCATTAGAGTTTACCTAGTTCAATTATGCTAGCAACATTAAACAACTTCCATGAAGTAATCTATAGTGGGAACCCACCACCCATACAACTTTGAAGTAGCTAGTGACATTGTGAATCTAGAAGCCATGTGACATAAATCAGCTCTGAACATAATTCTATATATCGCATCTGCGTTACAGCATATTAATATCGCACATGCGATATGAATAATCTATAACGCATATGCGATATATCTTATTCATATCGCATATACGTTATGTCGCATATGCGATATGGATAAGCTATATCGCATATGTGTTATATCGCATATGCATTATTTTAAAATTTAAATTATTGGCGGGATTTAGGTTTGGCATTAGGTTTGGAAGCAGCTTCAGAATACCGAACCTATTGGCTAAGACAAATCAACCAGGGCTATTGCTTGTCTTTTAGAACTCTATCAATATGCTCATATTAGATGGCGTGTTTTGATATGACATACACATTATTTTTTATGAAAATGTACGATATTGTAGAGTACAAAATGATGATTCTGAATATGTAATTTTTTCCTTCAAAACTATGTTCTATTTATTTATAATTATTTTTCTAAATGACACACGTTAGTTTTTGAAAATACATACATCGATTGTTTGTTGTATAACATTTGATTTCCATCACCATTTCCCAAAAAAACTATATGGTGCACTAGACGAGATCAAGCTCTACGATATTATATTAAGAAATCAAGGATTTCATTAATTTTTGCCCCTAAAGTGTTGCACCCACACATAAGGTTTTAATTTCAAACTTTTCTGACTTCAATAATGAATAATAAAAAAAATAATTCATGAAAAATTCTGAATAAATAGTGTTGCACTAGGCCCATATGTCCTTTATATGTCTACAAGATTTTATCCCAAATGGACATCATTTACCTCATATATTGTTGCACCCGCACAAACATATATGTTAAGATGTGCTGAAAATTTGAAAACCCACTTTCACGGAAACTAATTTTACAATCATTTACACACATTTTCTCTGAATAAATGCTATATATTATGAAAGCTGATTCAAATACCTATCTTTCTCTTTTTACTTCATCTTCAAATAAGTTAGGGAAGTACCCCTAATTGTCACCTAAAGTCATAGTTTTCCATTTATTCCAGTATTATGTGGCATCTAAAGTGTCCTTAAAGGAGTCCATGATTGTGCATCAGCCCATATTCCCTTGGTGTGGCACCATATGAGGTTTTGTATGGAAGACCCTAGTGGACTCTTCTTAGTTAAGACTACTTGGAGGATTACATAATATTGGGCCCCAATCTACTTCTAGAGATGGAAGAGAAAATGACCATGATAGAAAAAAGGATTAAGAAATCTTATGATCATTAGAGAAGTTATGCCAATGCTAAGCATATCGAAAGAAGTTATGAAGGTAGCATGGTGTTCATCCGAGCATGGTTGATGAAGAGACCCTTTAAATTTGGTAAGGGGGGTAAGATAGCTCCAATATTTGTTTGTACATTAATGATCCTTAATATGAATGTACCTTTTGCTTACCAAATTAAGGTACCATCCCTCTTAGGAAGGATCCGTAATGTATTTCATATTTATTTACTTCTAGACATTACATTCTAAATTCCTCACATATTCTAAAATTGGAGGGATTGAAGATTTCAAAGAAATGGATCATCTACATTAAACTATGTTTCATACTTACCATAGAACTTGATGGCTACATCAACACATATTGGATCAAGTTGAGATCTAATGAGACTAGTACAATCTAGAGTTAGCTACTTGGTAGGAAATAGACACTATGCATTACAATTTCCTTATATTTTTTCGTACATTTATTGACTTAAGAATGTGATACACAATATGACACTTATGATTTCATGTTGATATTCAATTTGTTACTTTACTGCTTCAACATGGTATTGAGTGACATATGACACACAGTTTATGATATGATGTTATTTCATGTTGATATTCAATTCGGTAGTTTATTGATTCATCATGGCATTGAGTGATAGATGATGTCTAGTTTGTGATTTGATGTTATTTCATGTTAATTTGACACTTTATATTATCATATGTTGTCAATCTATGGTGGTCCTTGATGACATATTGGTTTAGTAGGATGCTTTCTTATTTCGTGATGATATCAAGGGATGTTATTTCATGTGATTTGGTCTGCAATAGAATCCTTAATCCATGTTGGTATTTCATGATAAATAAATAAAAAGAAAAAAAAATTAGTTTATGAGGTCCTTACTAATCCATGATGATGATTTATAAAATGCTCTATTATAAATGTTAAATTGTGATAAGACAATATTCATCAACACATATGGTAACCAGTTATAGTGCTTTATTATTCATAATGCATTACATAATATATGATCATCTTAGGAAAAAAATCACTAATCATTGTTCATTTATGACTACTGGAAGTTATTTTAAGTGATTGACTCAAGCCATGAATGAGAATGAATACACTAAAAACCTTATAGGTTGGGGGACAAACTCAACTTGAATACTTTTTGGAGACACATTATTGCATGAAGGACCCCATGCCATCTCGAAGAGTTGTTCATACATGTATAATAATTTTGACTATGTACTAATACTGTACTTTTGATGTAAATATGGAAAATACAAATAGATGAAAATAACATGTTGTAATGGATGGTCATATCATTTATTTTACTGGATTGGGGTTGAAGTGAATTGGAGTACACATGTGTATGTAGTGGAAGTTACACTTTGAAGCCTATGGACCCGAGCACAATCTTGGTGTTTACTACTACATATTACCTCTTAGTCTTAACCTCATGCAGAAATTAAAAGAGATTGGAAATTGGTGAAGTTTTAAGCTCACCAAATTACAATATGCCAAACTGAAAAATTGTACTCTCCAATTCCCCAAACCTTTTTCATTACATTTAATGCAATTCAAGAGGTTCAAGCCCCTTCTTCGTGGGCTGGTTGGAGGCAGCTTCTATGTCATCTGCCTTATTTTCATTTTCACGGAGCTGGTTGGAGGCACCTTCTCTGTCAATTTCCTTATTTTCAATTTTTGGGTGCATTTCTTGAGATTTGGGAAGCAATTCCGAACAATTTGTATCCGTGGTGATCTTGATATCCTTCAGTTTTCCCCAAAGAACAGCGTACAGTCCTATTGCGATCATGACTCCTCCCAACACACTATATCAGTGGATCACTTCAATTAATTACCACTTAATGCTATTTGTAGAAACTGTTAATTTCCATTTCAATGTGAAGAGTTGTTCAAAGTTTAGAAATAACAAACCTGCCTAAATAGATGTTCTCAGAGAGAATAATAGATCCCATAACTGCCACTATTATCATCATCAATGGACTGAATGCTGTGGTAAATACGGGTCCTTTTAGGCGCATACACAGACCTTGCACATAATATGCAATTGCTGATGTTACCACTCCCTGCGCGCAGCAATATCAATTTTACCGTACGATATATATATAACTTTCTTATGAGACGTGTGGTCTAAGTTGTAAATAAGGAAAATAATAAAAATAAAAAAACTTACAGCGTAGACTGCAGTTAAAAGGTTGATGTCCCACCCTAACGCCCACTTGGAAGGATCACGTACAAGAGCTAAGCTGAGAACTGTTGCTTGTAATGTCCCTAGAAAACATATTAAGGTCGCAAGTGAAAGTGGAGCAGAATATTTTTTGAGGACTGCACACTGCACATTCAAAATCAAGAATTAGAACAATAGGAAGTCGTCAAAATAAATTTTATCACAACAAACTCTAAAGAATCTGTCAGAAGAGGAATACAAATATCATATTTTCAAATTTCAGAAACAGACCTATCAAAAATTAATGATCACCTGTAGGATAAACAAGAGCGACCATGCAAGAGTGGCAGCAACCATCAAAACCGAGCCCACGATCCAGTCTTTATTAACAGCTGATGTAGATGTCTGGTTATCTTTGGGGGATTGATGATGCGGAGACCAAAACATCTTAACGATAGGACCTCGGTATAGCGTCATCAACATTGCTCCCCCTACGCACACGATCGTTCCCACCAACTTTGCTGCACCGCGTAGCTTTTTTATGTTCACTGTCTCGATCCTACGCAAATACAGCAGACTTCCCATCAGATCATTGAAAAAATAAAACTTTCACAAGTCCTGTAGAGGGCCAGAGGGAACGATGCGATTGATTACCTCAACAAGAGAGCAATGACGAAAGTCATACACGGGAGTAAATTACTCAGTGCAGACGAATATGTTGGAGAAGTTAATTTCAAAGCCAGGTAAGTGAAATTCTGGTCTATGACTGGCCTGCAGATATAATTTAAAAATTACTGGCCAATAATGTTAACAGACGTAATCAGAGATTGAGGAGATGATACGAAAGAAAAGCAGCCTGCCATGAAAATGAAATAATACATACCCTAACAAACCCAGTACAAAAATTTGGAAGAAGATGTAAAATGTGAGTTTGGGTCGCCTCTTCCTGCAATGCATTGTGTGTTAGTTGTAAGTCTACCTGGACAGACGAAAATTAACAATTATTATTTTTATTTGTTTGTGTGTTCTATATAAATAAGTGTTCTATATTGACCCAAGTTTGAGTTCTAACTGTTGCCATGATTAAAGAAACCATACTAAACTTGGGTTCAGAAGCGGTAAAACCGTGAACTGTCTATTCGTTCATCGTTTCAATCTGCAATTTCATGATTCTATATACGAGTCCCTATTGTAAACACCTTTTCCAAGGTGTTGAGCTTTTTGGATTCTATGTGGAATAATTAGAAATGATCTGGGTGTTAGAGCTTTTTGGATTCTATGTGGAATAATTAGAGATGATGTGGGTGTTGAGCTTTTTGGATTCTATGTCGAAAAATTAGAGATGATCCACGTTTTTTTATGATCTGTAGTGGAATCTTCATTCATCCTCAGGATCTGGATCTACATGAAGCTATGCTATGATACGCTAGATCCTGAGCTATGCTATGATAATGGAAAATTCCACTGGAAAAACATCCATAATATCTATTTATCCACACATCGAATCCAAAAAAACTCAACAGTACATGTTCAAGCAATATGGAAACATCCAAGCTCAGATGCTATTTCCTTTCCAAGAACAGTACGCATTATGCATGCTCTTGTCTAAAACTCGCCAAACATAATAGTTGGTTTGAAACCGTGACTGGCCCACCCATTCATGACTCAACAGTTGTTAGTTGCTATTATGCAGACTCTTGTCGAAAACTGGCAAAACATAACATAACAGGAAGTATGTAAAGACATGAATTGTTAGGACCTGCATGAATACCTATAAAGGAAAAAGGAGCAAGGACAACAAACTAACCGTAAATGGCCCACCCATTTAATGATTCAACAGTTCTTAGTTCCTATAATGCAGACTCTTGTCCAAAACTGGCAAAACATAATAGGAAGGAACATAAAGACATGAAATGTTAGGACCTGCATGAATACCTTTCAAGGATAAAGGCAAAAGGAGCAAGGACAACTGTAGCCACGGCCTGCCTGTACACAACAAGCACAAAGTGACTCATCCCTCTGTTTAGAGAGATTTTACTGATAATATTCATGCCCGCGTATCCAAACTGCAGGGATATCATAGCTACATAAGGTGTTGATTTCTCAATTAGCTTCCTCATTGATAATCAAATCAAATATTCAGGAACCTTTCAAACAGCTTTCCGTTCCTGCTCTCTACAAGTTATCAAGTTGCCAATTATTACTAGAGCTTCTCCTACTTCTCTCCTCCATGCAAGTAATTAACTTTCACAAAGCTCGCCGTATTTATACATGAAAAATACGTAATGAAAGAAGAATTTTTGAATCAACACTGTTGGAATAGTTTACAATTCTATTTTCCACAAACTACTCACATACTAGGAATTGTCATGTGCGATATTTGATTTGCTGCATAATTTATTTCACTTATCCACTTTCCACAGGAAGGAAGGAAGAAAGAACTGGGCAATCCACTTTCTACAGGAAGGAAGAAAGAACTGGGCAGTCTGATGTAGTACTGAATCAAATAATAATAAAGCAGTTCATAGTGGAGTCAGTAAAAGTAGAGGCATATTGGTTTACGTGAACAAAAGAAAAGGCATATATGTGCATATGGACGCCAGACACCAGAAAGTGTGATGGAAGAAAGTGTGAGGGATGTGACAGAAGGATCAATCTTTTCGACGACAGATGTCACATGGAATCCACGAACGATGGCACTTCAAAATGTTAGTGGATAATGTAGGAGCATGTTAAAGATATTCTACATTTATATCATAATTGTTGGAATGCTATGTAGTGTAAGAGTGCATATGATTTATTGTTTTCGTGATAAAGAGCCATCGTTTTTATTTTATAACTATGTGGAACCTCTGTACACAATACACTGGGTGTGTGTTTTTTTTAATTAGAGATAAAGTTAATTTTTAAATTGCTACAACTCAAGGGCAAAGGGTAATGGTACTTTGAAATTTGAAATTTGAAATTTGAATTAAACTAAGTTCATTAATAATAAATGAATATATTTATATGAAACTAAAATATTGTATCTATCATTAAGTTAACTTATGATTCCTACATATAAAAAAAATTAGACATCTATTATTTTAATAATTGATTTAAATTTATTTATATATTTTAATTAAAAAACTTAATTAAAAAGATATCTAAATAATTATATTAATGTTAAATTTTCTATTATAAATAACTTAAAAATATAATAGATTGTTTAAATA
>LPNX010841350.1:26568-37652 GCA_001517045.1 Pseudotsuga menziesii
TATATATATTCCATTAATCATAGTAAGAAGGTAACTTAAAAAAAATAAAAATGTTTTCTATTTATATTATATTAAAGTAAAAGTTTTTATTTTATAATTTTTTTTTATAGAATATATAATTTCTTTTTTTAATCATAATATATAATTTTTAATTTTTTTGAGGTTTCTAAATATATATTTAATAATTTTAGATTCCACATTATTAAAATTATAATTCATTTATTTATTTTTATCTACAAGATGCAGAACATTTGGGGGCAAGCTATAGTTAAGAGGCGGCTTAAGGTGAAAGGTCACCTCCCATCGATACCAAAAAATCTAACCTCCTTAAATGGCAACTGTGTTAGTGAGGAGGTTCCACCACTTTGTCAACCAAAAAAATATTTATAAATTTTTTCATTAATAATATTCTCTAAACAAAATAAAATTCTTGCTCTTATATTATAAGATGGCATTATAATAAAAAAATTTTATGTAAATGCAAACCAAGTTAAAAGACTAGTGGAAAAAAAAAAATTTAATCATATTTGAAATGTATATTTTTATAATGGTTTTGTATTTGAATTATATATTTTTAATGGCTTTGTACGTGAGATGGACACGCAAAACTTTTTATATGTAATTTAGTTTAAAAAAAAATGTTATTTTTGTTATGGTAGATATTTATATTATCAATTGTTTTAAAAAGTGCAATTTTTTTAGAAAGTGTAAGAAAAGAATGAAAAATTTGAATATATACATAAATTAAATTAAAGAGCAATATCTCATTCTAGAATAAGTGCACAATGGAAAAACAATATTTCTTGATGTTTGAATATATATCATTATCATACTTAAAGTCATAAATAATGTAATTTATATTTACAATAATATTTGTAGAGAATGTTATCTTAGTTTGTAAAAACTTAGAGAAATGAACCAAACCTAACCCAATGAATAAATAAATGTTCTTGTATATTTATATTGAAAAGTTAGAGAAACAAAAATAAATGTTAAATTTCAAGATGTTCAAACTTCACACTCTATGGTAATTTATGTGAGCAAATGAAGTTGTTATCTATGCTACTTGGTAATAGATTTACACATTGAGTAATATATGAGTTTTGAATACTCTTTTTGTATGTAGCTAGTGTTTTTTTTTAGTTTTGAGCAAAGACTTTTGATATGATGGTCATTAGTTGTGACTTTTGAGGGTAGCTTCTTTTTCAAGAAATTTGGGTCTTTAGTTTTCTTGGGACTCTTGAAGGTGGAATATTTTGGAAAATTGTAATTATGTATGACACAAATGTTTTTCAATATAAAGTTGTCTTTTTAGCTTTAAAAAAATAAAGATTAAAATTTAACACTTTTGATAAAATACAATGCTTTATAAATATTACATGGTAAAATTACTTTACAAATGTAAGTATATTTGATTTTGTATATTCATATTGAAAATGTACATTATGCTCAACAAGTTTTAAAGACTAAAAACTTTCTAAATAATCAATTGTAAATGTATTTCATTTGATTTTGAAGTGTGCATAGAAATGTATTTGATTTGATTTTGAAGTGTGCATAGAAGTAGAGTATTTGATTTTAAATCACCTAATATTAAAGTGTTATTCTATTTTGTAATAAGTATCTATGACCATTCTTACATATTTTTCACTTCAAAATGTAAGTTGTATTTTAGAGGAGGAATGCACATGATTTGACCATTAAATGAATTTATAGGTGCAATGAAAGCATGAATTTATTTGAATCACTCTTTGTTGAAGTTATTGCAATTGTTACTTTGTTTATCATAACTTGTAGAAATCAAACAATCCTCATATCAGTTCAAGATGTAGGAGAATTCTTTTTGAAGAATGGATCAATATCTCCAATCCTTGGGTAGCTCCCTTTTGAACTAGCCCTCTTAACCCTTCCAAGCCATTATAATAACAATCTCCCTTCCCACCCTCAATTGAAAAGATCCATGACTCCTTTTTCTAAATGGTATGGTTACAAACCCTCTCTTGTCNTACCCCTTCCAAGCCATTATAATAACAATCTCCCTTCCCACCCTCAATTGAAAAGATCCATGACTCCTTTTTCTAAATGGTATGGTTACAAACCCTCTCTTGTCCATTTTTCAATCTTTGTATCCCTGGCATGGGCCCATATTCCCAAATAAAAGCCACGCAACAAGTTACAACCTACAAGCCAAGTGTGGTTGAATCCCATCCCGTACAACGTGCTATAAGTGTGGGGCATTATAAGTAAGGTGGGTAATCTCCTCCTCATAATAGCTAAATATCTTCCCTTGAGGATCCACTTTAATGGTTGCTTAAAGCCTTTAACTAATATTTTAATGGTCTTAATTGCTTTTTTATTATTTTCTAAAAACATTCTACTTTTCACATAACCTTCATATATGGAATAACACATTCTTAATATAAAGTAAAATATAATAATAATTGTAGTATTACATTTAATATATCCATGTGCATTTATTTAAATTACTTGATATTTTCTTTAATAAGTGGAAGAATTATATATATATATATATATATATATATATGTTTATAATATATCTATATTGTTATTCATAAAAAACAATTTAATATTTTATCCTAGCACTTTCTCTTCAAATATGTTTAGAGATAACATTTATACAAAGTTAAACTATTTTTATCATTAAAAAACAATATCTCTCTTTTTGTTTTTGTCTCTTATACATTTATGAGGAGATTCCTTACTTTTGTATAAAGTTAACTACTAAGATAACCTTTAAGTAGGAATATTTTTCTCACTTAATGCATAAGATGATTATTATAAAAAGAAGGAAACCTTATCTTCTTTTCTTTGGGAGCTTTACAGTTAATTTCTCAACTTCCCATGCCGAAATTAAGATAATTATTTATAGTGAACGATGACTTAGATTAACTTAGGTTTAACACCAAGATGACATCTGTTATTGACATCCTTCGCTTTTGAGTCATGCTCAACTTCCCTTATAGTTGCACATTTACATTCACCTTTGTATTCTTCATTGTAAAAGAATTAAAATTAACTTAGGGGATATTATAAAAAGTTTGATAAAAATATAAGAACTAGTTTTACACTTAAAATGTAAAAATTAATAATAACTATTATGTTGAAATAAGTTTTACTCTGAATTCCAAAATATTATATATATTGAATTTTAAAATTTATTTGTCTAAGCAAAATATAATTTGAATTAAAATATAGTGAGTATATTATTCTTATTTTCATTATTATTATTTTTCATTTTTTTAAATTATATTTTCTTTTTAAATAAAAATTAAATAATCAAATAATTAAAAAATTATGTTTAATATTTCTAAAATCCTAATTATGTTTTAGTTATGTATTTTAATTTAATTTATAATTTAAGTTCAAACATATATATATATATATATATATATATATATATATATAATTAATTAATTAATTAGTTTATTTAAAGAATTAAATAAAAATATAGAAATGGTTTTGATATATTGATTGTATAAATTAATAATAACAATTATGTTTTAATAAAAAAAATTAAATTAATATATATATATATATAAAATTTTAAAATTTATATATTAAATTTTAAATCTATTTATTTAATTTATTTTTTAATTAAAAAATAATTAAAAACAGTATATACATTGCTATTATTTTCTTTATCATTATTATAATTAGGAAAGAATTATTCACTATTATGTTTTAAAATAAATAAAAATTTTTTATTTAGTATTATTTTTTAAAATAAATATTTAAATATGTATTTAAAAATAAATAAATAAATAATAAAAATATATTTAATATTTTCAAAACCTAAATTAGTTTTATATGTGTCCTAGTGAAATAACTTAATCTAATTTAAAATTTAAATTTAAACCTTTAAATAATTATAATTAGGTGTCACTAGAATAACTTAATGTAATTTAAAATCTAAATATAATTAAGTGGTTGTTGATTTAGCTTAACACACCTAGAATTGAAAAATAAATATTTTTATTTATTTCAGAAAACATGGATGACTCTAATTGAAGAATTATTTATTTTAATAATTAAATAGAAGAGACACCTGTCCAAAAGAGACTACTGAATGAATGTTCACTGACCACTAGGAGGAATTAGCGGTTGTAGAAGCTTGGTTGACAAGTGGCAACACTAGCATTTCACTTTCTAGCTGTTGCAAGAAGCATAATCCAAAAATTGTCGTCATGTTCCCTAAGAGGGAGAACTGAGCTCGTGGCTCATTTAATTCCAAAACTGACCCAAAGACCTAGGAAATCTTATAAATACCATCAAATTGAGGAGGAGGCTCACGACTACATTCTATTTTAAGTGAATGAATCTTGTGACTGCTTCAAACTAAAAAGTTGGGCACACAAGGAATTTGAAGAGGGGATAGCTAAAGTAGAATTGTTGAGTTAAGTATACTACTAAGTCCTAAGTTGTAGCAAGTTGTTGTGTGGGACATTATCGAGTGATCTTCGTCCTAGTGGTTCAGTTAATAGGATCGGGGGTCCTAAGCAAGTAATCTTGGCTGCTTCAAGAGACGGTTGGGTGGAACAATATCCTTTGGGTGTTTTTCCCCTTCTGCATATTATACTGTTTCTAACTATTATTATTTGTTTGTGACTTATTTCTAAGTATGTATTGTTACTTGGAAGTATGCCCAGTAGCTGTAAGTTGGATAATTGGATAGGATATGAACTCTCTATATGAAAGTTGTTTTGGAAATTGTTCTAAGAGAAAGAAAACTACAATTTAGTTTATTCAAGGTTAGGGTTTAAATTTACTATTCTAGTTTTTCTATTAGGTAAATCTTTATCTTAAATGATACTTTTCTCTTTCTATTTATATATTAATTATAATACCTCTACCCTAGCTATTTAAGTCTACTATATCTTTAATACTATTGGCAATTCTCTATTAGTCTAGGATTTAAAAGAGAATACCATCTATATTCACTAAATACTAGGGAAAACCCTATAAAAACCTATTACAAAGGTTATTATAATGTATATCTAATTACAGAGATTTATAATTAAATATATATAAAACTTATCAATCATAATAAGGATAAAAATCTTAGAGATTTTTGTAAGATAATTATGTACTTTGTCTTTAACTAAACTAAACAATGCTCATTCTAAAACATATCAAGGGTTTGAATCTGTATTAGAAGATATACATATTATACACGTCTATGCACATGATAAAGTCTTACAGAAATAAACATAAATGGAACCTTTAAGTAAACCACAATGTTCAGGTCAAAACTTACAAATATATTCCAGATATAATATTTTCAATCTAGTGCTGAGTTTTGGCCTCTTAATCAAAACCCTAGATACAAATAGGGGTAAACAAAACACCCAAAAAATTAAAATAATAACTAAAGTAGGTTTACATATCAATTATGGTTAAAGTTTCTTTCCACGTAGTTACTTTATAGGGGCAATATGGCCCATTTTTTTGCAAAAATCATTAATTTTGAATACCAAATCAAGATTATCGATAGGCCACAACGTTGGTTATAAGGTGTAAGTCATTTTTGTATGTCATCTGTAATGTTTTTAACCCATAGATGCAACATCCTTAGGGATTAATCACTTAAAAATAAAATAGTTTTGGGTGAAAACATGAAGTTGGGTAGCACTTCCATGAGAATCGAGTGCACGAGAAACATAGCGAATGTTATTCGGCCGAATAAATATAGTTATTCAGCCGAATAATGGATCCTTTATTTGTCCAAATAGCTTTTAACGGTGAGCCGTTTAATTGGACGGAACACATAGTCGACCTGTAATTTTTATCGGTGGTTCAATGTGTATTTGAGCGAACAATTATTCGGCCGAATAATTGTTCAGCTGAATGATTGTTCGGCCGACTAATTATTCGACTGAACAATTGTTTGACCAGACAATTGTTCGATTGAACAATTATTAGGCCGAATAATTATTCTACATAAAAGGTCAGCTGCGGCCTCATTTTCATAGTTTTTGCCTCCATTTGATTGTTGTCTTCGCGTCGTGCTTATCCTGCCACCCCATCGTGCTTGTCTTATTGGTCACCTATTGTACCCATTATGCCTCCTAATTTGTCGCCCTTCGTCCCTGTCCCCACATGTTGTACGTTGACGTGTACGTCTCCCACCATGCCACCTATTTAGCGCCCTCTCGGCATGGGGGTATATTCATGGAGGTTTGTTCGTGGAGGTCTGTTCGACATGGAGGTCTGTTCATGGAAGTCTGTTCGACGTGGAGGTCTGTTCATGGTTTGTTCTTGGAGGGTCTTTTCGTAGTCTGTTCGTGCTCTGCTCTCTTCTTGTCAAGTATTTGTTTTTGCAATTTTTTTTATAATCCGAACATTGAACAAGTGATTCATGACTTGTTGTAGCCAATGGCTTAAATTTTTTTTTCATCGTATTATTTTTTGATTTTATAGTTTTTTTTTATCTTAAAGTTTGCATATGTTAATTAGTAGTGTAGATTTCTTTTAATTTTAATTTTAGTTCATAGGTATTATGAGGAAGATATTCATTGATGAACTCTGTCCATGCAGAATTCATCAACTTTGTTCGTGATCACTTTACTTAGCATAAGAGATTTTATTTGTTTTTATATACATCATAAACCAAAAAATTATTATTACACATAAAATACCAAATATTACCGATTACCGATCCGTTTGAACTATGTATTTCTAATACAAAATACCAAATATTACAAATAACAATTATTATTACACTGAGGTTAGTATCATTCCCATTAATTTTTGTCATAAAAGAATCCCAAATAACATGTATAATGATTATTAGTTACATTTTATACTTACCATTATATTAGGATATTGTACTGATTGATCTGATTATGAAGCCTATAAATAGCCAAAGATCAACTCTGCATTCATAAAAGTAAGATATCTTTATGGTTAAGCTTTAACATATACAAAGGGTTATAGAAATAATGTATACAAAGTAAACTACTTATACCTAAGCTCTAAGTTGAACTTATTATAACCTGTATTAATATGAAGTATTATGAAAATACTGATGATTACACTTTTCATACTATAACTTTTTGTACATTGTTGGCAGGTATTGTTCGTTTTTTCGGTGGTTGGTTTGTTTTGCTACCTTCGTTGTTCGAGTTTATTTGTAGATATTGGTCGCAGTGTCATTTATATAAAGAATGGTCATTTATCTTTATTTGTAGATATGGGTCACAGAGTATTTGGAGTTATAGATATGATTGATCAAATCTATAACTCCAATTACTCCACGACTGATATCTACACATAAAATTTAGAGGAAGCATTTATTTGTAGATATTGGTCGCAATGTCATTTATATAAAGAAGGGTCATTTACCTTTATTTGTAGATATGGGTTGCAGATTATTTGGAGTTATAGATATGATTGATCAAATCTATAACTCCAATTACTCCATGATTGATATCTACACATAAAATTTAGAGGAAGCGGAAGGAGTAATTCTTTTACTTGTTTCTTCTTCAAGGTATGTACTATTACCCACATTTATCATTTGATAGTTAATGTTTGGATAGAGTGCATGAACTCTTTCAATGTGGACAAAGTGTATGAACTCTGTCCACATGGACAGAGTTAATGTACTCTGTCCACATGGGCAAAGTGCATGAACTTTGTCAATGTGAGTAGAGAGCATGAACTCTATCCAAATGGATAGAATTCATGCACTTTGTCCATTTGGACAGAGTGCATGAATTCTTTCCAAATGGATAGAGTGCAACATCTTTTTGTTTGGAATTAAATTCTGCCATTGCTTCCTATACTTTATTTTGTTATAACATCTCTTTTATTATGGTAAGTATTTCTATTGCTAATAAGTGTACCTATAATGTCTTATGTAGTTAATACAAAATAAATCTAAATTTTTATCCCACTACTCCAAGATTAGCTCTATAATTACCATTGCTTACTTCCTCCTTTGTTTGTATTTGGGTGGCTTACTAGATAAAGATGATTAGTAAAATTTTAATTGTTTTTATTTTTGAGTGTTTACATTGTAACCACCTATCGTAATAATTCAAATCGATAACAATTTTTTTTATGATTTTATGGAATAATGAAAATATTTGTAGATATAATTTATATATTAGTTTAGGATTTAAATTAAAATTTATGTTCATGAATTGATTCTTTGACATAAATAAATGTAACTTTTACTTAATATTTGATGATATTGGTTCCATTCATTTAAAAATAAAAAACACATCAAAAACACATCAAAAGCAAAAAGATTGGCACACTAATTTCTCATACATCCAACAATAAAGTACCTATATTCATGTTAAGAACTATTAGATAATATTAGGGACATATAGGTCCTTATTAAAAACTTAGCTTTTTTAGTAGCTAGGTATTTGAAGTTGAGGAATTAACATGTAGAATTTGAATATGTTATGAGTTAATATATTAGATAATATTAGGGACATCTAGTTTTTATTAAAAACTTAGTTTTTTTTAGTAGCTAGGTCTTTGAAGTTGAGGAATTAACATGTAGAATTTGAATATGTTATGAATTGATATTTGTGTAAAATTGTAGATATAATATCAAATGGAAATAGATAATAAATTAGCTATATTCATTTTAAGAACTATTAGATAATATTAGGGACATCTAGGCCCTTACTAAAATATTAGTTTTTTTAGTAGATAGGTCATTCAAGTTGATCAATTAACATGTAGAATTTGAATATGTTATGAGTTGATATTTGTGTAAACTTGTAGATATCATATCAAATGGAATGAGATAAGCCTTTGTGACAAAAGTGTAGGAGGTCATCACATTCTTCGGGAGTTGGTGTCCCAAATGAAAATAAAAAATTGTCGACTTCACCTCATGATTCAAGCTTATTGTATAGTTCACATTCATCTGATCATCGACATGGTGATAGTGATAGATATGATTCCCCCTTATCCTCTATGGGTGAACATGGATCTCGAACTTCTGTATGGGAGACAAGTGTGGATGCAGAGAAAGGTTTGTAAGAGACTTGTCATCCTACACTAGGTGGCAAAGGTCAAGCTAGGACACAATATGTCCAACTAGATGAGGGTTGTACACCCATTTTGACATATCCATCAGATTTACCAGAGGAGCTTCCATGGGAAAGTGGTCTTCAACAAACGACCCTTGAAAGTTGTAAGGCTCACTATGACAAGCTACAAAAGTGCTACAAAACGATCTTTCTAGTTTGGATCTCGCTCCAGAGAACAAAAAAAGTATAGATATGGTTTTGCAATCATTACAAAAATTCATTGAGGTATATGAGGATCTTGGAACAACAATAGATGGTTTTGTTGCCTTGATGCAGAGAAGAAAGGAACAGGTGATGGGTCCAGACAAGTGGGTTGTTGTGAAGGAGAGAGTGACTAGAGAACAAACCAACTCAATGTTTAACTTCAAAGAGGGCCCAAAGTGTAAAGAATTGAAAGTGCAATATTTTAAGCACCCTGAACTTGCACATTTTTTATATGGTTGGTTCCTTGCAACCTATGGTTGGTTGCCATCGAATGATGAGGTTCCTAATTATTTTGCTAGGTTTTTTTATGTCAAATTTTTTTTAGTAATGAAGCCAAACTATACTAATATTCATTCCAAGTTTTATGGAGTTGGAAAGGGGAGGATATACAATCGAAAAGGTGCTCTTAGAGATCTGATTACTCTTTGACCTCCACCTTAGATATCTCATCCACCTAGGCTTGTGACTTACAAATTAGAGATGGAGCCCACATCACAAGTTGGGACAACTGCAAGGCATAATCTTGCTGAAGGTTTGACTTCGACATTTGTAGGAGTTGATGTTGGATTGAGTCGAGAGAAGGCTCAAGCCAATACTTGGCAAGATTTTGTTTATAAAACAAATGATGAGTTATATTGTATGGGAATTGAAGATCTAAAGGCCTATGCTAAGGTTTGTCATGATATAGCTTCGGATAGAATATCCAATGACACATCAAGTATAGGAGAGGTTTGTGTACTTTCAATCTATTAACTCTTTTTATTTATTTTGAATTGAAATTTTTGTTACATTATATATATGTATGATAAATTATTTTTTGATGTATAGAAATAAATACGTTATGTAAATATTTATTTGTTTCAGTTTTCTCGACTGTTAAATGAACATAATTTTAGAGTCTCCACTAGTCAAAATGATGGAAATGTAGAAGAGCATTTTGGAGAGGTATATTTAAAACTTACATATTTATATTTATGTTTGAAAGATATTTTATTTTTTGTTTTTAAATTTAACTATGTATATTATTGTTAATTTGACATATCCATGCAAGTTTTATTAGATTCGGACTTTTTAGATGATTTTCCATCTATTGTGAGCTAATGATTTTATTTTTTTTGTTTCGGTTTTAAGTTAGTTGCTTAAGCTGATTTTTTTTCCTCTTATTATGATTTATTTATTAAAAAAATTTAAATTTTAAGGGAAGATAACATATTGAACTTGGCGGGGAAGATATAGGTTCTCTGATCGATGTGGATATTGGCACCGAAGTAATTTTGTTCATAATTGAATTGTTCTTGAATTGTTCTCTGATATATAAGTTTAAATAGTTTAAATAATCTTTTACATTTGTAAATTGTTTTTATATATGTTGAATCTTGGGTCTCTTCGATCTTTTTGAGGAAAAGGGAAGACTCAATTAGAGGATAGTGGTGGAATTGTAAGTTTAATATTTTATTTTTTTGAATGTAGTTTAAAATAGTTTAAATAATTTGTAAGATTTATAAATTGTTTTTATACATGTTGCAACTTGGGTTTGCTCCACCTTTTAGAGGAAAAGGGAAGACTCCATTCGATGATAGATAATTTGAGGTAATTTTTTTAATAATTGTATTGTTCTTCGATATATTAATTTAATGTTTTAATGTTTTGATTTTAGTTTAAAATTACTTAAATAATTTATGATATTCATAATATGTTTTTATACACGTTGCAGATTGTTATGAGTCCAAGGGAAGACCCTAGTGGAGAATAGTGGTCGACTTCCATTTATATAATTATTTATATTGTTCTTTTTTTGTTGATATA
>LPNX010841350.1:38183-58243 GCA_001517045.1 Pseudotsuga menziesii
ATACATGTATATGTAAAGGTTAGGAATGTTAGGAAGTTTTGATAGGTGCAATCCAATGTTAAGAATGAATATATGGGGAATGATAATGTTAATAATGAATATGGGGAATGTTAATGTTAGGAAAGGTTAGAAAGTTTTGATAGCTGCAAATATATGAATGTTAAGAAATTTTAGGAAGTTTTGATAGGTGCAATCTAATGTTAAGAATCAATATGGGGAATGTTAGGAATCAATCTGGGGAATGTTAGAAATAAATGTTAGAAAGTTTTGATAGCTGTAAATATATGAATGCATGAATGAATGTTATGAAAGGTTAGGAATGTTAGTATGTTTTGGTAGGTGTTAATATATGAATGTATGAATGAATGTTAGGAATAAATGTTAGGAATGAATGTTAGGAAAGGTTAGGAATGTTAGGAAGTTTTGATAGGTGCAAATATATGAATTTATGTATTATTAAATTTATGTATTTATGAATGTATGCATTATTAAGTTTATGTATGTTTGTAGATGTAAAATATTTTCAATGTTGAGAAGTTGAGAATGTTAGGAAGTTTTGATAGGAATATTTTTTATTACTAAGGTAAAATTAGCAACTTGATTCTGAATTCTAATATTTTTTATTACTAAGGTAACATTAGCAATTTGATTCTGAATTGTAAACTTTTTTATTTCTAAGGTAACATTAGCAACTTGATTCTAAATTCTAATATTTTTTATTACTAAGGTAACATTAGCAATTTGATTCTGAATTCTAATAAATTAAGGTTCAATCCATGAAGTTTCTAAGGTAACATTAGCAACTTGATTCTGAATTCTAATAAATTAAATTTTAGTCCATGAATTCAAAGGTAAAATTAACAACTTGATTCTGAATTCTAATAAATTAAAATTCAATGACTTCTAAGGTAACATTAAAATGACTTCTAATAAGGTAACATACTAACTGACTAAGTACACAATTATTCCAAATTCTAAAACATCAATCCATCTTTGAGCATGATAGCCAATCTTAACATAAAACAAGAAATGATATAGTTAAAAACATTGCAATGGAATGTCGTCCTTAATTATCCGTTCATGGTCATATTTGGATAGTTTCCATTTTTTATTTTTTAAGTATTTTTTCAATGGAACTTGTACCTATTTTATTCAAGATGCACATACTAAATGGCTATACTGACTACATATAATATCAGGTTCATAATCCTGAAATTCGACATAATTTTCAGTCATGCGGGTCTGCTGCAAAAAATAGCCTTTTAAAATGGTCGATCCTCTCTTGTATGTAAATACGTTGTCCCTATAGTCCTCCAATAAATTCATTTTTCCTTTAGTGCATCACATCAAATAATATTTTACATTTTGATTGTTGTCTAAAGGTGCAATCACAGCGAAAACATCTCCTGTGCAAATTACAATTGGAGTTAGAGTTTTTAAGTGAACTAAAATGACTATATACACATAAGGTGATGGACAACATTGAACAATCAACAACATCATTACCTTCTCTAACAAGATCTAAAATTCTATATCCATCAGATGATATTTTTATTTCTTCTATGCTTGCTAATGGCATTTTCCCTTCTGGATTAATCCCAGTGTGTTTCTAATGTTTTACATAGTTGTTCGTTATGTTTTCACAAACTTCTATAGATTCAAAATTTTCAGTGCAAATATGACAAAGACATGATTGCTTTCTACTGTCAAATGCAAACTTGTTTTGGAAGGCTTTTTGTTTGAATAGAGTGAAGTTATCTAGTCCCATGTATGGTTCTCACCTCGTATGGTATTGATCTATATATATCTTGGACCCCAACAAGCCAAAAAAACCTACACAATAAATGGTAAATCACAAATGATAAATTTTAATGTTAGTGTACAAATACTTCAATGTTAGTACATACATTTTTTAAAATTGACAATTAATATAAATTAAAAAAATCATGTACATACCTGCGCACATGTTTTGATTGTTGACTACAATTGTTGTTTAGATGTGATTTACACCATTGGACAACCTCTGTAGCTGAATGGAATTGTCTATAAAAAGGATTCATTTTCCATGTTCAAAGTGCTATTTTTATGCATGCTCCTGCACCATCATGTTCACCTTTTCCATGTCCAATTTCAAAAAAATTCCAGCGACCTTTAATGTTCAGTGCTTTATGAAGTCAAAATAACCAAAAAAATGATCGTGAAGATTAAAATTATCCCACACATCCATCCGACCATATCCAATGTTCATTGAATTTAACTTTACGATGTTTTAGTGAATAATAGAAAAAAATTTCAATAGAATGTTGAACAAAATGTGTATCGTGTGTACGATTATCATTGATATAAAAATGATATTCTTTAATCACATATCGATTGTCACACATGATTTCAATGCCGTCAACATCTTGTTGAGAATGTCTATATAGAATATGGACAAATATCGAAACTTGGTCAGAATGATAGTATTCACTTTGAATCTCTTTTTGTGCAGCAAATGTGTATTTTTCTACAAAATCAATCACAGACAAAATTGTTCCAGCTAGAAAAATTTCATGGGAATGTTTGAATTGAAGGTGTTCCCATCGTGCTCTATGTGAATGCTTGGTGGATTTATAAATTTCACTTTCAAATTTCTTGAGAAAATCTATCATACGTATTTTATCTTCTCGCAAATCAATTCTTTTGGAATGTGCATCACTAGAAATTGTAGAATAATAGTTATATTCATATCTTCTCCAATCAACGGTTACATTTGAAAGCGAGTGAACATTATCGATAGGGTATTTATTGTGGAATAAAACAAGATTTCCACAACCATGACAATGTTTTCATTTGACACATTTCTTATTATAAAATACTTCATCGTGATTTCTCTCACATAGAGTTTCAGATATGAATTCACGTACTGTGGGAAGACATGGTGAATTTGTCGAAAACATTTGACCAAATTCAAGAAACATGTTGTAATATAATTGAAATTGCACATGATAATGACAACAACATGTATCATGTATGGTAATAGGTCTAACATAACATGGTTTTTGTTGCACAAATGTAGTGATTGACATATTAATTCCACGAGGATCGTCCATGGAAATTGCCCATGACTGTTTAATCTCCTTTGGAAAAACCCTTGGAAAAAAAAGAATACCTTGTAAAGAAATCTTCTTTGTAAAACAATTTGAAAAAAAAAACCTCTTTGAAAAAAAACCTTCTTTGAAAAAACAACTTATATAAATATTTTGGAAAAAAAAACTCTTTTGCAAAAATACCTTGCAAAAAAACTCTTTGGGAAAACCCATTGCAAAGAAATAACCTACTTTGCAAAAATACCTTGGGAAAAAAACTCTTTGAAAAAACCCCTTGCAAAGAAATAACTCCTTTACAAAAATACCTTGGAAAAAAAAACTCTTTGGAAAAACCCATTGCAATGAAATAACCTACTTTGCAAAAAAATCTTGGAAAAAAAACTCTATGAAAAACCTCTTGCAAAGAAATAACTTCTTTGCAAAAATACTTTAGAACACAAAATCTTTGGCAAAAGTGCCTTGGGAAAAAACTCTTTGAATGTACCCCTTGGAAATAAATAAGAAGAAAAATACCTTGTTAAAAAACTCCTTTGGAAAAAGAAATCTCCTCTGAAAACCCCTTCAAAAATATTTTTACTTATACAAAATGAAAAGGTGTGAAAATAATGAGTCTCTTTTGTTTTAATTATAGGAATATAGATAACGTATTTATTTTTTTCTGGCCGACGAATTTTTTTTTCGTTTAGTTTTTCGGCCAAACAACCTTGCTTGTAATGGTTCTGTAACAGAAAAACATTATTTGGCCAAATAGCCTCTGAGACCTGAAACCTGCACAGTTTTCAGGTTTCTCTATTTTCGGAAGGTAAAATGGATTCCTTACACTACAAATCTACTGTCCGACTTGATACCATTAGTTTCGTCATTAAATCTACTTTCTGTAGGTATAGATTTTGTTGTGTATAGATGAGATCCAATATTTTTATTTTTTTTGCTTCATAACATGTATCAATTTTAGTTTCATCTCTTTCAAAATGCGGTGAAATGAAAAATATGTAACTTTAAAAATACATCACCTAAAAAAATTAAAACTGTCAGGTGGAATAACTCCCGAATTCATATTATTTCTCCATAGAATGCCTTTATTTATACATCTACGATGAATCTTGGGATCACACATCCGAGAGTCTCTTCATATTCCTAATATTTACAATAACGTATAATCCCGACGGATTATATTCCAACAATCCCCCCCTTAATCCGAAGGGGTGTTAGTAAGTCCGAGCATGTTTCTGAATCTGCAACTTGATCATTTGTGGAACAATGTCGAAGATGGACTGTCTTGGCCTCTACATGATGTCGAATCAAATGATACTTTGTGTTGATGTGTTTGGTTCGATCATGGAATCTAGGATTCTTATCCAGCTTGATTGCAAAAGTATTGTCGATCAATAATGGAGTGGAGTTCTCTTGTTTTTCTTGCAAATCTTCAAGTATCTTCCCGAGCCATACTATTTCTTTTGTTGCTTCAGCTGCAGCCACATATTCTGCTTCTGTTATTGAATCTGCCGAAACCGACTGTTTGCGTGATCTCCATGAGACACCTGCTGATCCAAGCCTCATAGTGTATCCAGAAGTTGATACTCCTATCTCCTTAACGCCATCAAAATCTGAATCTAAGTACCCAATAAGTTTGAAGTCATCCACCTTAGAGTACTTGAGTCCAATGTCTTGAGTCCCCTTCAAGTATCTTAGAACTCTTTTTGCAGCTGACCAGTGTCCTTCACAAGGTTTATGCATGAACCTTGAAAGTATGCCAACGACATAAGGAATATCTGGTCTAGTTGTTGTAAGGTATATAAGTCTTCCTACAAGTTGTCGATACTTGGTCACATCCTCAAATTCTTTTCCTTCGCTTGATGTGAGCTTCATTTTCTGTTCCATTGGAGTAGAGATAGGGTTGCATTCTGTCATGCAAAATTTGTCTAGTAGTTCTCCAACATATTTTTTCTGAGATAGAAATATGTACTTAGGATGTTGAGTGACTTCAATTCCTAAGTAATAGTGGAGATGTCCCATATCTGTCATTTCAAAGATCTTTTTCAAATATTTCTTTATGGATGCTATATAGCTCTCATTGTTCCTTGTCATCAAAAGATCATCTACGTGCACCACAAGATCCACAACAGATCTTCCAACTTTCTTTATAAACAGTGTTGCATCATCAAAATCAAAATGTTTGAAATTTAACTTCAAAAGATGCTCGGTTAATTTTTCATACCATGCGCGAGGTGCTTGTTTTAGTCCATACAAGGATTTGACAAGCTTGCATACATTTTGTTCTTTTCCTTTCACAACAAAGCCTTCTGGCTGAGACATGAAGACATTCTCTTTTAAGTCTCCATTCAAGAAAGCAGTCTTCACATCCATCTGATGAACTTTCCACCCATTCTGATCAGCTAAAGAGAGTAAGGTACGGATGGTAGCCCATTTTACTGTAGGAGAAAACATTTCTTCATAGTTAATTCCTTCCTTCTGTGCATAGCCTTTTTCTACAAGCCTCGCTTTGTGCTTGTCAAGTGAGCCATCTGATCTGTATTTGTTCTTGTACACCCACTTGCAGCCAATTGGTTTGGTTCCAACTGGAGGGTCAACCAGCTTCCAAGTTCCATTCTTCATGAGTGCATCATACTCATTCTGCATAGCTTCTTTCCACTCAACCCGAGAAGAAGCTTCTTCAAAGGAAGTTGGTTCAAAGTTAGCAGATAAATTAAATTCACAATCAAATGATACATCCATGTCATCACTTGAATTATCTGCTTCTCCTCCATATTAATGTCTTTTTGAACTTCTCGTTCCTGTCTTTACAACTTCATCCGTATGGACACTTTCAAGTGTTTTTGTGGCCCATTTAGGAATCTTCCATGATGGTCCTTGTTGATCAGCTGGTGGTGCTTCATTTCCTTCAAGGTTGAGTCTTCCAATTCTCTCAATCACATCATCCAGTTGAATCTCTTGTTTAGGTGAAGTAGGAGGAACTTCTTCATGCGGGGGAGTTGGTGCTTCATATGAAAATTCCAAAGGTTGATCCAGAATAGGAATCCCCCCTTCAAGGTTTGGAATTTCATTTTTATTTTCAGAATATTTTTTTGGATGAGGATATTTTTCCAAACGATCAAGCTGTCTCTCAATGAACTGGTCATTTTTATTAGTCTCAAGAAAAATGACATCTCTGGAAATAACAAACTTCTTGTTTACTTCATCATATAGATGGTATGCCTTGGAGTTTTCTTTCTACCCCAGGAAAATGCATTTTCTTCTTCAAGCACCAAGCTTGTTTCTTTGCTCCTTTGGAATCAAGGCATAACAGGTGGAACCAAAAACTCTAAGATGCCTGACTGAAGGGAGATTTCCAAACCACATTTCATGTGGAGTCTTGTTATCAAGAGAATTTGAGGGACTTCTATTTCTCAAATAGGCTGCACATTTCACTGCATCACCCCAAAACATTAGTTTTACATTCTTAAAAAACATCATTAAGCATAGCATATTCATTATGGTTCTGTTCATTATTTTTGCTACACTGTTTTGTTGAGGATTGTAGGGAACTGTAGTCTGATGTGCAATTCCATGTTGGCGAAGATAATCTTCAAAAGCATTTGAAGTGTATTCTTTCCCATTGTCAGTACGAAGTGTACCAATTTTAGATTGTGCTTGTTTTTCTATCAATGCATGAAAGTCCTTGAATGTTTGAAATGCTTCTGATTTTGTCTTTAATGAGTAAATCCAACACATTCTTGAGTAGTCATCAACAAAGGTCATAAAATACTTATTCCCATTGGTAGAAGGAGTTGGCATTGGGCCACATAAATAAGAATGCACTAATTCTAATTTCCTACTTGCTCTGAAATTAGATTCATGGAATGGCGGCTTACTGTGTTTCTCTAATATACATGCATCACATTTTCTCTTCTCTTTGGGAATGGTGGGAAAACCAAATACACCATTCTTTCTCAACAAACGAAGACTGTTATAATTCAGATGACCAAATCTTGCATGCCACAATAAACTTGATGAAAAATTACCTTCTCCATGCTGAGAGAGGTAGGCATAGTTCTGAACCCTTGTGGATGAACCCTTTAGCTTCAGCAGCTTCCCATCTTTGTATCCAGTCATGATGACTTGGTTGTCAGAGGACTTTCTTATTTCTACTATTCCATCAAACATGTGGATGGAATGGCCTTGCTGTTGAATCTGCACCAAGGATAGCAGGCTTCTCTGCAATTCCGGAAGATAAAGAACATTCTTCAACAAGAAATGAGGGAATCCAGGCATCTTCAGCCGAGTGGTGCCCATTCCCTTTGGTTTAAGACTTGACTTATCTGCAAAGTAAACTATGCCATTTATTGTTTCATTAAGTTCTTCAAAACAGTCTTTTCTAAAAGTCATGTGTGATGTTGCACCAGTATCAAGTAGCCAACAATCTGTGTAAGATGAAAGTGAAGTCATTTCATTAATACCAAGATTACAATGTGCAACAATACAATGAGAAGAATATGAAGATTTACTAGAATCTTGGTTCTTATTGTCATATTTCTTCTAGTTATGTCTGTCTTTGATGGAGTCCCACGAAGCCCAACACTAATCTGCTGTGTGTCCATTCTTTCCACAACACTTGCACTTCAAATCTGATCTTTTGCTGGAGTTGTTTCTGCCTCCTCTACCTCTGAAGTTTCTTCTTCCTCTTCCTCTCTTGTTGCTTTCTCCTTTGGGATGATCATTGGATTGGTCTTTGGTGTGGTTCTTTTCTTTTTGAGCAAAGCAAAGTGATTCTCCAGAATGCTCGGTTGTCTTCTTACCAAAATTTTTCTCTCTGTCAGCTATCTTCTCTACTAGGGTGTCAAATGTCAGTGATTTGAACTCGTGACTTTCTTGCAACGACTCAAGATAGTTGGAGTGAGAAGGATACAAAGATTTTACAAATGCTGCAAGGGGAAGATATGGTTTCATACCAGTGACTTGAATCTCATACATGATAGCTTTGATTTCAGAGGCAACTAACATGGGATCATTGTCTTTTACTTCTAAACTGAATACTTTTAGCATTATTTGAATAACTTCCATTTCAGAGTGTGAATCATAAAAATATTTTAACGTTTTTAGTGCTTCAAAACATGACTTTGCAGGCAATATGTGCTGGCTCACCTCTTCACTGACTGTGGAAGTGATTACCACTAAAGCTTTCTTGTCTTTTGTTTTCCAAATGGCCTTCTCTTTCTCGGATTCTAGAGGTCTTGGGTCTCTGGTTATGAGCCCTCTAGCTTCTGTCTCTATTGTGGTGCCTTCGCAAATACCGTCCCAAAGGTTATTGTAGATGAAGGAAGATTTGATCTTCCTCCACCATTCTGGATAAGTGTCTTTGCTAGTGAGAGTGGCACCAACTACAGATGCTATAGATTGCATCTTCTGTGATTGAATCTTGCAACTAAAACAATAGGAGAAAAAGAAGAAAGAGTAAAGGTGCAAGTCTAAGTCTCTACCACCTTCCTCAAGCTCTACAACAATGTCAATGTCTCTGCTATTGTCATACAAACTTAATCCTCTCAAGCCTACAATACTAACTTTAAATATGCTTTTCAATGTCTTTCAAACTAGTAGAAAACAATCTCTCACCAACGCAAAGGAGTAGCACGTAGTAGATCACCGAGCAGCACAACATAGAGGGTTGGAGGCTCCAGGAATACGAGCTGCAGAATACGAGCAGTTGAGCAATAGAGAAGAGATTTCCAATGTAACCCTCCATGCAGTCAACAAATGTGTGAATCTCAACCAACAGTCTTCAGTCACTGTGCTTTAAGAAAATTGCAGTAGCAAATCACCAGTTCACTCTTCACATAAAAAGAAAGATTCGTGAGTCTTCATCATAGACATTCAACATCAAGGCGCCTTCAATCTCTAGTGGTCACATATTTCAATCCTCAGTTGAGACACAAATATTAGGATATGTCCCTCTCATTGAGGTCGTAGTTCACCCATAGAATGTAGCTCACACTCAAAATGTGCAGCCCACAAAGCACACAATATTATTATGGTATCAAATATGGACCTCGCAGACTCCTTACATATATCACATAATATTTTATAGAACACATTCATAAAACAATATTCATATGATGATTGTCACACGATCGTTGAGATTGAAGCGAGTATTATAAAATGAGAGATCAAGCTATACAGGAATCGGGATTGAGAGCACTCTATACATAGTATCAAAGTAAGACTGGAACTAATAGTTCACTATACACAGCAGCAGAATGAGATCATTTTTAAAACGGAAAAAATGAAGCGGTTATGCAGAATTAGGGTTAGGTATTATGCAATCCCCAACGATTACATCTAATATGGCAAGAAATCATTCTACCTCCACACTCTTGAGTAGAGGCATGAGTCTTCCACCAACGATCTTCAGTCACTGAGCTTCAAAGAACTCATAGCAGTATATCACAGGCTTCAATCTTCAACAAGTTATTAGTTTGAGTACTGAGATCTCCTCTTGGCTGCTCACAACACTCAAACTTCCATAGCAGCTCTTAAAACAAATCTTCACATGCAATCACAGCTCACACAACACGGCTTCACATACAAAATGTGGATTTTTCCCATGTTCAAGCATAAAACACACAGCTTCTACAACAAACAAGCTATGAGGGAAGAGTGTAGCTGGGATAGGAGTAGTGCACTACCCTCTCAATGAAAGCGTGAAGAATATCTCTACAAGTAGTGGAGTGGGAGCATGAAGGAACTATGAGAAATACAAGCATCAGGAGAGTGGGAGCATGAAGGAACTCTGAGAAATACAATCGCATCACTCATGAACGTTAGAGCAGCCAGCGCATGCACCAATGCATGCAATCTGCATACTGAGGAAAGCCCAGGGTGCAGATAGCAGTAGAATGCAGACTGTACATGCATGAGTTATGAATCACTCTGATACCACTGTCAGGTGGAATAACTCCCGAATTCATATTATTTCTCCATAGAATGCCTTTATTTATACATCTACGATGACTCTTGGGATCACACATCCGAGAGTCTCTTCATATTCCTAATATTTACAATAACGTAAAATCCCGACGGTCCAATAGAAACAAATATGGTGCGGTTAATTGGAGTGTTTACTTCAAAAGGGTATTCATAGATTTTTAAGTTTTATAGTCAATTGAGATAAAAGTGTTGCAACTAAAAACATGTTTAAAACTGACAAGGTTTCCCCATTGATCGAATTCAAAAAAAATATTATAATTAGTATATAGATCCATTGGTTACAAAATTATAGTCATCGCAATAGTATATTATGTGTAGATTGTCGTAGCATATTTTTTTTTGCAAAACACAACTTCAACAATGATTTTAGGTTTGCAACCAAACATGACTATTTTTTAGTCCTTCATTTTATAAAGACACACTATCAAACATTTTCCAAAAGGACATATCAAATCTCAATAAAAAAAATTGAAAAAATTATGAATAGAAAAATAACATAATTCTCTAAAAGTTTTGTTTTACTTAAAAGTGAAATTCGAAACAAAAATATCACTTTTGTTCACCCAAACTTGAAAAACATGAAAAAATCAGATTTATTTTCTCATAAGACCGCCCAAAATAGACACCCATCTTCATGGATTCACCCTTAAAACTATCCTTTAAAATTTTAAAGACGAGTTGACAATGGCCTCACGGCCCAAACTATCCTCCTGTTACCACCTAAGTTGTACTTAATGGTTTTCTATCAAGTGAGCCTGATGAACCGGACATGGTTAACTTGTTTAGACTTCAGAGAACTTTCAGTCTTGCTTCTGAGAAGATTTGTTGTATCATATCACATGTTCATACCTCGTGGGGGAGTTGTAATAAATGTTCTAGCATGATAGTGTCTGTAAAAGACTCGGTCTCTTAGACTTTATTTTTCAATCCGATCAGCATAGGGTGTTTTTTCTCTTGGTTATTATTTGTTGTTGAATAAACGACTGATAATTTCTGAGTTTTTCACTCCATACCTCCAAAGTTGGGGTGGTCGGCTTGGCATTTAGGCCTATTGAGGCTATTAGAGTCTATGTGTCAATGCGTAAGCATGATAGATATCATTTTTGAGTCATATGAACATGTCTAAGTCCCCCTAGGTGTTTTTCAATTTTTCAATTTTTTAGTTTTTTCAGTGTTTTTATTAAATTTTAATTTTTCCAAAACTTAGGCTATTTTTTAATAGTTTAATTGGAAAAATTGAGTGTGTAATAAAAGTGGGCCAAATAATCAGTTTCAGTCATGTAGGTGCTCATTTTCAAGCTAAGAGCACCATGTAAACCCATGGACCCACTGTTTCCTAGTTTTGAGTGATCTTCCATCACTCAGGTCAGAAAGCCCCAAAAATCAATTATTGATTATTTTAATTAATAAATTGATGAATAATGGAGCAAATCCAAAATCAATAAATCAATGGATTCTCAACCGATTTGACTGAAATCAATCAGATCTGGAGCAGATTGACTAGATCTGACAAATCCTTGACTGAAGGAGGGGATCAAATCAGATCCAGAGTTGATCTACAGTGGTATTTATGGGGAATTTCACCCTCCCTCTCTCCTCAACACGTTTTTGGCTCAACTGGATGATTTTTGGTGGATTCTTCAGTGTAGGGGTTGATGTGTCAGCCAGATTAGGCCCCCGGTTGACAAGTAGGCTCAGTTCAGCCTCAGTTCTGCATTAATGAACTCTCCATCAGTTGATTTGACTTGATTCCATGAGGAATTGCACCCCCCCTAGGCTGGATGGCCTGTAAATTGTATAAATCTTGCCTGAGGCTCCCTCTTTCAAGCTAGTTAGAGTTGGACTGAAGGGATTGCCATTGTAACTATGTACTGATTTTCATTTGTTGAAATAAAGAGAAGATTTGGAGGCTCAATTGTGGAGTGCCTTTCATGTGTGGATTGTCATTGTCTTGCTGCATTCGAGGTGAAAATGCTATTTTTCCAATTTTTTGCACTTAATTATTGTCTGCCTGAATGGTTTCTGAAATCATAAGGATAGATCATTGTAAGTAAGCTTACTTACTTTCTATTTGCTGCATATGTTTGAATGAGTTAATACATGTATGTTAAATAATGTTATTTGCATACTGTATCATCCCTTTCTCATATGTATCTTTAGATCTGATATTTCTGTCTGCAGGAGTTGTGTTGTAGCTTACAGGTTTGCCGTGGATAGAATATCTATGGTTCAGGTTTGATTCCATTGATTTCCAACAGAGATTGCTAATATCATGTCCCTTGGTGCTTCTCTACCAAGTTCACTTTGCAGATCTACTTCAACAACAAGCACCTTTCTTCCCCTTTCTCTCCTTTAAAAATTATTAAACTTTCCTCAAACTGGTAACTTTAAAGGTTTCTTATTAATATGATATATCTCATCAAGAAAAGCACACATAGATATAATTATCAAGATCCCTTACAATTTCTATATCTTAGTTTCATTTTGCACATAAAGTTCAATTTCAAGAGATCTAGCTAAAAGTACCTTATTTTCGCAAGCAATTTAGTGAAAATTCATAGCTTGCTGTTAAGGTAGTTTCATTTGCTGAATGATAAAATTAAATATTCTGCAATATCAGTGCATTTTAATTGGCTGCACAAAAAGCAAGCCAAGATCCCAAGGAAAGCTTGCTTTCCTTGGTTCCTTTTTCGTCGGTTTAGCTAGTTTAATTTCATTGTTTTTTGAGATAAAGTAGGTTGACCCAAAGGTACTCTTAAAGTGATTTTGGGAATTTATTATTCTAACATGTTCACTATCCTTTAGCATTTATGACAGAGAATAAAGGAAGCTGTTGTCCAAAGTGGCTTGTGGAGCGCTCAAATCCCCCCAGGGGTCTCTCTTTTGTCACAAAATTTGTAAAATTTTTGTATAACTGTAAGATCTTGGTTTCAACCTGTATAAGGACCAAGAAAGTTCTGATTTATCATTCCTTTGATATTGTAACCTCTGTAATAAAATCATTCTTTGAATAGGCTCTTTCGAGCCCATTCCCCATCCCCCTCTGGGGGGATTCGCGTCGGTGCCATTTTCGTCATTTTCTGCTTATTTATTTTTCACTAGAATTGATCTGATTTGTAGGTAGTATAATTGATCTTGTTTTTAATTCCATACTCCATATCTTACATTTCAAAGTAATCATAATACTTACCCCACGATTTCCCGAGTGACCCGCAAGGGGAAAGAGATTCGTGGTAGGATTAATCAGAAAACCATATTTTGTATTGTTTTATTTTTTCATCATTTTTTTATCAGCAACTTTTAAATTAACCCCTCCTCGATTCCCCGATTGAGATCCACTTGGATCGAAAGAGGTTCTTGGATGCTTTTCTTTTAAACAAGAACACACAGCTTAAAACTTATTAAAATTTACAAGACTCCAGTGTGTATGCTCTACACTTGGCTGCGGTTCTTTCGATCAGTCAAGTTGTATCAAAATCACTTGGGTGACTAGCATAATTAGGACTCACCTTCCCCAATTGACAAACCATCAGGTGAAAATCCAACACCTCGATCAAACCTTTACGGTGGCAAAATACCGAAAGGAAGCGGGAACTTCTGAAAAGTGACCTCTGGGCACCAATCTCTGTCACACCCTAACGGGTGCGTTACGAACAATAGCCCCAAAGACTCCATTTCAGCCCATATATTCCTTGCGGGTAGCCGTGAAGGCTTTGTTTTGGACATACTCCAAGTACTCTCGGGTATATCTGGAGTCCCCCTTTAGCCTAATTTAATCAACTCATACTTCAATTTTAACTTAAAACATACCAAGATGCAATCGCAAAACATTCAATCCAAGCACATGCAAGCACATTGATCATTTTGATTTGACTCCATTCTAAGGCACTGGTCATTTTTGCTTTATATATATATATATTGTGTATCAGCTTTGTGCTTTCATGTGTTTATCTTCGTATCTTGTCATCTTTAATTGTTTATAGTTAAAATATTCAAACTCCTAAATAACTGATTCAGTTTAGCATCACCACACTAAGAAATCATCCTTAGAAACTTAATAGGGTCTACCCCCCTTGGCTTCGTTAGGAGTTGAGCCTAAACGGAGGAGTCAAGAACAAGGTGACAGCCTTGACTCGAGACTTGCCCCCAAGGACACACTGAGTGGCTTGAATATTTCTGCCACGTGACCCAGGTGTGTGAAAAGGCGGCAACACTTTTTGGCGCCGTTGCTGGGGATAAATCTTTTTATTCCTGAGTATGACTTAGCTTAGCTTTTTTCTAAACAACTAAAAAGATAAAAAAGCTTTTGATTGATCTAGTCTTTAAAAAAGATAAAAATTAAAACTCGATCCATCTGGCGACTCCACTGTCTAACATCCCTTCAAGAATTTCTACCCGAGGAAACCGCTGACAATTATTCAATCCTCTCCCTGATCCCGAAAGGTTTATTAGGGAAAGGTTGAATAGGCAGACTTATCGTAGAAACCTTGAAGATTTAGGAGACCAATCCCTCTCAGATATCTATCACATATTTGTAGAGAGTCATGTTCACTTATCTCAAGAAATGATGGAATTTTACAAACCCCTTGACTTTTCTCAGATAACAGGTGCTCCTCATAACATTCTGAAAGATGCTATCAAGAAGCTCCCCCAGTTCGAGGGAAATAATGCCATCATTGCCAAGTCTCACCTTCCAAAGTTTGTAAAGTACCTGGCCAGTTATTGCAATGATGCTTCCCATGACCATGATGATGTCAAAATGACGCTCTTTGCTTTATCCTTGGAAGATGATGCTGAAGAATGGTACTACAACCTAGATGATGATTCATATAAAACTCTTACTAAATTCCTAGAGGGTTTTAAGAAGAAGTGGGGGGAAAAGAAAGAACCAAGACATCTGCTTGCTGCCCTCCATAACATAAAGAAGATGGAGAATGAAACCATGGATGAATTTAATACTAAGTTCGGGTGTGTGGTGGCGGACCTCCCTAGGGACATCAAGCCAAGCGATGCCTCCATCTTGATATCCTACATCGAATATTTCACTGGTGATTTGAGATACCAATTAAGGGATAAAGAGCCGGTCGATCTAAAAACTGCTCAATATCTGGCTAAGAAAATAGAAAGGAATATGCAATCTTCGCGCAAGTCCAACATTCCAGGTTACACTAGGGGAAACACTTCGTACAACAAAGAAAAGGGAAAGGCCATTGAGTTAGAGGAAAAGGAAACCTCTAAAGACCCCATGGAAAAGATAGCTAGCATGTTGGAAGAGGTGATGACTACTCAGAACCAATTCAGGGCAGAACAATCTATGCAAATGAATAAAATCCAAAACAGAATAGTCACACTGGAGAGAAATAATGGACCTAAGAATTTTCAGCCAAAACAAAGTCAAGTGTATCAAAGGAAGTATCCTCAGCAAGAGCCTAGGATTCCAAACCAGTTAGACTCAACTAACCTGGTAGAAGAAGTAATTCCATGGTGTAGACCTTGTGAGCAATTCCACCCAGAAAGTACTTGCTACATAGAAAATCAAGTTATAGAACACGGGATGGCGGAGGTCAATAGTCAGGAAACAACATCAGGTGAGTATGATCATGTGTACATGGTAGGCCAAACCTATCCTCTATCAAACCAGCATTGGCAGCAGACCATGGATTACGGTTTCAAAAATCAATCACCGTCTAAACAATACAATCCTAAGGATGAAGCCATTGCAGAATATTATAGTGGAACTTATGATGAAAACTGTAATATACATGATGGGACTCCTATGTGTTCTCCATATAATGATGACAGTCTGAAAGGTTTACTACCTTGTGACCTTTTCTCTGAAGAAGATGAGTATGAAAATGAGGACAAGTATAGCTTGGAGCATGATACAAATGACGAAGACTCCCTTATCCCCAACAAAGATGTTGATGAGGAGTCCAGGACATTCATGGAAAATCCAGTCTGTGACATGAATAAAGTGGAAAATAATGAACAGGAAACTTTTGATGGTTTTATCAATTTTTGTATCTATGGCATATCTAAAGGAGAGAGCATGGACCATGTGGCCTTGGGAAACTTTGATATGAAAAAGGAGCATGCATTTTATCCATATGATCATTCAGAGTCATATCATGCAAAGCCGCACAAAGGTATAAATAATGAATACATGGAGAAGCAGTGCTATGAAAAGACAGATGTGATGCAGTTATTAGAATATCAGTCTCAACTATCATCTTCACATATAGAGTTTCCTCATTACTTGGAGCCGCTTGGGGCTTATACAGTGAATTATCATTCGGTAAGCCTTGATGATCAGTATGATGGTGTAGTCAATCTGCCTCATCATTCCAATTTTTACATCAACCCTATCCAATCATGGATAGAAGCAACCTGCGCAAGCACTTACCAGTTGGGGAGGAAGTTTGATGACATTATTCATGCCTATGATTTCCCATCCATCCCGCCCCTTCCGGATCATCACGCAGGTTTGCATTTTCTGAATAAAGTATCCTTACTTTGGCTGGTAACCAAAGACAAGGAAATTTTTTTTATGTTAATAAAATTCCTAGGTGGTTACATTGGATTTCTGATTACACTTAACCCATTTTATATCATGCTTAGAGTAGGAAAATAAGCTCCTTGAAAGAGAGCATTTACTTTTTTCATTTCTACTTAGCTATAATAAAACTTTTCTTCTTTTAGTTAGTTACATTTATTCTGTTTAAATAAATCAGCTTAATGGTTCATTTGGTCTTTTATAAAACTTGTGCTACTGAGGTTTTTCTTGTCAAGTTGAGATGTTTTTACAGGGTCTGCGAAACCAGAGATTCTGATGTTCTCGTATCCTCTCCTTGCCTCAAAAGACCAGATAGAGCACACGTCCCACAGTTGGAGCCAGAATGTTACCACCTAAGTTGTACTTAGTGGTTTTCTATCAAGTGAGCCTGATGAACCAGATAGGGTTAACTTGTTCAGACTTTAGAGAATTTTCAGTCTTGCTTCCAGGAAGCTTTGTTGTATCATATCACATGTTCATACCCCGTGGGGGAGTTGTAATAAATGTTCTAGCATGATAGTGTCTATAAAAGACTCGGTCTCTTAGACTTTATTTGTCAATCCGATCAGCCCAGGGTGTTTTTTCCCTTGGTTATTATTTGTTGTTGAATAAACGACTGATAATTTCTGAGTTTTTCACTCCATACCTCCAAAGTTGGGGTGGTCGGCTTGGAATTTAGGCCTATTGAGGTTATTAGAGTCTATGTGTCAATGTGTAAGCATGCTAGACATCATTTTTGAGTCATATGAACATGCCTAAGTCCCCCTAGGTGTTTTTCAATTTTTCAATTTTTTAGTTTTTTCAGTGTTTTTTATTAAATTTTAATTTTTCCAAAACTTAGGCTATTTTTTAATAGTTTAATTGAAAAAATTGAGTGTGTAATAAAAGTGGGCCAAATAATCAGTTTCAGTCATGTAGGTGCTCATTTTCAAGCTAAGAGCACCATGTAAACCCATGGACCCACTGTTTCCTAGTTTTGAGTAATCTTCCATCACTCAGGTCAGAAAGCCCCAAAAATCAATTACTGATTATTTTAATTAATAAATTGATGAAAAATGGAGCAAATACAAAATCAATAAATCAATGTATTCTCAACCGATTTGACTGAAATCAATCAGATCTAGAGCAGATTGATTGGATCTGACAAATCCTTGACTGAAGGAGGGGATCAAATCAGATCCAGAGTTGATCTATAGTGGTATTTATGGGGAATTTCGCCCTCCCTCTCTCCTCAACACGTTTTTGGCTCAACTAGATGATTTTTGGTGGATTCTTCAGTGTAGGGGTTGATGTGTCAGCCAGATCAGGCCCCCGGTTGACAAGTAGGCTTAGTTCAGCCTCAGTTCTACATTGATGAACTCTCCATCAGTTGATTTCACTTGATTCCATGAGGAATTGCGCCCCCCCTGGGCTGGATGGCCTGTAAATTGTATAAATATTTCCTGAGGCTCCCTCTTTCAAGATAGTTAGAGCTAGACTGAAGGGCTTGCCATTGTAACTGTGTACTGATTTTCATTTGTTGAAATAAAGAGAAGCTTTGGAGGCTCAATTGTGGAGTACCTTTCATGTGTGGATTGTCATTGTCTTGCTGCATTCGAGGTGAAACTGCTATTTTTCCAATTTTTTGCACTTAATTATTGTCTTCCTGAATGGTTTATGAAATCATAAGGATAGATCATTGTAAGTAAGCTTAATTACTTTCTATTTGTTGCATATGTTTGAATGAGTTAATACCTGTATGTTAAGTAGCTTACAGGTTTGCCGTGGCTGGAAGATCTATGGTTCAGGTTTGATTCCATTGATTTCCAGTAGAGATTGCTAAGATCGTGCCCCTTGGTGCTTCTCTACCAAGTTCCCTATGCAGATCTACTTCAACAACAAGCACCTTTCTTCCCCTTTCTCTCCTTTAAAAATTATTAAACTTTCCTCAAACTGGTTACTTTAAAGGTTTCTTATTAATATGATATATATAATCAAGAAAATCACACATAGATCTAATTAGCAATATCCCTTACAATTTCTAGATCTTAGTTTCATTTCGCACATAAAGTTCAATTTCAAGAGATCTAGCTAAAAGTACCTTATTTTCGCAAGCAATTTAGTGAAAATTCATAGCTTGCTGTTAAGGTAGTTTCATTTGCTGAACGATAAAATTCAATATTATGCAATATCAGTGCATTTTAATTGGATGCACAAATAGCAAGCCAAGATCCCAAGGAAAGCTTGCTTTCCTTGGTTCCTTTTTCGTCGGTTTAGCTAGTTTAATTTCATTGTTTTTTGAGATAAAGTAGGCTGACCCAAAGGTACTCTTAAAGTGATTTTGGTAATTTGCTATTATAACATGCTTGCTGTCCTTTAGCAGGTCTGACAGAGAATAAAGGAAGCTTCTGTCCAAAGTGGCTTGTAGAGCACTCAAATCCCCCCAAGGGTCTCTCTTTAGTCACAAAATTTGTAAAATTTTTGTATAACTAAAAGATCTTGGTTTCAGCCTGTATAAGGACCAAGAAAGTTTTTATTTATCATTCCTTTGATATTATAACATCTGTAATAAAATCATTCTTTGAATAGGCTCTTTCGAGCCCATTCCCCATCCCCCCTGGGGGGATTCGCGTCGGTGCCATTTTCGTCATTTTCTGCTTATTTATTTTTCACTAGAATTGATCTGATTTGTAGGGTAGTATAATTGATATTTTTTTTAATTCCATACTCTATATCTTACATTTCAAAGTAATCATAATACTTACCCCACGATTTCCCGAGTGACCTGCAAGGGGAAAGAGATTCGTGGTAGGATTAATCAGAAAACCAGATTGTGTAGTTGTTTTATTTTTTCATCATTTGTTTATCAGCAACTTTAAAATTAACCCTTCCTCGATTCCCCGATTGAGATCCACTTGGATCGAAAGAGGTTCTTGGATGCTTTTCTTTTAAACAAGAACACACAGCTTAAAACTTATTAAAATTTACAAGACTCCAGTGTGTATGCTCTGCACTTGGATGTGGTTCTTCTGATCAGTCAAGCTATATCAAAAGCACTTGGGTGACTAGCATAATTAGGACTCACCTTCCCCAATTGACAAACCATCAAGTGAAAATCCAACACCTCGATCAAACCTTTACGGTGGCAAAATACCCAAAGGAAGCGGGAACTTCTGAAAAGTGACCTCGGGGCGCCGATCTCTGTCACACCCTAATGGGTGTGTTACGAACAATAGACCCAGAGACTCCATTTCAGCCCACATATTCCTTGCGGGTAGCCGTGAAGGCTTTGTTTTGGACATACTCCAAGTACTCTCGGGTATATCTGGAGTCCGACTTTAGCCTAATTTAATCAAATCATACTTCAATTTTAACTTAAAACATACCAAGATGCAATCACAAAACATTCACTCCAAGCACATGCAAGCACATTGATCATTTTGATTTGACTCCATTCT
>LPNX010841350.1:58367-81494 GCA_001517045.1 Pseudotsuga menziesii
AAATAGAGGACTCATGACGTAGAATCTTTAACATATCTGTTACAAAGAATATTCATGGCTTGATGTCTTGCTAACTAATGCATTAAAGAAAGAAACACTGAAAAAACAAGATAATATTTCAATACTGCAATAGTAAAGGCCTCATAGGCTACTTTCAATTTATAAAACCTTTTTCATAAAATGATAAACAACAATATCTTATTGATAGTGGCTCTATGGCCTATCTCAAAATCGAGTGCGATAGGGTAAAGGCCTCACTACCACATTACAATATTATAAATGCCTCATAGTTGCATTATAGGTTTATAAAAACTATGAAACTATAAAAATAAATTACAACTGAGTTTATACATCACAAAATCCCTCACGGGATTTAGATTACTTTTATGTAGAGACATTCGTAGGAATGTTCTTACAACATAAAAAAATAACATTAACCCTGCATTTCCATTATAAAAAACTCTCATCTACAGTCACCTCGACTTCTGAGTTGAAAGGTTATCATTACAGTTTCAAAAATGCCTCACGACTACCAAAGAGAATCATCACTTCCACCAAAATCCATTACAGAGATGGGCATCCAGACCATGCCATGGGTAAGCGCAGGATAAGCCACATTGCTATTAGTTTTGGAAGCCATGGGAATGAAGGTAATAGTTCTTACCAGGTCGCCAATTGCTCTTTTTTCTTCCACAGAATGTTTATCCGAAGCTAAGATTAACAGACGTCCACACAGTATCTACACATAAACATTGCAGATTATGTTAGAAAATATCCAAAGGAAACCATGACAAGAAAGTTGATAGATGTCATGAAAAATTGTAAAATAAAAACTTACCCTTTGAGTTTCTACAGGACTGATCCTCGCAGAAGGAATCCATATACCATCGGTCCAACCAAGCCATGAAAAGAATCGACCTGTATGAAAAAAAGGAGGAAGGAGGTTTAGATTCGATCTCCTTGGCTCCTCCACTTTCACTATCACAAAGAAGCAACATTACAATGGAGAGAGAAGCCTGAAGAAACCCCAAAATATCACGAGACAAAGCTTCAAGGATACACTATTTTCGCAACACCATAAAACCCTAGGGTTTCATACTAATAATTTTGGCCTCTAGCTGGTGCAATTAAAGCATCCAAATGGCATGCATGTGAAAAAATTAAACTCACAACCCTTACAAGTCTTTTGAACCTTCATTATTTTCAAATTAAGTCAACTTTCTTGGTGGTTAAGGGTTTAGGAACTTTTGCTTAGTTCCTCGCAATGGTATATATGGTTCATGACATTAACATATAGTATGGTGGGGTGACAATCGTATGAAGTTCGATTTAGATCTTGGATATTCTATAGGTTGATTTCAACCCGTTGGTGTCCCACCTTTTTCTTAGAATGATTGATGCCTTGTAGCTTGGGAATTTGCTTCTTTATTTAGGGAGCTAAAAACATGGTCACTTCACCTGCACAAGAGAGATGAGGGTTTTTTCATTATCCATAGAGTCTAAGTAAGACCTTAGATCTTCCTCCTAGCTAGAGGATAGATAGGGTCAAACACGAGAGAACAACAAAAGTTATTAGGAAACTTTTCAACTTACAGAAAATATAATTAAGTTTGGAGACAGTTAATTAATAACTTTATTTTACCACGCATCAAATTTTGTTGTAATAAGGACATATTGTTGAAAGCACTAGGCATTGTCTTATGAGTCTTGTAGTCTAACATAAGTCAATTTTTTCGTAATGGTTAAAGCAAAATACAACATCTCATGCATCTATCATCCTAGGAAATTACATATTTACATGCGTAATTTTTATTATTATTATCTTAATTTAGGGATGTTACATGTGGTATCAGAGCGATTTTCCAAACACTAGGACTGATTGTCTCACTTACATACAAACAAGAAAACATATATACTGATCATATTTTAAAAATGATTTATGTACAGAAATATAAAATTTTGTTTTGCAGAAAAATGGAAGGTGTTGAAGCATCTGCTGAAAATGGATCTCAACACAATAATCTAGACAACATTTATGTGGAACCAGATAATCAAAGCTAAGAGTTAATTCAAATAGTAAATCAATTAAAAGATGAACTACACAATATGGAAGTAGATAATGAAAGAATTATGGAACTAAAATAGATTCTATTAGAAAAAATACATCAGAGAGGAAAGGATATTAAAAGAAATGTTTATGAAATTGATTCTGAAACAATATCCCACAAACATAACGGAAAGCGAGAAAAATATTATGATAGTGAATCTTGTTTAGAGTTTAATGCAAGGTTACATCGGGGAAGGTATAAATACACAAGTGAAAGCAGTGAAAGTGATTGTATGCCCAGAAAAATGAAGTATAAACCTTATGAAGAGATTTCAGCGGAGTTTAAAAGATAAAACCTCCTTTGTTTAATGGGGAAGTAGAAAATGGTGAAGTATCCAAGGCTTGGCATTAGGAATGAAGAAATATTTCCATACTTATAGCTACTTTGAAAAACTGAAATCCTGGATGGCTCCATCTACAACCTAACCAGAAAAGCTGACACATGGTGGTAGGACATATAAAGAGTCAACAACTTTAAAGAGAAGTATTTAGCTTGGAGAGTCTTTAAAAAATACTTTAAAAGGAAGTTTTTATCTGAACAATATTATGAATAAAGAGATAAAGAATTTTGCGAACTAAAACTAGGTTCATTATCAATGAAATAGTTAAGTAGCAAATTTCTAAGTCCGGTAAGATATGTACCATATATAATTGATGAAAGGCGTAAAATACAAAGATTTTTAAATTGTCTGCCCACTAGCTTTAAGGACAGAATTGAGTTTGATGGTCCTAAGACCCTTGAAGAAGCAATGAGAAAGGGAAATTCATCAACGTACATACCATTCAAGAAGAGGAAACAGTTGTAGATGTAGCAAATGAAATGTCATCAGTGTTTTATGGTGGAAGTACACAGTATGATACATAAACAGTTTGTTTCCATTCTGATTGATCTAGGTGCTAGTTTAAGTTATGCGTCACCTAGCACAGTGGAAAAATGTAATGTATCTTTCAAAAAAATTTAAAATTCTTGGCTATTCAGTTAGCTACAAGAACTAAAAGGAAATTCGTTAATTATGTTGAAAACTATGATTTATTTATGAGTCAATTCAAAATGCAAGTCAAGTAAAATGTGTTACCATTAGGATATTAGGATCTTCTAATAGATATGGATTGATTGGAAAAACATCAGTTAATTCTAAATTGTTTCCATAAAAAGATTACTTGTTTAAATTATTAAGGAGAAATGATTGTACTTAAAGGAATACCTAGGAAAATTTATGTTAGATAAATTACAACCTTGCAGATGAAAAAGGCTGTAAGAAAAGGTTGTAAGTATTTGTTGTACATATAATAAATAATGAACAAATTTATAAATAAGATAAGTTAAAATTCGATGATATTCTAATCCTACAAGATTTCTCGGATGTTTTCCCAAAAGAAATTCCAAGATTACCTCCAAGGAGAGATTTAGATTTTACAATCAAATTAGTACGAGGAGCTGTACCTAATTCAAAGGTTCCTTATCGAATGAATATTTTGGAACTGAACGAATTAAAAGTACACTTGCAAGAACTACTAGACAAAAAAATTGTAAGACCAAGTGTTTTCCCTTGGGGAGCACCTATCTTATTTGTTAAGAAGAAATATGGTACATTACGTCTATGTATAGACTACCGTCAACTGAATAAAATGACAATTAAAAATAGGTATCCTCTTCCCTGCATCGATAACTTGTTTGATCAGATACACAGAGAGACAGTATTTTAAAAAATAGACTTGAGATCTGGATATCATCAAGTCTGAATTAAAGCAAATGATATTTTTAAGACTGCTTTGAAAACTAGATACAGACACTTTGAGTTTGTGGTTATGCCCTTTGGGATAAAGAATGCTCCAATAAATTTTATTTTCTTAATGAACAGTGTCTTGGAAGCAAATACTTAAATAAATTTGTAGTCGTCTTTATAGATGACATGTTAATTTATTCTAAAACAAAAGAAGAACACAACGAACACTTGTAGATAATACTACAAGTGTTAAGGGAACATAAACTATATGTGAAGTTCAGTAAATGTGAATTTTATAAAGATAAGATACAGTATCTAGGGCATGTGATATATGAAGAAAGGATATCGGTAGACCTGGATAAGATAAAAGAAATAACTTATTGGCCTGTTCCCAAGGACGTAACTAATGTATGATCATTTATGGGAATAACAAGACCATTTATGGGAATAACAAGTTATTACAAAAAATTTATAGAAGGATTTTTTAAAATCGCAAATCCTATACCATCATTACGGAAAAAGGGAAAAATATTTGTGGGATAAAAAATGAAAAGAAAGTTTTAATAAATGAAAAAAACTATTAACCACTACACGCATATTAAAAATAATAGATCAAGACAAAGATTTTGTTGTATTCACTGATGCATACAATCCAGGTTTCGGTGGAGTACTAACATAAGAAGGCCACGTAATTGCTTATGAATCGAGGAAGTTAAAAACACACGAAAATAATTATGAAACTTATGAATTAGAGTTGGCTACAATAATTCATGCTCTTAAATTGTGGCACCGTCATTTAATATGTAAAATATTTTTGCTAATGTCTAGTAATATAAGGTTAAAGTATCTGTTTGATCAACAAAATTTGAATGCAAGGCAAGCTAAATGGTTAGCTTTCCTTAGCGAATATGATTTTGAAATAAAACACATCAAGGAAAAAGAAAATAAAGTGGTTGATGCCTTAACCAGAAATGTAATAACAAGTTTTGTAGCTTCCATTAGTAGTTATAAAACTGAATTAGATAATAAATTGGAAAAAGGAATAAAACTAGACATAGAATACCAAAGTTTAAGAGAAAAAGTAACTCATAATGTATCTGAAAATATAAATGCAGACTACAGTTTAAATTAAAAAGGATTAATGATGTATAAAAACAAACTTTATGTGCCTAACAAACAAAAAGTTAAATTGTTGATTTTGAATGAAGTACACAAAAGTACTTATTCCAGACATTCATGTTATCAAAAGATGATAACAATGTTGAGAAAGGATTTTTTCTGGAATAATATGAAAAATAAAGTTGTTCAATGTATATCTAGGTGTATAGAATGTTATCAAGTTAAAGCTGAACATCAAAACTCAACATGTCTTTTACAACCATTACCAATTCCAAATTGAAAATGGGAAGTCGTCCGCCTTGATTTTATAATTGGTTTTCCTAAAAATCAGGAACAAAATGATTCAATAATGGTATTTGTGGACAATCTAAGTAAGGAAACACACTTGATACATGTTAAAACAACTCATAAAGCTGCTAACATTGTTGACATATTTATGGAGAAATTTTTTCATTTGCACAGAATTTCGATGGTAATAATTTCTGACAGAGATCCTAAGTTCACTGGTAATTTTTGGAAATATTTATCTAAAGAACTACATACTAAGTTAAATTTCAATACCGCTTATCATCCACAAATGGATGGACAAACCAGAAAGAGTCAAACAAGTACTAGAATATATGTTACGAATGCATGTTAAGGACCATCCTAAGAAGTGGGAAGATTATTTGCACTTAGTTGAATTTGCGTATAATAATCATTATCAATCTTCAACAAAGCTTAGTCCTTTTGAAATATTATATGATAGGGAATGTAATACTTCTATTACATGAAGTAATTGAGTTGATAGATTAATGTTAGGACCTCACTTGTTAAAATAACTAGAACTAACAATGAAACAGGTACAAAGAAATTTGAAAATTGCTCAAGAAAAAAAAAGGGCCACGCAGACCTTAAAATAACTTCGAAAGAATTACTAGTGGTGAGGATGTATTTGTTAAGGTAAAACTCAGAAAGAGCTCCTTTAAACTAGGGAGCTGTACTAAATTAGTGCCCAAGTATTATGGACCATTCAAAATATTGGCAAGAGTGGGGCCAGTGGCATATCAATTAGATTTTCCACCTAATATTAGAATACATATTGTCTTTCATATTTCGATGTTGAAAAAGTATGTACATGATGCTACTCATGTGACTGACTAGAATGGGATTCATGTAGAAACTAGAGGACATTTTTAGGTGGAACTAAACTGTATTCTCGACAAGAGGGATTTTTTCTCCATAATTGCACCATTGGATAGGTAAAGGTGCAATGGAAACACCTCAATCCATATAAATGAACATGGAAATTGGAGAGCGATATGTGGGTGGCATATCAAGCTATGTTCTAGGAAGACTCATAATAAACTTAAGAAACATCGAGGACAATGTTGAACTTAAGGGTGGGTGTTTGTAACACACCTAGAACTGAAAAATAAATACTTTTAATTATTTCAAAAAGCATTAGGTTAAATTTATTGTAAATTTTTTATGATCAAGTTGGTCAATGATGATTGTAATTTAATAATTATTTATTTTAATAATCAAATAGAAGAGGCACCTATCCAAGGGATACTGTTGAATGAGTGTTCATAGACCCACTAGAAAGAATGAGCAACTGCAAAAGGTTGGTTGAGAAGTGCCAACACTAGCATTTTACTTTCTAGCTGTTGTAGGAAGCATAATCCCTAAAATTGTGATCATGTTCCTTGAGAGGGGGAACTCAGCTGGTGGCTCATTTAATTCCAAAACCAACCCAAATATCTAGTAAATATTATAAATACCATCAAATTGAGTAGGAGGCTCATGACTACATTTTATTTCCAAGTAGATGAACCTTGTGACTGCTACAAACTTAAAAGTCAGGCACACAAGGAATTTGATGAGGGGATAGCTTAAGTGGAATTGTTGAGTTAAGTCTATTACTAAGTGCTAATTTATGGCAGGTTACTGTGTGGGATATTATCTGGTGATATTCGTCCTAGTTGTTCAGTGAACAGGATTGGGGGTCCTAAGAAAGTAATCTTGGATGCTTCAGGAGACGATTGGGTGGAACAGTCTCCTTTGGGTGTTTGTCCCCATCTGCATATTATACAGGTTCTAACTGTTATTATGTGTTTTTCATTTAGTTTTAAGTCTGTATTGTTATTTGGAATTCATCTCAGTAGCTGTAAGTTGGATAATTGGATATGATATGAACTCTCTATCTAAAAGCTATTTTTGAAATTCTTCTAAGAGAAAGAAAAATATGATTTAGTTTATTCAAGGTTAAAGTTTAAATTTATTGTTCTAGTTTTTCTGTTAGGTAAATGTTTATTTTAAATGATACTTTTATCTTTATCTTTATATATTAATTATAGTACCTCTACCCATTTCAATATACTATATTGTTAATATTAGTGGTAATTCTTTGTTAGTCTAGGTTTTAAAAGAGAAGAACATCTACATTCAGTGAATACTAGGGAAAACCCTATAAAAACCTATTACAAAGGTTATTATAATATATATCTAATTAGANCTTTAATTAAACTAAACAATGCTCATTCTGAAACATATCAAGGGTTTGAATGTGTAATAGAATATATACATAGTATATACATATATGCACATGATAAAGTATTACATAAATAAACATAAAAACATTAAAATGGAATCTTTAAGTAAATCATAGTGTTCAGGTCCAAACCTTGCAAATATATTGTAGATATAATATTTCCAATACATGGTTGAGTTTTGGCCTCTTAATCAAAACCCTACATACATATAGGGGTAACAAAAAACTCCAAAAAATTAAAATAAGAACTATGCTAGGTTTACAGATCGATTATGGTTAAGGGTTCTTTCCACAAAGTTACTTTATAAGGGCGATATGGCCCAGTCTTTGGCCAAAATCATTAATTTTGAATACCAAATCGATATTATCGAAAGGCCACAGCACTGGTTACATGTTGTAAGCTATTTTTGTATTTTCATCTGTAATGTTTTTAATACACAGAAGAAATAAGCAATAGCCTTTGGGATTAATAACTTAAACATAAAATAGTTTTATCCTTTAAAATTTTAAAGACGAATTGAAAGTGGCCTCATGGCCCAAAATATTCTCCTAGTAAGAAAATAGAGGCCCCATGATCTAGAATCTTTAACATATCTATTACAAAGAATATTCATGGATTTACAACCTACTAACTAATGAATTAAAGAAAGAAACATTGGAAAAACAAGATAATATTTCAGGACTGCAATAGTAAAGGCATCACAGGCTACTTTCAATTTATAAAACCTTTTTCATAAAATAATAAACAAAAATATCTTATTGGCACTTGCTCTATGGCCTTTATTAAAATCGAGTGTGATATGGTAAAGGCCTCATGACCACATTATAATATTATAAAGGCCTCATGGTCACATTATAGTTTTATAAAAACAACAAAGCTATAAAAATAAATTACAACTAAGTTTATACATCACAAAATCCCATGACAGGGTTTAGATTACTTTTCTGTAGAGACCGCCATATGACTGTTCCTACAACATAAAAACAATAACATTAGCCTTGTATTTTGTTCAGACAAAAATCTCATCTACAGTCACCTCGACTTCACAGTCGAAAGGTTATCATTATGTTGAGGCCTGGAAATTCGTAGGCAACAACAGCAAGGGATTCTCCCCAGTAAACGTTCCCAACTAGCCCGTTACTGTTTGGTATGGGGAATCTGTCCGGTTTACGGTCCGGCTACCGTAGTTCAAGTAACAAAAATAAAAGGTTTTACTGGTTGCGGCCCGGTCCACCGTGTATATTTTAGTTTTTTATATTTAAGTATGATATGCAAGTGCCTATCTAAGAATGCAGATTGATAGAGAATTCAAGGAGAAGTCACAATGTGATGCGCAGGTTCTTACCTCTCATCTTAAACTGTCTCGCATTTGAATCACACACAGCAAGAAATTAAAACTAACTACCTAAGCTATCCCTAGGGAGCAAGATTATAATTCATTGATGAGTAATGTATTTTGTACATGCATTATGAAAAATAACAGATAGATGATACTTCTTTCAAAACACATGAACATTTAAATATATTTGAACAACCAGATAGCCAATTGTTTATGAACAACATTCATTACTCATAGTGGAAATTTTCATAAAATAAACCAGAGAACATTCATACAAGAAAATAGGTTCAAAGACTTAGAATGATCTCACAGTTAATGGACACAAAGCTGAAAATAAAATAGTTCCTCTTCAACAAATCTATAGCACAACATTTAAACATTCCACCAAGATTTATCCAACAGGAAAATTGTAATTATCTATTGAAAAAGGAAATAGTTCTTATTACAATATGTCTTCACAAATCTAACTAGGAAAAAGTCCCTTATTCCCTCTAACTTTCCTATATTTAAACAAAATAGCAAAACCCTTGGGATGCCCCCCTTGGGTGACCTTTGGGCTCCCCCAACCGTTTAATCTCACAATTTTGTCCTTTTGTGAGTGCTCATGATTCATATAATACATTACATTTCAGATCAATACTTATGAGTACTTCATAAAACAGGACTAGCTCGGTAACTGATGAACATTTTCCAAGCCTGGGCCTCTACTGCTATCGATTCTACTTTGTCTTTTATTTGTCCTTTTTAAGATCCCGTTGATCTCAGAACATCTCTGCCTATCACTTTTCATCCAACTTCCTTCTACTTTGTCCTTCTTCGCAACAGTAATCATCAAACTGGGTCTAGAGAATATTCTAAGTCTGTGTGCAATTAAAACGAAAAATTCCTCGTTAATTCGGATTGCATTTTTCCAAAAAACATAAACCATACTAACAGTAAAACTAATCATCAAAAGTGAGACCCTGTACTGCGCTCTCATCGCGAAAACCCGAAAATGATAAAAGCATCTGAAACCTCCGTCGTCCATAAAATAAGGTAAAACACACACACAAAAATGTGGGAAAAACCCTCACCAGCAGGAAAACTAACCATCGAGCAGATAAAACTCTTCATCGGTGAATGGAAAAAGTACAAGTTGGAAGGATAGTTCCATTCACAACCACAACGGTGGGCCTTAGACAAACTAAAAGTTCCATGGTCAACATAAAAACATCGACGACCGACAAATCTAAAGCCAACAGTCAGAGCTCAAAACTAATAATCATCGGCGATAAAGTTCATTACACAGCCGCAACGACAGAAGATAGATTGACTATCGCTTCCCTGAAATAGGAAAAATCACTGGCGATCATAAACTCTAATGATTACAGAGGAATAGTCCTATTCATAGCCACAACGGTAGACAATGAACAGACTACGGGTCCAGCGAGACTATTAAGTCAATCAACGTCGGATCCCTTTAATGCTAAAATTCTCTGCAGTGTTGGTGATTAGAAACACAATGGGCGGATAGTTGACAAAGCAGCCCCAATGGCAGAGATCGTAAGGACTAGCCCTCCGATCAATAGTCATAAATGGCTTCGATGGAGAAAATAAAACAAATCAATTAAAGGTCTGAAAAAACCACAGAATCAGCGAGGATTAAAACTATTCGTCGGTCATTCATCGTTTCCATTTTGAAACATCGATGACATAGATAAGTAATGCCCCGATGCAATCGTTAACAGACTTCTGACAGTGAAAAAATCAAAGTTAAGCATAAAGGTCTGAACAATAAACTGTGTGATCGGTGCAAGAAACAACTATCCATCGGTGAGAGAAACAGTTATACGTCAGAAGGTTAGTCTGCTGAGGAGCCACAATGGTGGATGACATAAGGACTATGGCTTTCGATTAAAGTTATAAACTGTTTTGAGAGCGAAAAGAAAAAAATATCGCAAAGTCAAAAACCTCGACATCGGAAAAGAAAAGAGCTAACCGTCAGAACATTTAGCATTTAGCTTCCGCAACGGTGGCTGCGTAGAGAACTAGAACCCCATTTTACTGTTCAACTAACCTCCGAAAAACCAAATAAAAAAATTTTGAGTTTCAAAAGACTTTGACAGTGCAGCGATAGAAAAATTGTGTTTCATTTCCGACACAGCGACTGGAAAGAGAACTAAAATTTCGAATCAAACAGAAATAGACTTAAGATAGCAATGAAAGAAATCATTTAAATAGGAAAAAATCATCGAAAACATTAAGTGTTCATACAATCTTAAGGTTGTGCAGCGGTTAGAAAGTTTGTCTCATCTCCAAAATAGCGGCGTCATAGAGATCAAAAATCCCGACTCAATCTTCAACCAACCTCCAACAACGATTAAACCAAACCATCGAAAAATAAAAAATGGTGGTACTTTTATATCATTCAACCTCCGAAAGTGGTAAACAATCGAACTCAAATGAAACTCAGGAAAATCCAGATTCGTAACAGTGGAAAGACAGAGTTCAAGAATATTAAACACTCCAAGGAAAGATAAAATTAAAAGGAGGGTCCAAAATTTAAAAAAAAATGGGATAAATGTTGCAGCTGCAACAATTGGCGACTACCTGGTGAACCCAGATCTCTAGACAATTTCTTCCTTAAGTAACAGACTGTTTGACAATAAAACCAACATATTGATTTTTTCTAGATGTTTTGATTTCCCAAATGGCAACTGCATGTACTTTTAATCATTGATGATAGTCCAATTAGGGAAATGGAAACTAGGCTTTCAAAGTCAAGATAACTCTTTTGAGGCCAGGAATATGGGTTTCATTTATTACCTCTGTCTTCACGTAGCTTCCAGCTTCGACACCACAGGATTGTAACACATGGTAAACATAAATATTCATTTCTTCCTCATTCCCATGCCATTTTACACTTTTCGTGCTTTTGGAATTTTGTCCTTTTCATATGAGTCCTCCTCCATGCCTTTCTTTCTGAATTTTTTATTCAGGCTCCTCTATCCATAGTGTCCTTTTGTGTGAGAAATGTATTTAACTTTCAGCTCACGGATGGAGAAGAACTTTTGGCAATTTAGTACTTATATGGTTCAGTACTTTGTTTTGATACATATTTCTTTCATAGGAGTTTTTGACACTTATCTGCCTTTTGTCTTTCAATTCCTGGCATGGGATCATTTATATGTAATATATTGTTTACCTTGCTTCCTTTCCGTGGGTCTTTTGCTGTCACTCCCTAGGACATTTTTAAACATGAGATGGATGGAGCCTCGAAATAGTATTCTAGACCTTTTAATCTTCATTTGTTTTACAAGGATTAAGTAGGACTTCAATGTGTTCATATCCATTCAGGAAAACTGCTAAACTAGAAGAAATTCTTTCAGATAAAACAATAGTACACCGTCTTACACTCAAGGACTTTAATTACTCCAGAATTCTGATGCTCTCCATGCAACCAAAAGTTTGCCTCTTTTTTATTGAAATCAATCAAAATCTAAACTAAAACAAAACAGAAATAGAATAAATCAAAATAAACAACCAAATCAATTTATTTATGTACAAGATAATCAAGAAACATAAAAATCAAGAAAAATAAAAATTTGAGAACTTAACCACTAACTGGTCAGTCCTCTGCCCACCACTATAAATATGGAAATCTATAAGTTAAGGGGCTAAGCTTGACTACAAAATGAAAAAGACCTAACCATTATCAAAAACTACATCTACTGGTCTTGAAAAACCTATATCTGAAACTGAAACTACCACTTTACAATCAATCTCATAAGCCCACGAACGCCGAAGGAGATCGGGCCGAGTGTTTGATGTACGGCTAGCTTATTTCGCTTGCTAGTTTCCCTGTTCTAGTTCAATTAGATAATTGCCCAAAATAGAATTTGTAGATTCATTTCCTTCTTCCAACTTAGTGATAGTGTGCTTCATGTAAGGTTCCCTTAAAATTTTGATTTGATTTGGGACCCCTTTATGAGGCAACCATAAATGTGACCAATCTGAAGCAAAATACCCCTTTAACCTTGCGGACCAGTCTCGGTTTAGAATAAGTCCATACCCATCTGGTATGTCTGCCACCACAATATCAATAAATTGACATATCTTTTCATTTGCAGATAAACGAATGAGAACATTCTCCATTTCCCCCACTACTTTAACACTAGTTCTGTCTAATTGAGTAACTTCCCAAGCAGTAGGTTTTGGCTGTCTATTAATTTATTTACAAAGTGTGGGTGGCATAACATTCACTGATGATCCAAAATATACCAGACAATTATGCACCTTATGGTTCAAAATTTCCAGAGTCAAAAGGAAAGGTGGTGTTTTAAACGTAGCTTTCCCTTCTCCAATTGATTCGACATCTTCCTCCATAGGTTGGTTTTAGGTGGGTATCTCTTCCTCTGGTTCTTCATGCCTTTTAGTATTTTCTTTTTTAACACCTACTTGGTCTTCCATAGGCTTATCATGTTTGTTGATTTGCTTTGGATCTTGGCTGATAATGGTGATTTCAGGTACTTTGTCCTCAACATTGTTCTTTGGTTGTTTCCTGACATTCTCTTGCAACTTCTTAATCTTTGAGATTATTGAATTGTCCAAATTCAGGTCTTTTGTTGTCATTGGTATATTCTCAGGTTTCAGAGTACTTTTTCCTATATCAAACAGTGAGACACAATCCCATAAAAAAATGGTATCATTCTCTTGTTTTTCTATGGTCTTACTACCCTTTTCCTCTTCATCACTATCCTCAATCAATTTAGAATCCAAAAGCTGATTCATCACCAACGTCATTGAATTTAACCATTGAGGACAATTCTTTTCAGAATGGGGTTGTTGGTGACAAGTGCAAAAATTATCCATCCCTACCTCCGTTAAGTTCATTGATGGAGGACTGTGTAGAGGAGTTTTAGACTGATTGTTATCCTCTCTTCTCTTGTAGTAAGGATTATATGCTTTCTGAGCTTCCTTTTCCTTCTCCAAATCTATTATTCTATTTGAAAGCTTTTGCATCATCTTTACTACCCCTTCAAAGTCATGAGACTACTCCTCCTTAGCCTTAGTAAATAATAAATCTTTCTTACCAAAAGTTTTTTCTCCAGACTGCTTAGGATAATATTTGACGCTCTCTCTTTCAGCTTCTACTCTCTCAACTTCTTTGTAAGTTTCTGATAACATAGGTTTGGCTTTCATCTTGGAGAACATATCCAAATTAGGCCCTAAAGCTGAAGTATAATATTCAATCAAAACTTTATCAGAAGGCTTATCAGCTATAGAAAAATTCTTAAGATAAGCAACAAACCTTTGTGTAAAACTATGCACCTTTTCTTTTCTTTCTTTCTTCAAAGCGCATAAACCTTTCATCAGTGTTGCATGGTTTTTCTGGGCTGCATATTTTTTTTTGAATATTCTTTCAAAAGTATCCCAGTCTGGGATTGAGTTTGTAGGCAGACCAAAATACCATGAGGCTACTGCTCCTTTAAGGGTATGTGGAAAAAATCTGTAGACTACATCTTCGTGTTCTCCAACCGTTAATCCTTCTATGGCCAAGTAAAATCTTTGCAAGTGATCATCTACTAAAATATTTTCACTTGGGTCAAATTTGGGAAGCATTTTCTCAAAATCCCGAGGTAATTCATGCAAAGGAGGTGTTAGGTTTAAAGGTGATCAAGCTTTCCAAGCAGGTGGTGGATTTGGTGGGTTGGGTGGCTGATTTGCGTTTACGCCTGCCATGAGTTTGGGTGGAGAGTGAGGTGGTGAATGAATAGGAGTATGAATAGGTGAACAGTAAGGGGTCTCTAGGCATGCTTGATTCAAAAGTTGAACAACCTCCTGTAAAACTATTTCTACAAGTTCTTCCAAATCTCCAACCAACACTGAGTCTTCCAATACAAGATAGTCTTTCTTCTTGTATTCTCTTCTGGCCGATAAGTCAGGGATAATCGGTAATCCTCCAATATTCTTCACATATTCCCTCGTATGTATTCTTAGATCATTAAATACTTCATTATCGATAGGATACAAGTGCTCTTTACCCTTCTCTTCAGGAATTGGATTGGGAAACAAACTGCTTTCTGAACTGTCACCGGTGGAATAATCTCGAGAAAACCGGTTTCCTCGGCCAGCCATGCACTGGTGGCCCTCCTAGCGCCAAAAAATGTTGAGGCCTGGAAATTCATAGGCAACAATAGCAAGGGATTCTCCCCAGTAAACATTCCCAACTAGCCTGTTACTGTTTGGTATGGGGAATCTGTCCAGTTTGAGGTCCGGCTACCGTAGGTCAAGTAACAAAAATAAAATGTTTTACCGGTTGCGGCCCGGTCCACCATGTATATTTTAGTTTTTTATGTTTAAGTATGAGATGAAAGTTCCTATCTAAGAATGCAGATTGATAGAGAATATGAGGAGCAGTCACAATGTGATGCGCATGTTCTTACCTCTTGTCTTAAACTCTCTCGCATTTGAATCACACATAGCAAGAAATTAAACCTAACTACCTAACCTATCCCTAGGGAGCAAGATTATCATTCATTGATGAGAAATGTATTTTGTACATATAGATAGCTGATACTTCTTTGAAAACACATGAACATTTAAAGATATTTGAACAACCAGATAGCCAATTGTTTATAAACAACATTCATTACTCATAGTGGAAATTTTCATAAAATAAACCAGAGAACATTCATACAAGAACATAGGTTCAAAGAGTTAGAACAATCTCACAGTTAATGGACACAAAGCTGAAAATGAAATAGTTACTCTTCAACAAATCCATAGCACAACATTTGAACATTCCACCAAGATTTCTCCAACAGGAAAATTGTATTTATCTATTGCAAAAGGAAATAGTTATTCTTACAATATGTCTTCACAAATCTAACTGGGAAAAAGTCCCTTATTCCCTCTAACTTTCCTATATTTTAACAAAACAACAAAACCCTTGGGCTGCCCCCCTTGGGTGACCTTTGGGCTCCCCCAACCATTTAATCTCACAATTTTGTCCTTTTGTGAGTGCTCATGATTCATATAATGCATTACATTTCAGATTAAGACTTATGAGTACTTCATAAAATGGGACCAGCTCGGTAACTGATGAACCTTTTCCAAGCCTGGGCCTCTGATGCTATCAATTCTGCTTTGCCTTTTATTTGTCCTTTTTAAGATCCCGTTGATATCGGAACATCTCTGCCTATCACTTTTCATCCAACTTCCTTCTGCTTTGTCCTTCTTCACAACAGTAATCACCAAACTGGGTCTGGAGAATCTTCTAATTCCATCTGTAATTAAAACGAAAAATTCATTGTTAATTCGAATTGCATTTTTTCAAAAAATGTAAACCATACTAACAGTAAAACTAATCATCAAAAGTGAGACCCTATACTGCGCTCTCATCGCGAAAACCCCAAAATGATAAAAGCATCTGAAACATCCGCCATCCATAAAATAAGGTAAAACACACACACAAAATGACGGGAAAACCCTCACCGGCGGGAAAACTAAGCATCGGGAAGATAAAACTCCTCATTGGTGAATGGAAAAACTACAAGTCGGAAGCATAGCCCCATTCATAACCGCAACGGCAGGACTTAGACAGACTAAAAGTTTCACGATCAACATAAAAACATCGGTGTCTGACAAATCTAAAGCCAACAGTCAGAGCTCAAAACTACTAATCATCGGCGATAAAGTTCATTACGCAGCCGCAACGATGGAAGATAGATTGACTACCGCTTCCGTGAAACATGAAAAATCACTGGCGATCGGAAACTCTAATGATTACGGAGGAATAGTCCTATTCATAGCCGCAACGGCGGACAACAAACAGACTACGGGTCTCGTGATACTATTAAGTCAATCGGCGTCGAAGTAGTTTAATGCTAAACGTCTTCGCAGTGTTGGCAATTAGAAACAAAATGGGCGGATAGTTGAAAAAGTAGCCACAACGACGGAGATCATAAGGACTAGCCCTCCGATCGATAGTCATAAATGGCTCCGATGGAGAAAAGAAAACAAATCAATTAAAGGTCTGAAAAAACCACAGAATCGGCGAGGATTAAAATTGTCCATCGGGTCATTCATGGTTTCCATTCTGAAACATCGGTGACATAGATAACTAATGCCCCGATGCAATCGTTAACAGAATTTCGACAGTGAAAAAATCAAAGTTAAGCATAAAGGTTTGAATAATAAACTGTGTGATCGATGCAAGAAACAACTATCCATCGGTGAGTGGAACAATTATATGTCAGATGGTTAGTCTATTGAGGAGCCACAATGGCAGAGGACATAAGGACTATGGCTTTCGATTAAAGTTATAAACCATTCCAAGAGTGAAAAGCAAAAGATATCGCAAAGTCAAAAACCTCAACATCAGAAAAAAAAAAGAGCTAACCGTCGGAACATTCAGCGTTTAGATTCCGCAACGACGGCGGCGTAGAGAACTACAACCCCGTTTTACTGTTCAACTGACCTCCGAATAACCAAATAAAAAAAAATGTTAAGTTTCAAAAGACTTCGGCGGTGCAGTGATATAAATTTTTTTTTTCATTTCCGACACAGCGGTTGCAAAGAGAACTAAAGTTTCGATTCAAACAGAAATAGACTTCCGATAGCAATGAAAGAAATCATTTGAATAGGAAAAAATCATCAAAAAAGTTAAGTGTTCGGACAATCTTAAGGTTGTGCAGCGGTCAAAAAGTTTGTCTCATCTCCAAAACAGTGGGGGCATAGAGATCAAAAACCCCGACTCAATATTCAACCAACCTCCGACAGTGGTAAAACCAAATCATCAAAAAATAAAAAATGTTGGTAGTTTTATATCATTCAACCTCCGAATGTGGTAAACAATCGAACTCAAATCAAACTCAGGAAAATCCAAATTCATAACAGAGGAAAGACAGAGTTCAGGAATATTAAACACTCCTAGGAAAGATAAAATTAAAAGGAGGGTCCAAAATTTAAAAAAAAATTGGGAGAAATGTTGCAGTTGCAACACATTACAATTTCAAAAATGCCTCACGACTACAAAAGAGACTCAACACTTCCATCAAAATCCATTACAGAGGTTGGTGCTCAGACCATGCCATGGGTAAATGTAGGAAAATCCATATTGATATTAATATCAGAAGTCATAGGAAGGCAGGTAACAAGTCTTACCAGATTGCCAGTTGCTCTATTTTCTTCCACACAACGTTTATCTGAAGCTAAGAATAGCAGTCGTCCACACAATCTCCGCACATAACTATTGGAGAGTATGTTAGAAAATATTACAAGGAAAACAGAACAAAACAATTGATACATGTCATGAAAACTTGTAAAATAAAAAAATATCCTTCGAGTTTCTACAGGATTGATCCTCACAGAAGGAATCTAGCAACCACCGATCGAACGAAGCCATGAAAAGAATCGAACTGTATGAAAAAAATGAAGAAGGAGGTTGATATTCGAGCTCCTTGGCTCCTCCACTTTGACTATCCCAAATAAACTACATTGCAATGCAGATAGAAGCCCAACAAAACCCCACAAAGCAAAAAACAAAATTCTCACTAGACAAATCTTCAAGGATACACTGTTTTCGCAACACCATAAAACCCTAGGGTTTCGTACTAATCCTTTTTGTCACCATCTCATGAAATTAAGGCCTCCACATGGCCTGCATGTGAAAACATTAAACTCATGACCTTTACAAGTCTTCTCAACCTTCATTATTTTTTAATTAAGTCAATCGTCGTGGTAGTTAAGGGTTTAGGCACTTTTTCTTACTTCCGCATGATGGTATATAAGGATAATGAAATTAACATATACTATGGTGGTGTGAAAATCATATGAAGTTTGATTTAGAGCTTGGATATTTTATAGATTTATTTCAACCCCTTGGTGTCCCACCTTTTTCTTAGAATTATTGATTCCTTGTAGCTTAGGAATTTGCTTCTTTAGCGAGGGATTTAAAAACTTGGTCACTTCACCTGCACAATAAAGATTAGGGTTTTTGCATTAGCCATAGAGGCTAAGTAAGAATTGAGATCCTCCTCCTAGCTAGAGGATAGGTAGGGTCAAATACATGAGAACAACAACAGTTATTACAACACTTTTCAACTGACGGAAAATATAATTAAGTTTAGCGAGAGTTAAGTAATGACTTTATTTTAGCACACATCAAATTTTGTTGTAATAAGGACATATGGCTGAAATCACTAAATCATAGTATTATGAGTCTTGTACTCTAACATAAGTCACTTTAGTTGTAATGGTCAAATCAAAATACAACATCTCATGGATCTATCATCCTAGAAAATTATAGATTTATATGCATAATTATTATTTATTATAATAGTTTATAGATGTTAACGCTTGTGTAGCATGTACAATTCCTTTCTTAAAACCACAAAGAAAAATGTTTTTTTTTGGCCGACTCCTCGATTCTCGGACCATACTAAACAGTAAATTTGTATAGGATCCCTATACAAAATTTTCGATACCATAATGAGGATTTGATGAATGTAGCTCAAACTAGTACCTTTTAGTTGTACCCTTATAGCTCCAATCTATCATACGTGTCACTTTTTTATTTGATCAATGGACAAATAAAAGAGGTACAACTTTTTTCAAACCTGACCTCGAAGAAAGAAGGCCTTGGGCCTAGTTAAGTGGGGTTGGTTTATTTTTAAAATTTAACAGGTAAAAATGGTTTGTTTCGGTGACTCTTTGATATTTAAGGATGAAAATTACTTTCTCTTAGAATTCCCTGCTTACTCCTACATTATATTTTAGTTTTATAGTATTTTCTACAATACAAACATTTCCAACCTCTTAACTAGTCAAACTATACTAAGCTCGAAAATATTCTTGGTAGGAGTTTTGAGCATAGGAATTGTCACACACCTAAAAAATTTGTAAAAAAATAAGTGTACATACATTTAATCATACAAATCTTAATAACCAGTTTTACTCATGTGTTAAGTTAATGATGTTTATAAATTACTCATCTTACTTTGCATACTATGCCAGGTTCCGCTAGTTGTAGTAATGGAAAATTCCATCTGTTACGTTCAACTACGATTGAAGGTGATGTTTTACAGTTTCCTTGCTTTCATTTATATTATGTTTTCTAGGGATTTTATAGCCCCAAGGGTTGCGATACTATACCATAGTATTGATCCCACCCTTCATTGTAATAGTGTTTTAGCCAAAGGTTAAGAGGCCATGGGCCTTACCATCAACTAAGCGCGTGGTATAAAATGAAAAGGACGTATTCCTAAGGGTGCAAAGGTATAAGGATTTCAACATGGATTTGAAATGGTCTAAACCATGGTTTACAATATAATAATATGAACTTGTTGTTTTACAATGTTAATATATATGATCCTTCGATTGTTTATGTAGAAATGGTTTGTATGTTATAACATAAGGTTCTTAGCATAGTTTAAAAAGTTTGCAGTAAGGATTTGAAAATTTATGATTGATTTGTTTGAGGTTTTCAAATAATTGTACTTTGAGTTGACCTTCATTAAAATTGGGTCCTAACTACGAGTTGACAATAGAACGAGGCCTCCACATTGGCCTCATGATCACATCTCGACCGTCAATTCATAAGGCTTTGTAGTTAGGGTTTTGTTCCTAGTTTAATGTGTCCTTTGCTATCTGAACCCTGCATTATTGTTTGTTCGGTCTATAATAGGGAGAGAGTTGCGATATATTTTGTTAACGATGAAAACTAATGGGTTTTTTTCATCTTGTGTAACCACTGCTAGTGATTGATGCTGGTGTACCTGGTTTATTTCCAAAGTGTTTTGGTGCTTTATCATGGAATCCATGGTCATATACAACTCGTTTCTTTGCTCAACCATGATCTGCTCCATTTTGTTGCTACCTTCATGAGGTAAAATATGGTTTTACTGCTGCAAGTTTTATTTAAAAGAAAATTCTTTCTAAGCTTCTATGTAATATCCCAAATTTTGAACCTACCATTTATAGGCATGAGCCTATTGACCATGATGATTATATTGATGTTTTATTTTATATTGGGTCAAAGACCCCATTGCATATGAACACGATGATTTGTTTTGTATATTGGGCATAAGCCAATTGTTGATGATATATAGGTATATATATGTTTTGTGTTGGGAGTGGACCGTGAAGCACATGATTGATAAAATGTTTGTGTTGGGAATGGACCCTGAAGCACATGATCGATGAGATGTTTTATATTGAGTGAAAGGCTCTGGAGCACATGAGTAATTACATTTTCATTGAGCATAAAGCTATAGAATACATGAAAATATAATTTAGAAATGTTGGGCATAAGCTCTGGAGCATTCCATGGTTGTGTTGAGCATAAGCTTTGAAGCATCGGATCTTTGCCCATTGTATCCCTACGTGTATCATACAAGTACATCCTAGCATTTAGTGTTGAGAGAAAGATATAGAATTGCACTATGTTTGTAACTCCCTGCTATAGGTGTTGAGTATGTGCTCTGGTAAGCGCTAGGGGTTACTGAAAAGAATTACTAACTTCCGAGTGAAAATGGCTCGAGAAAAATATTGATCATCATCATACTTATTTATAAGTGATTAAATGAAATTTCTGAATTATGTATTCTCATCAAAGTATTGAAGAGATATCATTTTATACGAGGGAAATCCAACATGCAAGTATGTTTAGAGTTGCCTAGCCTAGTAGACTTGAGCCATCTATCTACTTGACCTTCATAAATAAGTGTCGTTAAGTCTAGGGATCATGACGCATGATGCTCGAAAAAAAATGCTAACAAGTATTTTAATACGTACTTTATAAATAGTATGTATAAAGAATTAATTATAATTAATTATATAATTTAATAAAGAAAGAAGAGAAGATCCACCAATTACTATTTATTATTAAAGATTTATAAATAGTGAAATATCTATGAAAGATTTACTAGGAACTATTTAAAAGTCTTAGGTTAAGAATTGAAAATTACCCCAGTAAATTTAAAAGGGTTAAATCAACAAATCAAGGATTTCTCGATTTAACTGCCCGTTTGATTGAAAAGCCTTCCTATAAAGACTCAATCCAAGCAAAGGATTGGGGGTTCTGACTTTTATCTAGGAGAATTACTATTCTGCCTATTTTTGGCTCTCAAATGTTTTCTTGTAGAACTTTTCATGCAAGGAAAAGAGGACTGATTCAGAGCTGAATACCAGCTAGGAAACCCTACCTTAGGATCTATAAGCTACTTGCATGTTGGATTCCAGCTTGGGGGGTTCCGGATTAAAACCAGGAACATTTTCGGGTCATGGTTGTGAGGATTGTGGTAGTTACCAAGTGATTTGGTCATCAAACAGAGGTCGGATCTACTTGAATTGTTAACACTAGTTATTTAGGTGTCCAGGTGCAGCCATTGCCAAAGCTTCAATTTCAGGTATGAAACCCTTGAAGGCCTATTCTATTTCTTCCCAAAGTTTCATTACTGTTTATGTTAAGTAATGGCTGCAATGAAATTTCTAACCCTAATGGCTATGTTTTATGGTTATAAATATGCTATGGTTGTGTTGGCCTGATTTTCTGAATCCAGGCCAATAAGGAGGTTTTGTCCACACAATCAGCTTAAAGCAGCATCCGGTATGTTTGATTTAACAAAACCTCGCAGGTTATGGTCCTGCTACCAGCTAGTTTGTCTCTTAAAGAGAACTTAAAACCAGCAAAATCTAACCTACTCTAATGTTTACTTTACCTATATATCTAAATATCCTAAGGTTGCTTTCTTAAGGAAAGACTTCGATTTTTGGGAAGTTTTCTAAATATGAAAACTTAAGTAACATATGTAAAATGATTTAACAATTGCTAATTAAACTTAAAAATAAACTTAAAACTAAATTATTCTACCTATCCTATTAAACCCTATCTTAGCTGAGAGAAAATTGAAGATTATATTAATTATTAATCAATAATGATGAACAGATTGACTGAAATATAATCTGAACAAACCATTCAAATCATAACTAAAAGTCAATATGCTAAATGATAACAGAATTGAAATTTAACCTGCAAACACACGATCAATTTCAACTGTCTAAAATTAATTAATAATCAATTTTCAAGATAGTTATTTGAATTTAAGATAATGCGTATTTAAAAGTCATCGTCAACATACGAATGAGATTTTAAATAAACAGAAAAGTATATCATTAAAACTTATGTTTATAGTAAACATACTAATAAACAACATCGTAATGAAATATTTATTCAAAACACTAGCTTGAGCTGATGAAGTGAAAAGAGATAATTAAACATCAGTGTGTCACAGCACACAGGATTAATATATAAACAGA
>LPNX010841375.1:0-73589 GCA_001517045.1 Pseudotsuga menziesii
GGAAGAACACAACAGTGCTCCAAGGGACAAAGGGATGCAGACTCAAGCATAAAGTTCTGGCAACAATGGACTATAATTTCGATGCTCTCAAAGTTCTCTTCCGGTTTCAATGTACCAAGGGGTTCCTTATATAGCTCTTCAAAGGGATACTGAAGGGTCGAATCCGTGCGATCTCAAGGCATATGGAAGGCCAGGAGTCATATGAGCCAGATCCAAGTCAAGGAACAGTCCAAAAGGATTTGGATTTATGCACACATCCCGATGTACGCGATTATCGAGGGAATATCCGCGTATGTACGTGGTTATCGGGGAAAAAGCCGCGTATATCAATATTATAATGTTTTTTGGGGATGATCAAGGTAACATCAAAAGATATAAAGTGGTCCAAAGGGGCTAATGAGTCTGCAGCGGGACAAGGAAAGGCCATACAATGTGTGATTCACCTAGTGTGGTGAAATCCGCTATAACAATGCCATACTGATGATATCCATGATCCTGATCGAACCGTCTCATTACGGAGACCTTTCATCCCTAATTTCATAAAATAAAAAATTTAAACAGAACTGATCCAAGTACTTCCTAGATTGTAAGTAGTTTAAAAAAAATGACTGTTAGTTTGGATTGATAAAGATTCCCAAGTACCAATTTTTTAAGAGACAAATTATTATCCACCTTTACTATAAAGATAACAGGCAGCAAAAAATCAACTCTGATAAAACTTCTAAAAGTTTATAACAATTCCATTTCAAATTCGAGAAAACGTGATCTCTCTTTGCAGGAAAAAGACCATATTTATAACAATTGCTCAAAATGAATGAACAAACTGAAATTAGAACCACATAGATTTATTTATTTACACTAACCCCTTTAAATCAAACAAAACCAAACGGAAAAACAAAAAGGAAAACCAAACCCTACTTACATATGTACAAAAAGGTCAAAATAAAAAATAATCAAGTGAAATCAAATTTCCAATGTAACCAACCATACAAACTCAAACCAATAAACTCATGTACATCGCAAATCAAAAATAAAAATAGAAACAAAAAGAAATCAAAATCAAAGCTATTTAGATCTATCCCTAGCAAGTGTAAGATAAGAAACTTATTATTTACAAGAAATCTCACACGAAATGATTTTTCTAACAAAACTTCTATTGGATCATGATATGTACAAAGATCAATATTTACATGTTGAGATAAATCTACAGTAAATGAATTATCACCCCTTGAATTATTTCTTAATAAAATCATTTCTTCAAATATAAAAGATGGATAATATATAAGACCAAGACATCTGTATCGTGAAATTTGATCTTTTTTACAATCTATGTCTAAAATTTTCTTTACAAAAGGAAAATCTTATATTTGTTCTGATCCCTTAAATGTATGATGTGCAATCCTTCTATCATGAATACTCTCTTGTAAACAAATACATCTTTTATAAAGATCGTCAAATTGAGAAACAATTTCGATTAATTCATCATCAAGACTACTTGTTATATCTTTAAAATTGGAAGGAAATGAACATTCAGGCAAAATTTGTTCTGTATAAAATTCTTGTGAGCAGATTAGGTAGTTAAAGAAATATTCAAAATCAGAAGAAAAATGATCTCCTAAGAATTTCCCTTCCCCATCTTCTAAACATTGTTTTATGGTGAGAAGGTCATCGTTATTCAGTTCATGTTCGTTTAAGACTTGAAATTTAGATTCAACATAAAATTGAGTTTTAGGAGTATGGGATTATCTGCTTGACATTCGTAATTATTACCCAATGTCTCAATAGTACGTGACTTTGCATAATCATTCAATAAATTTTCATTACTCACATAATCATATGAAGCAAAACTTTGGTTTGAAGTTGAAGAGTTAGATTGAGGAAAACTCCAAAATTGTTTTGATATTGAAATATTATGATTAGATTTATCAATTAAATTTAGAGCTATCTCTCTCCTAGATTTTGAACTTTCAATATCATCTTCTAACTTGTAATTCAGTTCAAAGGAAGATTTATGATATGATTCAAAATTAGTTCCAACTCTAGTAAAAGATGAATCACAACATGAACTTGATTCCATTTCAAATTCAATATTATCTAGAGTAGGAAGATTAGATTGTAAATCGGTTTCATATTTGCTCCAAAATTGACCAAAGTGATTAAATGATGTACTTGAATTATGATCTATTTTTCAGGTTTTCGATGTAGATTCAAAACCATGAGAATTTGTGGTAAGGAATTCTTTATATTCAATCCCAGGCGGAGGAAAATGATAATCAATATTTTGCAATGAATTTACAGCTAAGTTATGATCTTATTGTAAACCAATTGATGTTATACACATAGTTGTAATGTTTTCTTCATTATGCATAATTGATTTATTTTTATGATTATGCAAAGATATAACTTCATCATGTAAAATCTCAACTTGTTCATATAACCTAGAAATTTCAGATTTGTTACCTTCTTTACCTTTATCTTTATTATGATTATTATCGAAAAATAAAGAGGAAGAAAGGTCATGGGAATACCTATTAAAATCCTTCTCAAGAGATTGTGCATGCTCACATGCTTGTTCAAAATAAATTATACCTTTTTGTGCAACAAACATAGCTATAAATTTATGTAAGGAACACACATACCACTCATAAATAATGTCACCTGAAGGTTTATGATTGTCTTTGAGTCGATGATAAACCTGTCGAAAGCATGTGTTGAATTTGCGTATGGATTTACCTTCTTTAACCTGTATTCCATCCAACTCAAGATATATATCAATCACATTATAAATATCATAAGCACTTTGAAGAACTCTTTTAAAATCAGACCAACCATGAAAAGTGTGGATGGGAAGAAAAAAATACCAGTATGATACCTTTCCTTCAAAAGTGAAGGGGAAAAGCCTGCATACAACATCTTCATATGTAATATTAAGTAAACATAATACAGACTCATATTTTATTATGTGTTCTAAAGTTGTGATATTCCCTTCACCATCAAACTTTGGAAAGAAAGCAACTTCCTTTCTAGGGAGTTCATGTAATGGTCCATTCAAGTTCAATGCCGTGTTGGACTCCCATGTAGGGATATGGTAATGATGCATACAAACTGACTCAAAATGATTAGCTTACCATATAACCATCCCTATGATGCATTTATGCCAACATAGAAGAATAAAAATATGATATACTGGAATATAAGGGCTGGAGGATAAATGATTAATGAAATAAATAATAAAAAGATAAAAAACAAAAACCAATTTTTTTACCTCATGGCCCTCCTTCTAGCGCCATTTGTTGGATGAAAAAACTATCCTAGGCCAACTTACAGAAAGACATCCCACACACTCGAATTAATGCAATCTTGTATGTGTCTAAAGTAACTATCCTTCATAGGATCAAGGCCCTATTGCCTGTATGATGTGCTCTTAGAATTGAGAGGCTCTCTAAGGTGTGTGTGTGCCAAGTTTGCTCAAACCAAAATGCTAACAAATCAGAGAAATTTAACCTAATGACTAACTAATGCTAAATATTATCTTAAGCTAAATGAAGAAAATAGTAGCTCCTAATTATATTCTATGATAACCTAAATGCAGACTACCTATCTTGGCCAAGAACATGAGTTAAAATTCATATTAATTCAGCTTCCATTTAAAAGATAAACATATAATAATTTAAATTGAAGAACAGTCTCACAATAAAACTATTACATGCTAAAAAAAAAGTTAAAAGATCTTGCAAATTAATGGATTAAGATCACGAAAAAAATGTTAGATGCTTTTAATTCTACAAAGTAAATCAATATCAGCTGATAGATTAAATTCAACAACAATCACTATATTTCAAAATAAGTTTTAAAAGACTTTGATCATAAGAAATGAAGCATAAACTAAAAGAAAAGTTTACAGTTTGCTTCAATCCCATAGAAGATAATGATGAACAGAACAAGTAATATTCTTCAATTACTCCATAAAAGAAATTTTACAAAGCTGTGAGAACAGGTTCCAATGTCCATTCAAAGAACCATAGATTCAAAAGAGTTTTGATGTATCAGCCCTAGGAAACACCTCTGCCTCTGGTTCCATGAGAAAAACTCAGTTTAGCATAGGAACAAGAAAGAAAAACAGAAAGAGAAACACAGTCGTCTCTTTGGTTTATGGAGACCATCCCTAACAAAGAAACATACAGAAAAATGGAAAAATAAGTTCCCCCCTCTACGTAGTCAATCTTAGGTTGTTTATATAGATGAGAAATGTCTCCTCCATGCTATGTGTTAATCAAATCATCAATATGCTTTCTTACGATCTGGATATATACTTGCAGCTTAGTATAACAACTTCCTTTACTGGCAAATAGAGCGCATTTGTTTTTGCTTATTAATCTGGTGAATCAATGCTTCTCCTTCCATCTGTAGGTAGTGTCCAATGAACTGAACCATTTAGTGCACACATTATTTGCAAAAAACATGAGCTTCATAATTACCATCTACCTCAACCATTGTAAATTTTACTTTTACTGGCAGATTTTAGTTAAGCTTCCAATCTCCTTTCATCAATCGATAGTTTTTTCACTTTCATCCTGTCATCAAATTGAAATCTAGATTAGTTAATTCATAATTCTAGGATTTTATCAATCAATAAATAAACTGTTGTATGACCACATAAAAGAGTAAGATTTATTTGTTTAAACTGTTGCATCCGTAGCAGATTAAGTTATCACATGTTCCTTTGAAACGAACACTATCTCCTCTTGCTAAAACGACTCGATAGAAGCAACATGATCTAGATTCAAGTTGATAGTAATTCTTTTCCAGCAATCTTGCGAGTATAAATTAATTGAATCTGGTAGAACTCGAGTAAATGAGTGATAGAAACCATATTAGCACATTTCTAGGCATGATTGTGCCATTGTATCTGTTTGTTGCTACCAAACGATCAAAACAAATATGATATTTGGAAAACCTTTAATACAGTGAAAACGTGGCACCCTTCTCGGTCTGGATGGTGATGAACATATTTTCCTTAAATTAATGCATAGTCTTTCTTGTTTTGTTAATCTGATGGTGACTTAGCCCAACATTTTCATTGACAAACAAAATCCGTCGGGATTAAAATGACTTAGGGATAAGTTTTGATATAATTATATCAACATTTATTGATCTGTTCTTTTTTACGTCCCAACATTCTTTTGTGACCTACTCCCCTTTTTGTCGACACATCATTCACATATATCATTTAATTAATAATGATTTGGAAACGATCTGGTGACCGATCGGGCATGGATGTTATGATTTGGAAAAATAATTATATTGACGTTTCCTTGTTATGCCAAGTATCACTTTCATTTGTAACATGAGTATCTCTTTTTGATCACTATTCCCATAAAGAGCTATGTTAAATTTATACAAACATTTATTGATATTTTAACTTCATGAGTCACTAGCTTAGTGGCTTAATATCATGCCAAACAAACGAGAATCTCATGAAGAGAACTTAAAATATCACCTAAATCATATGCAAGAGATATTGTATTGATGTTTATGTTTAAACACTTGGCACAAATGAGAGTGAGATCCAAAAGTATAAGATATGTCATTCAATAATAATTTTCTCTCATAATAAAATAAATGAAAGATATAATGTCTCCAATATAGGTTTTCATGAATTAATCTTATAACTCTTTTAAGGAAAATCCAAAATCCAATACGTATAATCATCATCCACTACATTCCAAATTCAAATATTTCGAAAGGTCATACCTTGTTAACACTTTAATGATATCCAAAAATGTATTACTAACATGTTCTAAATAAAACTTATGTTTTGATTTCTTTTAGTAAGCATTAAGATTTATGATGCTTTTCTATCCACTTTCACTTTTGGTAATTTGAAATACCATTGAGATTTCATAATCTATATATGATTTAATTTAATCATTTAAATATTTATATTTGGTAAAAATAATATTTCAAGTATGATTTAATTATTGAAGAAAAAACTATTAAATTTTATATTTATATAAATGGCTATAACTTTCTTAAATAACTAGTCAAAAGAAGCATTAGTTTGACAATGTGATATTTAAATGTTCAATCAATTAATACTGTTTTGAGATTATTTTTGGTTATCACATATTTCAAAAGATTCTCATGACCGAACAAAAAAAATATTTAAATAAGGAAAATAAAGCTTTGGTTATTAGATAATTATTTCCAAAAGAGAAAGTAATTACATTCATTTATCAAAGAGTGAAGACAATTATGCTCAATGAACCGAAAATTGGAGAGTGATGAAATATGAGTCTAATCCAATTCAACCAAACCAAGTTATGTGATCAATCAATCTCAAATAAGAGTATGCAATCATTGTTAAGCAACCAAGAAACCAATAGAGTCAGATGACAATGACTAGTCAAACCACCCATTCTTAATTTCATGAAAACCAAGTTCAGCAGAGCAAAGATTATGAATCAAAGGAAGAAAACCATGAAATAACCTAACAAATCAAGCAAGATAAGATCAAATGAAAGTATTTGAAAAAGAAAAATTACATGGGGACCCATTTATTTTGTACAAAATCAATGGCAGTTGTTGGAGTGCCAACAAATCGAAACATGCTGGGCAAACCAGTTATCTTTGTTCATCTTGTTTCTAACAATCGAGTAATATATGGTCCTAGAATCACTCTGAGAGATCAGGTAATCTTGATCTAGTACAAACCTATGTTTAATGATTTTCACATTAGCATATACTTTCAGAAATTTCCCTTGCACTGCTAATAAATTTTTCTGTGTATAGACAAACTAGATAAGAAAATCTTGTCAAAACCAAATAATCAGAATAAAAGATAACCCAAAACTTCCAATATAAAGATATAATTGACTTATTCCTCAAAAAAATACAAGAAACATGTTCCATTTTATTATAGATAAATTTTGCTATTGTAGTCAAGACTTTATAAAACAAGGAATCATTGTCTTAGCTAGGTAACCATAAGACAATGTCACTCACAAATATCATGAGAAATGAATCAGCTGGCTCATTAATGAGACCCCTTATCTTTTAATCCTACGACCAAAAGCCATTACCACAGTTTGGTGACTGATTTTAGGTAATGTCATACTAATGATTGTTGATGTAATTGTAGCTTCGGAATGTATTCACTTGTATTTGTTATCTATTGTGACCTAATGTTTATTCTGGGATGTACTTATGTCATGTCATGCCCTGATGTTCTTATTGGGAAGATATATAATGTAAACAAGTCATGTCAAGTCATTGTGGGTAACCCTCCTATTGTCTAAGGGTTAAAGTCCCCGCAGTTCCGAGGCACTAGGGTTATTAGACTCTCCTAGAGAGGTCAGCCCTAGTAGGGTTTTAGTCATGTCAGGATTAGTTTAAATAGAGAGCTGGACTCTCTATTTAGTACACATCACATACACACTCAAGTGTAGCGCATAGTTGAGGAAGGAGAAGACACTGGGGCTACATAAGAAGAAGGTTACTGATGTCGGGAGATCACTTACTGTTTTGGGTTTTAACATTTTGGTGTTGATTCTATCTTTGAGGAAGTTGCGGGGTTTTCTCCATTTATGGTTTCCCCGAGGAAAAACACTATGTTCATTGTCTCTTGTGTTTGATTTCTGTACTTGTTATTCTCTTAGTTAAAGATCCTAATAATGCTAGCTTAATGTTGAAAAACTAACATGGTATCAGAGCTAACCTGAGGAGAAGACACTGTGCAACTACGGGAACTAGGGATTCCTATTTTGTGGATCTCTCTCCATATATTTTCAGAAAAATTAGGGTGGAACTACTCTCCTCCCTAGGGTGCATCTTTCTATCGAATTAGAATCCAATTCTGAGGTTTTTCAATTTTGGACACGACACTGTTGGCGGAAATTAGGGCTTTTCACAGAAGAGGAATTTTTCAGTGAGCCTAGGCCTGATTTGATCTCCTCCCTAAAATAAAAGTTAGGGATAAAATTCAAAGCAATTGGTTGGACAGAACTCCAGAAAAGCAAAACCCTAATTTGCTCCTGAACGAGCTCTGCAGGATTTTCAACTCCAAATCCAGATCTAACATCTTGACCTTGTAAGATCTAAATATTTTGTATTTCCATTTGAGGTTCTCAGTTAAGATGTCTCATCATACCAAGCTTAATGAAAAGCTTGAGGGAGCTGATAACTTTCGAGCTTGGAAGTATAGGATCTCCCTGGTCCTGGAAGAGAATGAGTTGGACTCTTACATCCATGAGGAGATTCCAATTCCAGAGGGAGATGAGACAAAGGCTTTACATAAGAAGAAGTTGGTTATGGCAAAGAGAATCATTGCTGATTCTATCAAGGATCATCTCATACCACAGGTGTCCTCTCTCAAGACACTAAAGTTATGTTTGATGCCCTAACCAAATTGTTTGAAGGGAAGAACATAAATCGAAAAATGACTCTGAGAAATCAACTGAAGAATGTGAAGATTCAGAATGTAGAAACAATCTAGTATTACTTCACAAGGGTCTCCCAGATCAAAGAACAACTAGAAGTTGTAGATGAAGAAGTGGAGAATGCAGAAATTGTGATGACAACACTGAATGGCCTTCCTAGGTCATGGGATTCATTCATCCAAGGAATCTGTGCCAGAAAGAAGTTATTCAAGTTCAACAAACTATGGGAAGAATGCTCTCAAGAAAAAGCTCGGATAGCAGCTCGAGAGGAGAAGATGGAAAGTGAATATCAAGCTCTCATAGTCCACTCCAAGAAAGGCAGAAGAAACTCTAATCACATTAGAGGTAAGAATCATTACCATAAAGATAACAATAGAAAGGACCTATCTAAATTGAGATGTTATACATGTGATGAAAGAGGACACTTTCCAAAAGACTATCCTAAGAACAAGGTTCATTCTCGTAAGAATAAGGGAAACAAAAGAATACATCATGCTCATGCTGCAGAGGATGATGAACCATCCAAGAAAAGAACCATATATGAAAGTGAAGATTCTTCCAGTGAAGATGAATATGTTTTGATTTCTGCTCTTGCATGAAAAATTACTCATGGAAGCACCGATTGGCTTATAGATAGTGGGGCTTCTAAGCATATGATAGGATTCAAGGAATCCTTTGTAAAACAATTAGAACATGAATCACCTCACAAGGTGAAGCTAGGACATGACTACCAATATCCGATAAAAGGTAGTGGGGAATCCTCCTATAAACTAGACTCTGGAAAGTCTATGATAATGAAGGAAGTTTTATTTGTACCAGGACTCAAGAAGAACCTCCTCTCCATAATTGCATTAGATGCAAAAGGAATGAGGGTTGCATTCATAGATGGTCAAGTCATCATGTGGCCAAAAGGAAAGACTACCAATGATGTAGTGGTGATTGGAGAACAAGAAGGAGGGTTGTACAAATTAAAGGGCCATCCAGAACAAGCCTTGGTTCATGACATAGTAGAGCCAAGTGAACTTTGGCATAGAAGGCTTCCACATGTGCATTACAGAGCACTACCAATTTCAATCAAAACTGTTGAAGGTATTCTAGAATTCCAAGCAAAACATGATGGGGTATACAAAGGATGTGTGAAAGGATAGAATACAAAGAAGACATTTCCTAGCAGTGAAAGCAAAGCCAAAGAAATCCTAGAAATCATCCACTCCAATGTATGCGGTCCTATTTCTTCAAGCTCACTAAGAGGGTATGCATATTATGTTTATTTCATTGATGATTTTTCTAGGAAGACATGGGTTCACTTCATGAAGAACAAAGATGAAGTATTCAGCAAGTTCAAGGAATTCAAAGCCTTGATTGAGAATCACACTGAAAAGAAGATCAAGACTTTTCGATCAGATAATGGCAGAGAATTAGCTTTGAATGAATTCAAAGATCTACGTAAAGAATTAGGGATTAATAGGGAGTTGTCCACTCCTTATAATCCATAGCAGAATGGGATTGCAGAACAGAAGAATAGAAATATCATGGAAGCTGCAAGAGCTATGCTTCATGATCAAAATATTCCTATGCATCTTTGGGCAGAAGATGCCAGACTAGCTATTATGTATGGAACCATACTCCACATAGAGTACTCGAGAAAAAGACTCCTGACGAAGTTTTCTCCGATAAGAAACCAGAAGTCAGCCATCTCAGAATATTTGGTTGTCCTATATACATACACATTCCAAAAGAGAAGAGAACAAAATTAGATCCTTCAGGAAAGAAGGGTATATTTGTGGGATACTCTGAAAGCTTGAAGGCTTACAGAATATATTTCCTAGGATACAAGAATATTGACATCAGCAGGGATGTGACATTTGATGAAGACACAGCTTACAACAAACCCAGAAAGAGACCTGCTAAAGAACCTGAAGAAGCAAAAGCACCCATAATTCATGATACAACCATGAATGAAGAAACTCAAGAAGAAGATCAAGAATATGAAGAACCACAAAGACCTGTAGATCCACATCTGGAAAAGAATCCTCATAAGAGGAAACCTGCTTGGGTATGTGAAATTATCCAAGGTGCAGAAAGATATGGGGCTCTAGAAGAGAATCACAGAGAAAGAAAGAGGACTAGATCCTGCTTTGGGTATGTAGCTTTACTATGTGATTTCATTGATAAAGAACCTTCCAGTTATGAATAAGCGGAAGAACAGAAATAATGGAAGGATGCTATGATCTAAGAGTACCAATCGATCATGAAGAATGATGTTTGGGATATTGTTCCAAGACCAGAAGGAAATTTAGTTGTAACTTCCAAATGGATCTACAAAATCAAGCAAGTTGCAGATGGTAGCATTGAAAAATATAAAGCAATATTTGTGGCTCGGGGTTTCTCTCAGAAGGAAGGAATAGATTATGAAGAAACCTTTGCACCTGTAGCCATATACACTTCCATCAGATCAGTACTTGCTCTTGTTGTAGTGATGAAATGGAATATACACCAGGTGGATGTCAAGAGTTCTTTCTTGAATGGTGTAGTAGAAGAAGAAGTGTATGTAGAGCAGCCACTCGGTCTTGAGACACATGACAGGGAGTCTCATGTGTTCAGATTGAAGAAATCCATGTATAGTCTAAAACAAGCACCTAGGACATGGTATGATAGAATTGATAGCTTTCTATCCAGTTTCAGCTTTACCAAGAGTAAAGCAGATTCCAACCTTTACTACAAGGTTGAAGATGGCAACCTAGTGATGCTTCTACTATATGTAGATGATCTGTTTGTAACAGCTATGGATTGGCTGATTACTAATACGAAGAGAAAGCTTGCTGCTGAGTTCAAAATGAAGGACTTGGGTATGATGCATTATTTTGTAGGTATGGAGGTGTGGCAGAGTGTGGATGGAATTTTCCTTAGACAAGGGAAGTATGCAATAGAGATCCTGAAGAGTTTTGGGATGATGGACTGCAAGGCTATGGCCACACCTATGGAATCGAACCTGAAGCTATTGAGCGATGCTTCATTAGAGTCGGTTGATGCTATGATGTATCATCAGATGATTGGGTCCTTGATGTACCTGATTAACATGAGACCAGATATTTGCTTTACTGTGAACACCTTAACCCAATTCCTGACAGATCTGAGACATGTTCACTTGATTGCTGCAAAGCATATTCTGAGGTACCAGAGGGGTACAGTTGATTATGGGCTCAAGTATGAGGCGAGTCAAAAGATTAACCTAGAGGGTTATGTTGATTCAGATTGGGAAGGAAGTGCCATCGATAGGAAGAGCACTTCAGGGTGTTGCTTCAGCATGGGATCAGGTGTGATCTCTTGGTTTAGTAGGAAGCAATCCTATGTGGCACTAAGTACAGCTGAAGTAGAGTATGTCGCATCTTGTTCAGCTAGTTGTGAGGAAGTATGGATGAGGAAGATACTATCTGATTTATTTTATCTCCAATTGGATGATACTTGTATACATTATGACAACTAGAGTTGTGTGAAGTTGTTAGAGAATCCATTGTTCCATGACAAGTCGAAGCATATTGAGATCAAGTATCACTATATTAGGGATATTGTGCAGAGGGGAGCAGCGAAGCTCCAATATGTTGTGATGGATGATCAAATCACTGATGTGTTGACAAATCCATTAGCTAGGTTGAAGTTTGAGTTATTCAAGGAGAAGATTGGTGTTCTCTAGATCGAGGTTCCCTCCAAAGGGAAGTGATGAGTTCGTGAGCAATTCTATCATGGTGAGAGGATTGGTTCCTTCCATTGTCAGATCTAAGGGCTGAGCCATTCTATCATGGTGAGAGGATTGGTTCATTCCATGTCAAATATGAGTGCTAAGCCATTCTGATATGACTATAGGATTGGTTCCTACATGATCAGATATAAGGGCTATTTCCATTCTTGGAATGGAGGGGCCTAGTCAGTTACCAGAAAAACTCAGTCTGAGTCTGAGGGCCATTCTGATATGATTGTGAGATGTGTTCTCATATGGTCAGATATGAGTGCATGGCAATTTTGATTTCACAGAGGGATGTGTTCCCACTAGATTAGATGTAAGGGATGAGCCATTCTATCATGGCTAAAGGATTAAGTTCCTTCCATGTAAGATGTGAGTGCTGGCCATTCCGATGAGTAGGTCGGATGTAAGGGATATTTCCATTCTCTAGGAGAATGGAGGCACCTAGTCAGTTACCAGGTAGCTCAGTCTAGGACTAGGGGCCATTCTGATGTGATTGCAGGATTGGTTCCTACAAGATCAGATGTGAGTGCATGCCTTTCTGATGAGTAGGTCAGATGTAAGTGTAGATCCTTTCCATCATGGTTGTAGGATGTGTTCCTGCATGGGTGGATGTAAATGCAGAGCCCTTTCATCATGGTTGTAGGATGTGTTCCCACATGGATGAATGTAAGTGCGTATTCCTTTCATCATGGTTGCAGGATTTGTTCCCGCATGTGTGAATGTAAGTGAAGAGCCCTTCCATCATGGTTGCAGGATGTGTTCCTGCATGGGTGGATGTAATTGCATGTTGATGTATATGTAAATTCAGAATATATTTCACTTCTATTTCTTATATATTGTAACCCGATGCTTATTCTGGGATGTACTTGAGTTATGTCATGCCTTGATGTTCCTATTGGGAAGGTCTATCATGTAAGCAAGTCATGTTAAGTCATTGTGGGTAACCCTCCTATTGTCTAAGGGTTAAAGTCCCCGCAGTTTCGAGGCACTAGGGTTATTAGACTCTCCTAGTAGAGGTCGTCCCTGGTAGGGTTTTAGTCATGTCGGGATTAGTATAAATAGAGAAATAGAGTCTCTATTTATCACACAACTCATACACACTCAATTGTAGCACATAGTTGAGGAAGGAGAAGACGCTGGGGCTAGACAAGAAGAAGGTTACTGCTGTCAGGAGATCACTTACTGTTTTGGGGATTTTCTATTTTGGTGTTGATTCTATCTCTGAGGAATTTGTGGGGTTTTCAACATTTATGGTTTCCCCGAGGATAAACATTGTGTTCATTGTCTCTTGTGTTTGATTGTTGTGCTTGTTATTCTCTCAGTAAAGATCCTAATATAATGCTAGCTTAATGATGAAATTCTAACATGGTATCAAAGCTAACCTGAGAAGAGACACTGTGTAGCTGCGGGAACTAGGGAATCCTAGTTTGTGGATATTCTTCCACAAATTTTTAGCAAAAGTAAGGTGGAATAACTCTCCTCATTAGGGCACATCTTTCTGTCAAAGCAGAATCCAATTCTGAGGGTTTCCAGTTTTGGACCCAACACTACTGCCAGAAATTAGGGATTTTCATAGAAGAGGAATTTTTCAATGATCCCAGGTCTGGATTGATCTCCTCCACAAAATAAAAGTTAGGGATAAATTTCAAGGCATTTGGGTGGAAATATCTCCAGAAAAGAAAAACCCTAATTTGCTACTGAATCAGCACTTCAGGATTTTAGCTCCAAATCCAGATCCGACATCTTGACCTGGTAAGATCTAAATATTTTTTATTTCCATTTGAGGTTCTCAGTTTAATATGTCTCATCATACCAAGCTTGATGAAAAGCTTGAGGGAGCTGATAACTTCCAATCTTGGAAGTATAGGATCCCCCTGGTCCTGGAAGAGAATGAGTTGGACTCCTATATCAATGAGGAGGCTCCAGTTCTAGAGGGAGATGAGGCTAAGTCCTTGCATAAGAAGAAGTTTGTTATGGTAAATATAATCATTGCTGATTCTATCAAGGATCATCTCATACCACAGGTGTCATCCCTCAAGACACCTAAAGCTATGTTTGATGCCCTAACCAAATTGTTTGAAGGGAAGAACATAAACAAGTAGATGACTTTGAGAAACCAATTGAAGAATGTGAAGATCCAAAATGCTGAGACTATGCAGTCTTAATTTACAAGGGTTTCTCAGATCAAGGAGCAGCTAGAAGTAGTAGATGAAGAAGTGGAAAATGCAGAGATTGTGATGACCACCTTGAATGGTCTCCCTAGATCATGGGACTCTTTCATTCAAGGACTCTTTGCCAGAAAGAAGTTAGTCAAGTTCAGCAGACTATGGGAATAATTCTCTCAATAAGAAGCTCGGATAGCAGCTCGAGAAAAGAAGATGGGTAGTGAAGATCAAGCTCTCACAGTTCACTCCAAGAAAAATAGGAGGAGCAATTATCACTCCAAAGGTAAGATATCACACTCTAGAAAATATCTAAATACTATTAGATGTTACACATGTGATGAGAAAGGTCACATATCCAAATTCTTCCCTAACAAAAGAAATCTAAGGAAGAAGGGAAACAAGAGAAGACATCATGCCCATGCTACAGAGGATGATGAACCTTCCACAAAGAGAACCAGACAAGAGGGTGATGACTCTTCAAGTGAGGATGAATATGTTCTAATCTCCGCTCTCATAGGAGCTATTTCACATGGAAGCAATGACTGATTTATAGATAGTGGTGCTTCCAAGCACATGATGGGATTCAAAGAATCAATTATGAATCTATCTGAACATGAGTCACCTCACAAGGTGAAACTTGGGGATGACTACCAGTATCCAATAAAAGGTAGTGGTGAATCCTTCTATAAACTAGACTCTAGAAAGTCTTTGAAGATGAAGAATGTATTATTTGTTCCAGGACTAAAGAAGAACCTCCTCTCCATATCTACATTGGATGCAAAAGGAATGAGGGTTGCTTTTGTATATGTCCAAGTTCTTATGTGGCCAAAGGGAAAGACTTTTGACCATGCAATAGTGATTGGAGAACAAGAAGGAGGTCTATACAAGTTGAAGGGCCAACTAGATCAAGCTTTGGTTCATGACACAGTAGAACCAAATGAACTTTGGCATAGAAGGCTTGCACATGTAAATTATAGAGCACTACCACTTGCAAGCAAAGCTATTGAAGGTCTTCCAGAAATTCAAGAAAAACATGAAGGGGTATGCAGAGGATGTGCGAAAGGAAAGAACACAAATAAGACATTTCCAAGCAGTGAGAGAAAAGCAAAAGGAATATTGGAAATCATCCACTCCGATGTATGTGGACCAATGTCATCAAGCTTACTAAGCGGGTATGTGTACTATGTTTCTTTTATTGATGAATTTTCTAGGAAGACATGGATTTACTTCATGAAGAATAAAGATGAAGTGTTAGCAAGTTCAAGGAATTCAAAGCCTTTATTGAGAACCAAACTGAAAAGAAGATCAAGACTTTTTTATCAGACAATGGTGGAGAATTCACTTCAAATGAGTTCAAGGAACTATGTAAGGACTCAAGGATTAAGGGGGAGTTGTCCACTCCTTACAATCCACAATAGAATGGGGTTGTAGAGAGGAAGAATAGAACCATCATGGAAGCTGCAAGAGCTATGCTTCATGATCAAGATCTTCCTATGCATATTTGGGAAGAAGCAGCCAGAATAGCAGTGTATGTACAAAACCGTACTCCACACAGAGTACTCGAGAACAAGACTCCCGAAGAAGTCTTCTCTGGCAAGAAACCAAGTCAGCCATCTCAGAATATTCGGCTATCCTATGTACATACACATTCCAAAAGAGAAGAGAACAAAATTATATCATTCAGGAAAGAAGGGTATATTTGTGGGATACTCTGAAAGCTTGAAGGCTTACAGAATATACTTCCCAGGGTTCAAAAAGATTGACATCAGCAGGGATGTAACATTTGAGAAAGATTCAGTCTACATCAAATCCAGAAAGAAACCTGCTGAAGAACTTGAAGAAGTAGAAGCTCCTAGGATTCATGTCACAATCATGAACAAAGAAACTCAAGAAGAAGATCGATAATTTGAAGAACCACAAAGACTTGTAGATCCACCACAGGAGAAAAATCCTCACAAGAGGAAACTTGCTTGGGTACGAGAGATTATCCAAGGTGCAGAAAGATATGGGGTTATAGAAGAGAATATCAGAGAAAGAAAGAGGACCAGATCCTGTTCCAGTTATGTAGCTTTACTATGTGACTTCATTGATAAAGAAACTTCCAAATATGAAGAAGCGGCAAAACAGAAAGAATGGAAGGATGTAATGATCGAAGAGTATCAATCGATCATGAAGAATGATGTTTGGGATGTTGTTCCAAGACCAGAAGGGAAGTCAGTTGTAATTTCCAAATCGATCTACAAGATCAAGCATGCTGCAGAAAGTAGCATTGAAAAGTATAAGGCAAGATTTGTGGCTCGGTGTTTCTCTCAAAAAGAAGGAATAGATTATGAAGAAACCTTCGCACCTGTATCCACATACACTTCCATCAGATCGGTATTTTCTCTGGCTGCAGTGATGAAATGGAAGATACACCAAATGGATGTCAATATTGCTTTCTTGAATGATGTAGTAGAAGAGGAAGTGTATGTGGAGTAGCCCCTTGGTTTTGAGACACGTGATAGGGAGTCTCATGTGTGTAGATTGAAGAAAGCTCTGTATGGTTTGAAACAGGCACCCAGGACATGGTACGATAGAATTGACATCTGTATATCTAGTTTGGGATTTACCAAGAGTAAAGCAGATTCCAACCTTTACTACAAGGTGTAAGATGGAAATCCGGTGATACTTCTACTATATGTAGATGATTTGTTTGTGACAGGTATGGATGGGTTGATTGGTGATACAAAGAGAAAGCTTGCTTCTAAGTTCAAGATGAAGGACTTGGGAATGATGCATTATTTCCTAGATATGGAGGTGTGGTAGACTACAAACGAAATCTTTCTTAGACAAGGAAAGTATGCAGTAGAGATCCTGAAGAGATTTGGGATGATGGACTGCAAGGTATTAACCACACCTATGGCATCAAACCTAAATCCATTGAGTGATGCTTCATCAGAGACAGTTTATGCCACGATGTATCATCAGGTGATTGGGTCCTTGATGTACCTGACGAACACAAGACCAGATATTTGCTTTGCTGTGAACACCTTGAGCCAATACTTGACAAATCTGAGACATGTTCACTTGACTGCTGCAAAGAATATTCTAAGGTACCTGAAAGGTACAGTTGATTATGGGCTCAAGTATAAGGTTGATCAAAGGATTAATTTGGAGGGTTATGTTGATTCAGATTGGGCAGGCAGTGCCATCGATAGGAAGAGCACTTCAGGGTGTTGCTTTAGTATGGGATCAGGTGTGATTTCATGGTTTAACAGGAAGCAATCCTGTGTGGCACTGAGTACAGCTGAAGTAGAGTATGTTGGAGCATGTTCAGCTAGTTGTGAGGCAGTATGGCTGAGGAAGCTACTATTTGATTTATTTGATCTCCAATTAGATGCTACTTGTATATACTATGACAACCAAAGTTGTGTAAAGTTGTCAGAGAATCCAGTATTCCATGACATGTCAAATCATATCGAGATCAAGTATCACTATATCAGGGGTATGGTGCAGAGAGGAGCAGTGAAGCTCCAGTATGTTGCGATGGACGAATAGATAGCTGATGTGTTGACTAAGCCATTGGCTAGGGTGAAGTTTGAGTACTTCAGGGAGAAGCTTGGTGTTCTCCAGATCGAGGTTCCTCCCAAGAGGAAGTGATGTGTTCATGCTGAGGCCTTCTGACATGGTGAGAGGATTGGTTCCTTCCATGATCAGATGTAAGTGTTGTGCCATTCTGACATGGTGAGAGGATTGGTTCCTTCCATGGTTAGATGTAAGAGCTATGACATGGTGAGAATATTGGTTCCTTCCATTGTCAGGTATATGTGGATGCCACATCCAGCATGAAAAAGGGTTGGCTCTGTGACGACACATCTAGTATGAAAAAGGACTAGCTCTGTGTAGATGGCACATCCAACATGAAAAAGGGCTGGCTCTATGGAGGCTCATCTAGTATGAAAAAGGACTAGCTCTGAGTAGCTGCCACATCTGGTATGAAAAAGGACTAGCTCTGTGATTCCTCATCTGGTATGAAAAAGGACTAGCTCTATGATGCCTCATCTAGTATGAAAAAGGACTAGCTCTGAGAAGGCTCATCTAGTATGAAAAAGGACTATCTCAGAGTAGTTGCCACATCTGGTATGAAAAAGGACTATCTCAGAGTAGTTGCCACATCTGGTATGAAAAAGAACCAGCTCTGTGATGCCTCATCTGGTATGAAAAAGGACCAGCTCTATGATGCCTCATCTAGTATGAAAAAGGACTAGCTCTGAGAAGGCTCATCTAGTATGAAAAAGGACTAGCTCTGAGTAGCTGCCACATCTGGTATGAAAAAGGACCAACTCTATGATGCCTCATCTGGTATGAAAAAGGACTAGTTTTGTGATTCCTCATCTAGTATGAAAAAGGACTAGATCTGAGATGATACATCCAATATGAAAAAGGACTGGCTCTGTAGAGGTTCCTATGATGAGAAGAATCAAGAGATAGAACCTGTGATGATGCCCAGTGATGATCTATATCGAGTGATGATGATCTAGATCAAGTGATGATGATCCAAATCGAGTGATGATCTAGATCCAGTTATGATGCCCAGTGATGATCCAGATCCAGTGATGATGTCCCATGATGATCCAGATCCAATGATGAAGATGACTTGAATATGAAGATGACTTGAAGATGAAGAAGACTTGAATATGATGAGGAATCGATGATGATCTAGAAGATACAAAGAAGAAGACTTCTGCTGAAAATTGTGTCGAAAGAATACCTTCCTAGTTAAGAGGGAGTGTTGATGTATATATAACTTCGAAATGTATTTCATTTGTATTTCTTATATATTGTAACCCAATGTTTATTCTAGGATGTACTTGAGTTATGTCATGCCTCGATGTTCCTATTGGGAAGGTCTATCATGTAAACAAGTCATGTCAAGTCATTGTGGGTAACCCTCCTATTGTCTAAGGGTTAAAGTGCCCATAGTTCCATGGCACTAGGGTTATTAGACTCTCCTAGTAGAGGTCGGCCCTGGTAGGGTTTTAGTCATGTTAGGATTAGTATAAATAGAGAACTAGAGTCTCTATTTATCACACAACTCATACACACTCAAGTGTAGCGCATAATTGAGGAAGGAGAAGAGACTGGGGCTAGACAAGAAGAAGGTTACTGTTGTTGGGAGATCACTTACTATTTTGGGGCTTTTCTATTTTGGTGCTGATTCTATCTCTGAGGAAGTTGCGGGGTTTTCACCATTTATGGTTTCCCCTAGGATAAACACTGTGTTCAATGTCTCTTGTGTTTGATTGCTATTCTTGTTATTCTCTCAGTAAAGATCCTAATATAATGCTATCTTAATGATGATATTCTAACAGTGTAGAGCTCTTTCATCATGGCTGCAGGATGTGTTCTCGCATGGGTGGAAGATCAGAGCCTTTTTAGCATGGTTGCAGGATGTGTTCCTGCATGGCTAAATGTGAGTGCTGGGCCTTTCTGATATGATTATAGGATTGGTTCCTAAATGATCAGATGTGAGTACCGGGAGTGCCTTTCTAACAACTAGGTCAGATGTAAGTGTTGGGCAGGCCATTCTGATGAGCAGGTCAGATATAAGTGCTGAAGAAGACCTACATGGAGGCTAGGCCTACAAACAGCATGGAAAAGAGCTATCTCTGTATAACATCCTGTGACTAGAAGAATCATGAGATAGCACCCGTTATGATCCAGTGATGATGATCCAGCAGTGATGATCCAGATCGAGTCAGGATCCAGATCCATTGATAATGATCCAGCAGTGATGATCTAGATCGAGTGATGATCCAGATCCAGTGATGATCTAGATCGATTGATGATCCAGATCGAGAGATGAAGATGACTTGAAGATGCAGATGACGAGATGACCTAGAGAACAGGACCAGTGATGAAAATTGTGTCGAGAGAATACCTTCCCAGTTAAGAGGGAGTGTTGATGTAATTGTACCTTCGGAATGTATTCACTTGTATTTCTTATCTATTGTAACCCGATGTTTATTCCAGGATGTAATTATGTCATGACATGCCCTGATGTTCTGATTGGGAAGATTTATAATGTAAACAAGTCATGTTAATTCATTGTGGGTAACCCTCCTATTGTCTAAGGGTTAAAGTCCTTGCAGTTTCAGGGCACTAGGGTTATTAGACTCTCCTAGAGAGGTATGCCCTAGTAGGGTTTTAGTCATGTCGATATTAGTATAAATAGAGAGCCGGACTCTCTATTTAGTACACATCACATACACACTCAAGTGTAGCTCATAGTTGAGGAAGGAGAAGACACTGGGGATAGATAAGAAGAAGGTTAATACTATCGGGAGATCACTTATTGTTTTGGGTTTTACTATTTTGGTGTTGATTCTATCTCTGAGGAAGTTGCGGGGTTTTCTCCATTTATGGTTTCCCCAAAGAAAAACACTGTGTTCATTGTCTCTTGTGTTTGATTGCTGTACTTGTTATTCTCTCAGTTAAATATCCTAATAATGATAGATTAATGTTGAAAAACTAACAATGATATCCATGATCCTGATCGAACCAGCTCATTACAGAGACCTTTCGTTCCTAATTTCATAAAATACAAAATTTAAATAGAACCGTTCCAAGTACTTCCTAGATTGTAAGTAGTTTAAAAAAAAAGACTGTTAGTTCGGATTGATAAAGAGTCCCAAGTACCAAGTTTTGAAAATACAAATTATTATTCACCTTTACTATAAAGATAACAGGAAGCAAAAAATCAACTCTGATAAAACTTCTAAAAGTTTACAACAATTCCATTTCAAATTCAAGAAAAAGTGATCAGTCTTAGTAGCAAAAAGACCATATTTATAACAATTACTCAAAACGAATGAACAAACTGAAATTTGAACCATAGATTTATTTATTTACACTAACCCCTTTAAATAAAAAAAAACCAAATGGAAAAAACAAAAAGGAAAACCAAACCCTATTTACATATGTACAAAAACATCAAAATAAAAAAATAATCAAGTGAAATCAAATTTCCACTGTACCAACCATACAAACTCAAACCAATAAACGCATGTACATCGCAAATCAAAAATAAAAATGGAAGCAAAAAGAAATCAAAATCAAAACTATCTAGATCTATCCCTAGCAAGTGCAAGATAACAAACTTATTATTTATAGGAAATCTCACATGAAATGATTTTTCTAACAAAACTTCTATTGGATCATGATATTTACAATGGTCAATATTTACATGTTGAGATAAATCTATAGTAAAGGAATTATCACCCCTTGAATTATTTCTTAATAAATTCATTTCTTCAAATATAAAAGATGGATAAAATAGAAGACCAAGACATATGTATGGTGAAATTTGATCTTTTTTACAATCTATGTGTAAAATTTGGTTTACAAATGGGAAATCTGATAATTGTTTTGATCCCTTAAATGTATGATGTGCAATCCTTATATCATGAATACTCTCTTGTAAACAAATACATCTCTTATAAAGATCGTAAAATTGAGAAACAAATTCGATTAGGTCATCATCAAGTTATATCTTTAAAATTGGAAGGAAACGAACATTTAGGAAAAATTTGTTCTGTATAAAATTCTTGTGAGCAGATTGGGTAGTTAAAGAAATCTTCAAAATCAGAAGAAAAATTATCTCCTAAAAATTTCTTCTCACCATCTTCTAAGAATTGTTTTATGGTGAGAAGGTCATTGTTATTTAGTTCATGTTCGTTTAAGACTTGAAATTTAGATTCAACATAAACTTGAGTTTTAGGAGTATGGGATACTTCTGCTTGACATTCGTAATTATTACATAATGTATCAATAGTACGTGAGTTTGTATAATCATTCAATAAGTTTTCATTACTCACATAATCATATGAAGCAAAACTTTGGTTTGAAGTTGAAGAGTTAGATTGAGGAGAAGTCCAAAATTGTTTTGATATTGAAATATTATGATTAGATTTATCAATTAAATTTAGAGCTATCTCTCTCCTAGATTTTGAACTTTCAATATCATCTTCTAACTTGTAATTTGGATCAAAGGAAGATTTATGATCAGATTCAAAATTAGTTCCAACTCTAGTAAAAGATGAATCACGACATGAACTTGATTCCATTTCAAATTCAATATTATCTAGAGTAGGAATATTAGATTGTAAATTAGTTTCATATTTTCTCCAAAATTTACCAAAGTGATTAAATGGTGTACTTGAATTATGATCTACTTTCAGGGTTTTCGATGTAGATTCAAAACCATGAGAATTTGTCGTAAGGCATTCTTTATATTCAATCCCAGGCGGAGGAAAATGATAATCAATATTTTGCAATGAGTTTACATCTAAGTTATGATCTTCTTCTAAACCAATTGATGTTATACACATAGCTGTAATGTTTTCTTCATTATGCATAATTGATTATTTTTATGATTATGCAAAGATATAACTTCATCATGTAAAATCTCAACTTGTTCATATAACCTATAAAATTCAAGAGTTGTTACCTTCTTCACCTTTATCTTTATTATCATTATTATCGAAAAATAAAGAGGAAGAAAGGTCATGGGAATACCTATTAAAATCTTTCTCAAGAGATTGTGCGTGCTCACATGCTTGTTCAAAATCAATTATACCTTTTTGTGCAACATACATAGCTATAGATTTAGGTAAGGAATGCACATACCACTCATAAATAATGTCACATGAAGGTTTATGATTGTCTTTGAGTCGATGATAAAACTGTCAAAAGCATGCGTTGAATTCACATATGGATTCACCTTCTTTGACCTGTATTCCATCCAACTCAAGATATATATCAATTGTATTATAAATATCATGAGGACTTTGAAAAAATATTTTAAAATCAGACCAACCATGAATAGTGTGGATGGGGAGAACAAAATACCAGTCGGATAGCTTTCCTTCAAAAGTGAAGGAAAAAAAGCTTGCATACAACATCTTCATATGTAATATCAAGTAAACGTAATACAGACTCATATTTTCTTATGTGTTCTAAAGTTGTGATATTCCCTTCACCATCAAAATTTGGCAAGATAGCAACTACCTTTCTAGGGAGTTCATCTAATGGTCCATGCAAGTTCAATGCTATGTTGGACTCCCATTGAGGGATATGGGAATGATCCATACAAATTTACTCAAAATGATTAGCTTACCATCTAACCATCCCTATGATGCGTTTATGACAACACAGAAGAATAAAACTATGATATACTAAAATATAAGGGCTAGAGGAGAAATGATTAATGAAATAAATAATAAAAATATTAAAACATAGAACCATTTGTTTTACCTCATGGCCCTGCTTCTAGTGCCATTTGTTGGCTGGAAAAACTATCCTAGGCCAACTTATGAAAAGACAACCCACACACTTGACTTAATGTAATCTCGTATGTGTTGAAAGTAACTATCCTTCATGGGATCAAAGCCCTTCTGCCTGTATGATGTGCTCTTAGAATTGAGAGTCTCTCTAAGGTGGGTGTCTTCCAAGTTTACTCAAACCAAACTGCTAACAAATCAGATAAATTTAACCTAATGACTAACTAATGCAGAAAATAGTAGCTCCTAATTCTATTCTATGATAACCTAAATGCAGACTACCTATATTGGCCAAGAGCATGAGTTAAAATTAATATTAATTCAGCTTGCATTTAAAATATAAACATATAATAATTTAAATTCAAGAAGAGTCTCACAATCAAACTATTACATGCTAAAAAAAAGCTTAAAATCTCTTACAAGTTTACAGATTAAGATCACGAAAAAAAATTTAGATGCTTTTAATTATGCAAAGTAAATCAATCTCAGCTGATAGATAAAATGCAACAACAATCACTATATTTCAAAATAAGTTTTAAAATATTCTGATCATAATAAATGAAGCATAAAATAAAAGCAAAGTTTACAGTTTCCTTCAATCCCACAGAAGATAATGATGAACAGGGCAAGTAATCTGCTTCAATTACTCCACAAAAGAAATTTTACAAAGCTACGAGAACAGGTTCCAATGTCCATTCAAAGCACCATAGCTTCAAAAGAGTTTTGATGTATCAACCTTAGGAAACACCTCCATATCTAGTTCCGAGAGAAAAACTCAGTTTAGCATAGGAACAAGAAAGCGAAACAGAAAGAGAAACACATTTGTCTCTCTGGTTTATGGAGACCATCCCTAACAAAGAAACATATAGAAAAATGGAAAAATAATTCCCCCCGGCCCCTTACGTAGTCAAACTTTGGTTGTTTATATATATGAGAACTGACTCCTCCATGCTATGTGTTAACCGAATCATCAATATGCTTTCTTACGATTTGGAGATATACTTGCAGCTTAGTATAACAGCTTCCTTCACTGGCAAATAGATCACATTTGTTTCTACTTATTAATCTGGTGAATCAATGCTTTTCCTTCCATCTGTAGGTAGTCTCCAATTAACTAAACCGTCGAGTGCACACATTATTTGTGAAAAACATGAGCTTCATAATTCCCGTCTACCTCAACCATTGTAATTTTTTTCTTTTACTGGCAGATTTTAGTTAAGCTTCCAATCTGCTTTCATCAATTGATAGTTTTTTCACCTTAATCCTGTCATCAAAGTGAAATCTACATTAGTTAATTCATAATTCCAGGATTTTATCAATCAATAAATAAACTGTTGTATGACCACATAAAAGAGTAAGATTTTTTTTTAAACTGTTGTGTTCGTAGCATATTAAGTTGTCACGTGTTCCTTTGAAACGAACACTATCTCCTCTTGCTAAAATGACTCAGTAGAAGCAACATGATCTAGATTCAAATTCATAGTAATTATTTGCTAGCAATCTTGCGTGTATAAATTATTTGAATCTAGCATAACTCGAGTAAATGAGTGATAGAAACCATATTAGCACATTTCTAGGCATGACTATGCCATTCTATCTATTTGTTGCTGCCAAACGATCAAAACAAATATGATATTTGGAAAACCTTTAATACAGTGAAAACATGGCACTCTTCTCTGTCTGGATGGTGATGAACATATTTTTCTTAAACTAATGCATAGCCTTTCTTGTTTCGTTAATCTGATGGTGACTTAGCCCAAAATTTTCATTGACAAACAAAACCCATTGGGATTAAAATGATGTTGGTTACTACAGGGCAGACCCGGTTTTACTTGTTATGTACCAACAACAACCCTATCTCACTGGCCCTTTCGGCAACAGACCGCATAATGGCCTGAAGTCTCACCCGAAGTGATCTTATGGGTTGGCTAAAGACTCAAGTGTCCTCAACCAGGTTATGTGGCATCCTGGTGGTTCTCACCTCTTCTTAGCCCGTGGGATCTCTCTGCGAGGTGATGTTCTCTCTTAATCGCTGACTCTAATAGGAGAAGGACTCTATCGCATCGCAGCCTCGTAGACGATGCGCAACCTTCCCCTCTACTTGCCTTCTCTCCTGCGATATCTCACACCGCAACTCCTCCGACGGTGCGATATTGCCTTTTTGTACTTGCGATATCTCCTATATTAGGTCTTAATATGACTCTCGAGGTCTAAGGGCTTTCTCCCTTAGGTACACTAGCTGGATTAAACAGCCTCACTTAGACTTCTACGATCTAATATGCTTAACATCGACTATGCGCAATCTTGCTGAAGTTGTATACATAAATCACTTAACACTGTAATGGTTACTATCATGAATCAAGCAATGGTAAACTCATACATAGAATACTTAATAGATCCAACGCATAGTTCAACCTTCTAAGCTACTGTAAACTGAAAGATAGCATACATACATTAACTGTAAGCAAAGTTCATGTAATGAATGACAGATAGCAATAAGTAGACACAATCACATGAATCAATCACAACACACACTGATTTTACGTGGTTCACTTCCAGGGTAGAAGCTACGTCCACAGGAACTGGTTCATATATTATAACTTGGGAGAGTAAACACAGTTCCGCTGCAACCTCATATGCAGCTGAGATCTTCTGGGTGAAACCGTGCACACTGCTAGGAGCCCTTCTCTCTTATATCTCTTTTCTTCTCTTATATTGCTTCTCTTGCAATATACTCTTCCTCTCTCTCTCTCTCTCTCTCTCTCTCTCTCTCTCAATCCCTGCGGATTGTTACATACATGCTCTAAGAGTCAGCTACTAGTTACAGTAAGATACTACAGACTGAATAATAGAACCAAAGCTTGGCTCTTCTATAATACAAAATGTCTATGAGCTAACAAATCATCGACTGACTAGCTAAATGTATGAATAGCTAACCTTTTACAATATAAAATACATGCTTATATAGGTGGCCCGAAGGTCTTGCCATTACAACACTGTGGGCCTATCCCAATAGTAACCCAAACCCTAACTGTGACAGTCGGTCTATCTATACTCGAACTACCGCTTTTTGTCACACCACAACTCTCTGCAGTATTCCACGCTTCCCGGCGTTGATTGTGGGTATAGGCGCCGCTTCCTCGATCGCTTCCCTTCTATACTTCGTCTTCAATACCTCAGCCCATTGATCCTTTTCTATTTATGAGGGTAGCTGAGCCCTCCTGTCTACGCCACTGCCTTAAGTGCAGTGGTTGAGCTCTCTCTTCTCGGTCGCTCAGGTACTGTTACCTTTGACTTTATTGTCCCGATATAACAGCTTTTCCTGTAGCTGTGGGACCCTACTCCAATAGTCCCCTAACACTTACTTGTGGCTCGCCCCTGAGCCACTAACAGCTGGTTTCTCTTCCTATAGTTTCTCCTTGGCTTCCTGAAAAGTCCTTGTAAATCTCTGTCGAAGTCCTGCGACTTCTTTCTCCATAGTTTCGATACACTCTTGTGCCGTTTCAAGCATAGCTTGACTGATGCTTGAGTCTTCTGTAAATCTAGTTCATAGGTCTCTCTTATCTTTCCTTCCCTCATTGTCATGCTCTCGCTCTCATCACTTGCGAGACCTGATATACTCCAAAGTTGCCTATAGGTTTTCTTTTTCTTGGGTCAGCAACTCTTGGAAGGATCTTAAGCTTTCGAGAGGCCTTATAGATATCCTTTCCTCTTTATTTGGGTTAGAACTTTTATCACAAAGGAAATAGAAATCTGTATCTTCCAACCTTCTCAAACATTTCATTCAGTCTAGATCCTTCCGTACAAAACTATACAGGCCATGAATTCCATTTCGAGAACAAGCCTTTGTCTGTGTGCTGAATTTCTGCTTCGTTCTTTCCCAGTTCCTTCTGTTTTTATGGGTCTCGAATTCCTATTTCTTGGTCCTGTTTTCTTCCATGAGATCTTCTGGGAAACTCCACGTGCACAGCCATCTGAGTTGTCCTTCTCTTTCTTTTTCTCACTTTTACTTTCCTCCTTTTCCTTTTTCTCTGTTCTAAGCTGGACTCTTCTATTATCTGAGCTTGACTCCTCATCCTTGGCATCTGTCTGACCTGTGATGTTCCTATTTTCACACCCTTGGGCTGCGTCATCATAGTAGACATGAGGCCACCAGTCTGGAATCATTTCACAATGTCTTCTAAAGGTTCCGTCTCGGACAGAAACCACTCGGTGCAGTACTCTGGACTGGCAATGGCTGCGAAATTGGGGAACACTAGCACTCTGTAACTGGAGTATCTCTGCACAGGGAAATCTCTTCAAATTTCTCTGTAACTCTCAGAAATAACAAAATTAACCCTTCTATATGAATGATCTCTGTATTTATAACAAAGGCGATAATCTCTAAAGCAACGGTAATTTAGACTCAACCCGTTGGAAGTATTAATTGCATGGACAAGACAACAACCGTCGTTTCGATCCTCATTAATTGCTGAAATCCGATCAAATTTTCCTTGAAACTTGTGTGCAGGTGCTGGTCTCGTCGAATATTTTACCAAATCTAGAAAAATCATTATACTGTTGCCAAATCTAGGGCAATAGATACCTGTCATATCCGGATTAACTGCTTGTCAGAAGGTGAAGTGACTGGCCTTCTGTCTCTTTTCAAAAGTGTCTACGTGGCATGGGGAAACATTGTCTTGCTGTGATGCCTCACCACGTCATTGGAACCAAATGCTGGCATGAACCTTCTCAACGCTTACAACTCCGCAAGCATCCTGCGACTTGTGCAACATAAACTTATACTTAGAGATTTTTTTATTTTTATTTTTTCCCGGTGTAGACTCATTACCGGTGCGATGCCTCCTTTCAACTACACTAGGAATCTGCACTTTCATACACTATCTGAGTTAGGGCTGAGAGGTGGAGTGGCTATCACTATAGATCTTAAGCCTGCTGCCATTAATCAAAGTGGGAAGAAGCTCCCCATTCAGTTTGCTGAGCTGAACGGCACCTCCTCCTGTAACTTGCTGTATCTGATATGGCCCCAACCAATGCATCTTGAACTTCCCTGAAAACTTAATAAAATTACTGTCATAGAGGAGCACTAGGCCTCCTATCTGAAAAGTCTTACTCTTAATGTTAATGTCATGCCAATCTTTTTCTCGTGCCTTCTCATGCGCTTTCTAATGGAATCCTATGATGAATCTTTCTTCCTCTAAGACAAGCAGCTGCGCTAGTTGTTCATTCATCGTGTCTGTATCAGCCATTCTGGTTATTTGAGCAACTCTTAAACTTGGAATAATATATTCCATAGGCATAACAGCCTCTTGTCCATACACCAAGCTGAAAGGTGTGTGCCCTGTAAGTTTTTTGCATGTAGTCCTATAATCCCATAATACATCGTTAACCCTGAGGTCCCAATCATTTCTTTGGCTGTTACAGATCTTAGTAAGAGCATTTTATAGAATCTTGTTAAAGGCCTCCACCGTACCATTAGCTTGTGGGTGGTAGGGCGTACTCTTATGGTGCTGTATTTGGAATTCCTCCGTCAAGGCTTCAATATTGCGCTTCAAAAAATGTGCGCCTTGATCGCTCATCAAAAATATTGGACATCCAAATCTACTGATGGTGTTTTCAAAAATGAACTGTGCAGCTGTAGCAGCATCACAATTCCTTACTACTTTCGCCTCTTCCCATCTGGTGAGGTATTATGTTCCTGTGATGATGTATCTTGCAGCAGTTCATTTTCCTAGTGGGTTGATAGGACCCACAAAATCTATAGCCCATTTGTTGAATGCGCGCAGCGTAATCTGTGGTCATGACGGCATCTCATCTCTTCGCGAAGGTTTTCCTACCCTCTGGCAGATATCGCAGCATATTTAAAACTCCTTTGTATCCTTATGCAAAGTAGGCCACCATAACTCTGCAGTCAAAATTTTCTGCGTAGTCGGCTTTCCTGCAAAATGGCCTCCTGCGGTACCTGAATGTGCTTCTCTGATAATGGCCTCTTTCTCGTGTGGCTTAATGCATCTGCGCAGGAATTCATCTGGACCTAACTTGTATAATTGTCCTGCAATCAAAGTGAAGTCTGCTACTTTAACAACTAACTACTTCTTTTACTTCTTATTAAACTCAACAGGTGCCCACCCTGTAGTGGGAAAGTGAATAATATCTGCATAATATTCATCAATGATCTGGATAGAAAACAATTGTGCATCTGACAAATTATATTCTAAGTTACTTGGTTCTTCTCCTGAATTTATCCGCGACAGATGATCAGGTCCGGCATTTAATCTTCCTGGTTTTACAATGATTTCAAAATCATACTCCTGAAACAAGAGTAACCATCTACAGATTTTTCCCCCTAACACTGGCTTATTGACCAAATACTTTAAACCAGAATGGTCAGTAAACATCTTGAATGAGGCACCCAACAGGTAGTGCCTAAACTTCTATAGAGCATACACCATAGCTAATCCTTCTCTCTCTGTAGTGGTGTAGTTATTTTCTGCTGTGGATAGCTTTCTGCTTGAGTATGTGATAGGGTGATCGATACCCCCTTCTCCTGGTTGAGTTAAGACGATCCCCAGTGCGATGCTAGATGCATCCACATGTACATGAAATGGCTTGGTCCAGTCTAGAAATACTAAGATGGGTGTTGTAACCATCTTTTATTTAAGAGTGTCTAAACTTTTCTAGCATTCCACATTCCATAGGAATTTCACATCTTTTTTTAACAACTTTTCCATCGATGCTGTGATCTTTGCATACCCTTTGATGAATTTTCTATAGTACCCAATGTGACCAAGTACTGTCCTCAATTGCTTGATTGAGTTGGGCACTGGAAGATTTACAATGATGGTAATCTTTGAAGGATCTACCATCAATCCTTGTCTACAAACAATATGACCCAACAAAATACCAAATGGCGCACAAAATATACATTTTTTCAAGTTTAGAGAAATCTGGTACTGCCTACATTTCTCTAACATTAGTTTTAAATTTCCTATATGCTTTTTGATTAATCCAAATACAGTCCAATCATCAAAATAAACTTCTAAGAACTTATGGATGTATTCCTTAAATATAGCAACTACTACTCTTGAAAAGATAGCTAGTGCATTTTTAAGACCAAAGGGCATTACCGTATACTGGAATGAGCCCCATTCTGTCTCAAAAGTGGTCTTAGATCGATCCTCTGGATGGATTCTGATCTGGTGATAGCATGAAAAGCCATCAGTGAAGGAGTAGACCTCCTGTCCTCCCACATTGTCTAACACTTCATTACTAAAAGGTGTCGGAAATGGGTCATGAAGTGATGCATCGTTGAGTTTACGCAAATCGACACAAATTCTGATTTCTCCTTTGGTTTTGTTTTCTTGCATGACCATGGGACTAACCCATTCTCTTTCCTCCACGAGCTCAATGATGACTGCTGCTAGCATCTTATCGATCTCATCCTTAACTTTTTCTTTATACCAAGGATTTAATCTGTATGGATGCTGCTTAACTGGCCTAGCATCCTATTTCAATGGTATCCTCATTACTCCCAGATCTCCTATGATTCCCTTCATTTCTGTGAACTTGGTGGGAAATAGGTCCTGATAGTCGTGTAACAGATCTGCAATGTGTGCTACCGTTTCATCATCCCAATAGTCTCCAATAGAGGCAAACTTTGGTTCTGTGTCTATGCCAATATTGATCTTTTTAATCTTGATGGGCTCTGTGATAGCTGGAATCTGTAGCTTCGGTCCATCAACATCGCGAGTCCCTTCTGACTCTAGAATGTTGATACTGCGAGGATTCTCATCCTCGTCCTCTGGTTCTACTGTGAATTTATAACACTCGAGCACATCTTCTAACTGGATGGCCCACTCGGGTTGAGTATGCACTAATAGGGTACAGTCCTCAAATATCTTAGTCTTTATGACGTCTAGGGCCTGATCAATACTTGGATACTCAGATTCAAAATCAAAAGTGAGTTCAAAGTTGTCTATCATGAGTGGCCATGTACTGGTTCCTCTGCGCAACTTGGTTTCTGTGTGCCAGTTCTTTGGAATTTGATCTAAAGTATGAATGATTAGGTGAACCCATTCATCCTCAGGAATGTCCAACCAATTCTGTTCACACATCTTAATATGTGACCTGGGGTCACTTTCTCCTATGTATCTCTGCTGTAGACACTCCTTGTCATTAGAAAATCTGATCGCCATCAATCTCTTGAAGTCATCCCATGATGCGATATGTTCTCTATGTGCATGCCACCATCTTGTAGGTGTGGCTCTTACTGCAAGGTCAATGATTGACATCCTCTGCTCCTGAGAAATTTCCTGTTCGAACTGCTCTAGAAAGTCATTGACATATGCTAAGCCATTAAACGATGGAGTATTCTTAATCTCTGCGCCAATCCATCGTAGTGACTTAGTCATAAATACACATCTGTGAGCTGAGACTTCGTAAAGTCTGTTCTGCCAGTTTTCTAAACCAACATCCAAGTCTGATGCGCATGAGTTGTCGCATCGCCAACTAATGTTTCCTTCTGCAGTTGGATTGATGTAATCACTCTGATTGGTGGTCATCTGATAGAGGCTCTCCATATTACGTGCCTCATCCTCTGCTCGGATAGGTTCAATATATCTAGGACCCTGAAAAGGATCCAATGGTGCAATGACCTGAATCTGATTATCCTCGAAGGTCATCTATCTTTTCTTTAAATTGATAACATCCATGTTACCAATTTCCCAATCAATACCTAGTAGCGCTAGATATGGTCTACTATCGCCAATGATTTCTATAACTTCAAAGTCCGCAAAGCTGTGAACTCTGTCAATGTCAACTGGCACTTGCGGTAATCGACCTAGTGGCAATACCTGCTACTTATTAGCTAGTCTCAGATGGATAGGTGATCTGGCTAACTTAGGGCTACCAATCTGTTCCCATGTCTGCTTATTCAGAACGTTTACCTCTGATCCTAAATCTAGGATTACCTCATCCATTTCAAATTCTTCGACTTGTGCTGTGAGTCTCATCTCTCTTCCTGTTCTTGTATGTCCCATAATATTATGAACAACACGTTGCGCACTGTTCACAGAAGAAGACAGCTGACACTGATCTATGATGCGTTGAAGCTCTCCGATAGCTTTCTCATTTCTCATGAGTTTTAAGCAAATCCGCAGGAAGGATTGTACACTTCCTATCGATTCATCCTTGTCACACCTTCCCAATGTGGTAGCCTGTGATATCTGTACAGGGCTAATGCCACATGGTGTTTGCTGTGGTACGCCCCTAGGTGGCAGTACCTGCGATCCTGATGGTGTAGGGTCATTAAAGAAATTTTTAGCTTCCTGAAATGTTTCTTTATTCTTCTGCATGTCAAGTGGTGTTGATTTATTAGTAGCTTTGCGCACCCACTCCGGGGCTATATTCTTCTCATCATCCTGCGATGTTCTACTAGTAGAAGCACCACTGTAAGTCACAATGTTGACTCTTGGTTCTGGTTCTTTCTACTCAACAACAATAAGCTGAATGTTCTGGTTTACTGCTGGCTTAGGTTCCCTGATCTTGGCTAACAAGATCGGACACTCTTCTATAGGATGATCGTAGGACTTGCAATAATTACATGTCGTAGTAGGGTTCTGGAAATCCCTAGCATAATGTCCTACAAATCCACAGTTGTAACAAGTAATTGGTCCATGGCCACGGCCAAAGCCTTCACCACGGCCAAAGCCTCCTCCACGGCTTCGTCCTATGAATCCTCCTCCACGGCTAATATAAGTCGGTTCATGGTGTGGTCCTACTGCTGGACCTGGTGTCTCTGATTGGACTCTGTACAAGTCATGTTTTCTCTCGACCATGAGATTGTAAGCTCGACAATTATGTTCATCGTGTCCTACTGACTTACAGAAGTTACAGTATAAGTTCTTAGGGGTATGTACATACTTCTGAAGTAAAGGGCATTCTTGTGGTCTATGTCCTCTGGTTCTGCAGAGTTCACACCATGGCCCTTGGGTCTATGCTAAGGGGTTAGGATCCCCACTTGCTAGATATTCAACAAATACTGGACAGTTATCTTTCATATGGCCCTGTCCTTTACACTTTGTGCACCATAGTTCCTGTGTAATCTCTTTGCCTTTCTTAATCTCATGCATCTGTAAGGTGAGATTAGCTAACTGGTTTTGTAGGTTTGTCATACCTGTACTAGTCTCAGCTAGAGGGGAAGCCTCTAGTTTCATTTCCATCTCCAACGCGTCATCCTACTTCTGGAGTTTCTGCTGCATCAGTGGCAGTCTGATATGGGGGAGCAGTGCTGCAATAAACCATTCCTTATGCTGCTCCGGTGCAAACTCAAAGCTGACTTGGTCTATAAGAGCTTTGAATTTCTGATCAAAGTCCCATACTGACTCTAAAGGTAGTTGTTTAATGTCTTTGAGCTCTGTAATGCACTGTGACTCAGACTTAGGTTTCTTAAATTCTTTGATCATGGTGGTCCTGACCTGTATGAGCGTTCTGGGCAGCACTGAGGTATACTTCATATACCATGTTAAGGCTCATTCCCTAAGTGTGGTGACCAACTGTACAAGTTTAATATTATCATCTTGGATCCCTTTAATGGTCCACATGGCTTCACATAGAAACCAATGTTGTTCTGGGTCTTCTGCCCTTGTACCCTTAAAGGTAGGTAGCTTCATGTCATCCCTCATTCTATTTCTACATGGTGGATGCTGATTTGCTATGTGAATACCACTCAGTGGTGTAGATGTAGGTGATGTAGCAGTAGTATGTACTGTATGTGAGCTACTAGATGGAGTTCTTGCGGGATTATTCTAAGTCTCGATTGATTTCTATGGGGTATAAGGGTGGTAAGGGATACCCCCTTCTATTCTTTCTGTATTACTGTGACTCTGTTCTCTAGTATGGTCTGAACTGTTTTCAAATAGAGAAGATCTGAAATCTACTTTATATTTATTTCCACTACGTGTATGTCCAAGTTCATCAAAATCACTCTCAAACTCTTGTGACATTACACTTACTGAACTTATTCATCCGAATATATATCGAGTACTCCTTTTTCATGTAATAGCATCTTAATGGACAATTTTAAATATTTTAGGTACTTACCACGATATCCTTTGAAGAAGTACCGCTCGGCTTCACTGAAGCTTTTTCTTTGATCAACTGTAAACTCTGTGATGAAGCCTTCTAGCACACTTGCAAGCCAGAAGTCTACTACTCCTGAAGTGGGATTATCGATGCTCCTGACAGTCTGACTCAGCTCTGGTGTCCAGACAATGTGCCCTTTTTGCTTGAATATATGCTTATCAATCAACTTTGATAACCAGTCATACAATTCATTTCCAAAGGTCACAAAAAATATCTGATGTTGGTCTGTGAAGATATGTTTTTGTAACCAGTCCTCTGTACTCAACGTAGGAATCTTGTTTTCTGTCACAGCAAATTCTTTTTCTATAGACCCAATCCACTAGTTGAGTTCATCTTTAGTAGGATGCCAACAGAACATTAGCTCTTCAGTTTGTTCAAAACCGGCAACGGAACCATTTGTTGGTTACTACAGTGTAGACCCGGGTTTACTTGTTATGTACCAACAACACCCCTAGCTCACTGGCCCTTTCGACAACAGATCACAAAAAGGCTTGAAGTCTCACCCGAAGTGATCTTATGGGTTGGCTAAAGACTCAAGTGTCCTCAACCAGGTTTTGTGGCATTCTGGTGGTTCTCACCTCTTCTTAGCCCGCGGGATCTCTTCGCGAGGAGATGTTCTCTCTTACTCACTGACTCTAATAGGAGAAGGAATCTATCACATCGCAACCTCGCAGATGATGCGCAACCTTCCCCTCTACTTGCCTTCTCTCCTACGATATCTCACACCGCAACTCCTCTGACAGTGCGATATTGCCTTTTTGTACTTGCGATATCTCCTATAGTAGGGCTTAATATGACTCTCGAGGTCTAAGGGCTTTCTCCCTTAGGTACACTAGCTAGATTAAACAGCCTCACTTAGAATTCGATGGTCTAATATGCTTAACATCGACTATGCGCAATCTTGCTGAAGTTGTATACATAAATCACTTAACACTGTAACTATTACTATCATGAATCAAGCACTGGTAAACTCATACAAAGAATACTTAATGGATCCAATGCGTAGTTCAACCTTCTAAGCTACTGTAAACTGAAAGATACCATACATACATCAACTGTAAGGAAAGTTCATGTAATGAATGACAGATAGCAATAAGTAGACACAATCACATGAATCAATCACACCACACACTGATTTTACGTGGTTCACTTCCAGGGTAGAAGCTACATCCATGGGAACTAGTTCATATATTATAACTTGGGAGAGTAAACACAGTTCTGCTGCAACCTCATATGCAGCTGAGATCTTCTGGGTAACTCTGTGCACACCACTAGGATCCCTTCTCTCATAGATCTCTTTTCTTCTCTTATATTGCTTCTCTTGCAATATACTCTTCCTCTCTCTCTCTCTTTCTCTCTCTCTCTCTCTCTCACTCTCAATCCCTGCGGATTGTTACATACATGCTCTAGGATTAGCTACTGGTTATAGTAAGATACTACAGACTGAATAATAGAACCAGAGCTTGGTTCTTCTACAATACAAAATGTCTATGAGCTAACAGATCATTGACTGACTAGCTAAATGTCTGAATAGCTAACCCTTTACAATACAAAATACATGCTTATATAGGTGGCCCGAAGGTCTCGCCATTACGACACTGTGGGCCTGTCCCAATAGTAACCCAAACCCTAACTATGATATTCGGTCTATCTGTACTCGAACTACCACTTTCCATCACACCACAGCTCTCTGCAGTCTTCCACGCTTCTCAGCGCTGATCATGGGTACAGGCGCCACTTCCTCGGTCGCTTCCCTTCTGTACTTCGTCTTCAATACCTCGGCCCATTGCTCCTTTTCTATTTATGAGGGTAGCTGAGCCCTCCTGTCTACGCTACTGCCTTAAGTGTAGTGGTTGAGCTCTCTCCTCTCGGCCGCTTCCTTAAGTGCAATGGTTGAGCTCTCTCTTCTCGGCTGCTCAGGTACTGTTACCTTTGAATTTCTTGTCCCGATATAGCAGCTTTTCCTGTAGCCGTGGGACCCTAATCCAACAAATGGCTTAGGGATAAGTCATGATATAATTATATCAATGTTTATTGATCTGTTCGTTTTTACGTGCCAACATTCTTCTGTGACCTACTTCCCTTTTTGTCGACACATCATTCACATATATCATTAAAGTAATAATGAATTGGAAACGATCTGGTGACCGAGTGGGCATGGATGTTATTATTTGGAAAAATAATTATCTTGACGGTTTCCTTGTTATGCCAAGTATCACTTTCGTTTGTAACATGAGTATCTCTTTCTGATCATTAATCCCACAAAGAGCTATGTTAATTTTAGACAAACATTTGTTGATATTTTAACTTCATGAGTCGCTAGCTTAGTGGCTTGATATCATGCCAAACAAATGGGAATCTCAAGAAGAGAACTTAAAATATCACCTAAATCATATGCAAGAGATAATAAACACTTGGCACGAATGAGAGTGAGATCCAAAAGTATAAGATATGTCATTTAATAATAATTTTCTCTCATAATAAAATAAATGAAAGATATAAAGTATCCAATATAGGTTTTGATGAATTAATCTTATAACTCTTTTAAGGAAAATCCAAAATCCAATACGTATAGTCATCATCCACTACTTTCCAAATTCAAATATTTCGAAAGGTCATACCTTGTTAACACTTTAATGATATCCAAAAATGTATTACTAACATGTTCTAAATAAAACTTGTGTTTTGATTTCTTTTAGTAAGCATTAAGATTTATGATGTTTTTCTATCCACTTTCACTTTTTGTAATTTGAAATACCATTGAGATTTCATAATCTATATATCCTTTAATTGAATCATTTAAATATTTATATTTGGTAAAAATAATATTTCAAGTGTGATTTAATTATTTAAGAAAAAGCCATAAAATTTTATATTTATATAAATGGCTATAACTTTCTTAAATAACTAGTCAAAAGAAACATTAGTTTGACTATGTAATGTTTAAATGTTCAATCAATTAATACTATTTTGAGATTTTTTTTGGTTATCACATGTTTCAAAATATTCTCATGACCAAATAAAAAAAAGATTTAAATAAGGAAAATAAAGCTTTTGTCATTAGATAATTATTTCCAAAAGAGAAAGTAACTAGATTCATTTATCAAAGAGTGAAGACAATTATGCTCAATGAACCGAAAATTGGAGAGTGACGAAATATGAGTCTAATCCAATTCAACCAAACCAAGTTATGTGATCAATCAATCTCAAATAAGAGTATGCAATCATTGTTACGCAACCAGGAAACCAATAGAGTTAGATGACAATGACCAGTCAAACCACCCATTCTTAATTTCATGAAAACCAAGTTAAGCAGAGCAGAGAGTATGAATCAAAGGAATAAAACCATGAAATAACCTAACAAATCAAGCAAGATAAGATCAAAAGAAAGTGTTTACAAAAAAAAAATTACATGGGGACCCCTTTATTTTGTACAAAATCAGGGGGATTTGTTGGAGTTCCAACAAGTCTCTATGAGGAGATGCTCAAGGATTACGATATCTATGCGATGGGTGAGAATGAGTTAAGAGAGATACCCACCTACAAAGGTTTACCTAGCCTTGTATCTTTCCTAAGTGAGTTCAAAGAATTCATCATCGATTCACAGCGCTTGTCTGCATTGGATCATGTGATGGAGGCTACGCTTACCAGATGGTGGGGTACACACAAGGAGTTTATAACAGAATGGCCACAATGTAGAAGGTTGATGGAAGTCAAGTTTGGTGAAGAAGTTGCCATCATCAGCCATAAGTACACAGGGTTGTCAATCCCTGTTGCACACATAAATCAGTGTTGCACTCTATTTTCAGCATACCCATGCTAGGAATGGGTTCATCATTTCATTAACAAATTGGAAATGACACCTAGAAGTTGGTATGCATCTATGGAGTTGTGACAAGGAACCCAATATTGGGAAGGGCTCATGAAGAAGTTTATGTGCACATTTGAATTTGTTGACGAGAAACCTATAGTTGATGCTACACTTCAAACGATAAAGGAGAAGATATTTGATGAAATACCTCTCGAGGAGGACAACGCTCACCAATGTAGTGCGACCATTAAACAATGGATGGCTTGCTACAATTTAATTGGAGACCCAGATGATGATCTGACTAACATAAACATACCGGAATTAGAAGGTACATGTGTTGTAGAAGGAACTGGTATTTCAACTAACCATTTCCTTAACTCGTTGAAGATCATTGAAGGAGGATCACCACAAAATGACCTTCATCATAGAATGGGGATGCTATCAGTATACGGTAATGCCCTTTTGACTCAAGAATGCACCTGCTATTTTTTATAGAATAGCAGTCTATGCTTTTAAATATTTTATTCATAAATTTATTGAGGTCTACTTTGATGATTGGACTGTGTTTGTTCTAGTAAGAGACCATATTGAGAGTCTGCACATGATGTTGGCCCGTTGTTGCCAGTATCATATCACACTTAATTCTAATAAGTGTATATTCTATAAAACATTTAGTGTGTTGTTGGGTCACGTCATATGTCACAATGATATTTTGGTTGACCAACAAATATTATGATTATTATTGACTTACAACCACCTACATCAGTCATGCAACTCATATTAGTGTTGGGACATACAGGATACTATAGGAAGTTCATCAGAGGATATGCAATGATCACTGCACCTATGGAGAAACTACTAAAGAAAGACGCAAAGTTTCAATGGACAACAACTTTCCAGGAAATATTGGATAAATTGAAGAAAGAAATGGCCACTATGCCAATACTTGTATTTCCAAACTGGAACAAGGATTTCCATGTGCATTTCGACGCATCCTCTATCGCGCTCGACATAGTATTGACACAATGAAGAGAGGGTGTGCTTGACCACCCTATTGCTTTTTCTAGAAGAAAACTTTCAATAACAGAGAAAAACTACAAAACGACCAAAAGAGAAGGCCTCGCTATGGTCTATGCGCTTCAGAAGTTCCGACACTACTTGTTGGTTGGACATTTTCATATGTACACTGATAATTCACCGCTGAAATACCTAGTCAACAAGTCAGTGCTGGGGGGGAAGATCTGTAGATGGATTCTCCTATTTCAAGAATTTGACTTTGAGGTCATAGTTAAACCTGGTCGACTGAATGTCGGGCCAGACTACCTATCACAGATAGAAAGTGGTGAAGAGCTAACCAGCCTAGAAGATAATTTTTTCGACATGTAACTATTTGCAATCCATAAGATGGACGATCAGAACCATGATTTTAATGCTATCATTCACTTTTTGAGCATAGGCTATGCACCAGAAGGAATGTCAATTAACCAGAAGAAACATTTTGTCGTCAAAGATGATGATTATACATTAATTGCAGTACATCTGTATAAATTAGGCACAGATGAAATACTTTGCCACTGTGTTTTTTATTATGAACGACCTTGGGTAATGAGCGAAGCACATGCTGCTATCGCGGGAGGAAACTACGTGGGAAAATAAAAAGTGCACAAAATATTGCAGGTGGGACTATGGTGGCCAACTATACTGTTGGTCTAGACAAAAGCACACAAGGATTAAGTGCACATAAATAAACATGCAAGAATCAAGTCACCGCACAAGCACAAGTAAGGAAAAGGAAGCGCATGGCATGTATAGAAGGAATCTGTGCAGACCAAGAATGCTATGAAGAAGAAGGAATAGACACAAAAGAGGTCACCTGCGGGGAAAAGGGGAACTATGTGGAAAGGAAGATGCCATAGGGTAAAACAGTAGCACAAGTGTAGTATAACAGTTGAAAGCGACAGGACGATCATGGCTGCTAAATTCATCTTAAGTCTACGGATGTCACATGAGTGAATGCATGCTATAAGTAAGGCTGTTAGTGCCTTGTGTTGGGTCACAATCACCACATATGTCACCTAAGGGGTGAATGATGGTGACAGTTAACAGGCTGCCTGCATGTAGTCGACCCTGCATGGTCATGTAAAATAGTATAAATAGGAGTGATTCAATAGTTAGAGGGTAGGTCCTTAGTTGGTCATGATTTATTTTTAGTCAGTTTTCTGGAAATGGTTAGTGGTTGTTTTACTTTCAGTGGTTTTGAGGGGTTAATAGAGGAGAGAGTAGAGCGAAGAAGAGATCTCTAAGTGGTATATTAGTAGAAAGGATGCAAGATGCAATCAGGGTTAGTATAGTAGAAGGGAAGCTTTGCTAGAGAGGTGCAGATGCTAGAGAGGTCAATCCAAGCCATGTGCAGATCAGTAGATGGTAGCGGTAGATTAAGAGAAATAAGATAGAGAGCCTGAGAGAAAGAAAGAGTCTGAGTCGAAAGATAGATATAAGACAATATGCGATCATAATCAGACTGAAGGTTGCATATATTTATCATGCCAGATGAAGAGCACCTTGTGGTTTTTCCCAGATGGGTTTCCACATGAACTCCCTTGTGTATTGATGATTGAATGCATATGGTTGTTTATGTTTCTGTTATGTTATGTTTACAATGCAAGTCCTTTCCTGATTGAATGAGTTTCATACTATCAATAGAAGTTCAAATGCATGAATAAGTTACTATGCACTGCTTCTGAATATTAACCTATGTCTATGGCACCATCACTGTCGCACATCTGTTATATTGTGCCTCTCTATTTTCTTTCTTTATATTCCATTAAGGTTAAAATACTAAGGTTGAATCTGTTTCATGTCGTTAGTAGCTAATAAGATATATGCACAGTGAGCGCTATAGTTCGGTGGAAATGACCCCATCCTTGCAACTTGGTCGATCTCCTTGGTCACACGCCAAAGGACTATAATCCCTTGAAAATCATAGAAACATGGTTCCGGTGGTTACCCATCGAAGAGATATCTCGAGTGAGACTGCACCTGCTTCACGAGTGTTGCTGAAGGGGATTCCTCTGTCGAGCCTGTATCTCGGTTGTTTATTGGGTTGATGGGCTGCGCAAAACCTGGGTCGTGCAAGTTAAGAAAAGTGGCCAACACGTACACATCAATACTAAAAGATTCTGTATGCGCTATGATATCTACCAGAGAATAGGAAAACTGTCACACCACGACGAGATACCTCTTGCGCCACAGATAACCCTCCAAGCATTCGACAAATGGGCAGTTGATTTTGTTGGACCGATCAGTCCACCTGGAAGGAGAACTAGGGCGCACTACATTATCATTGCAACATAATATTTAACCAGATGGGATAAATTTGTTCTTGTTAAATATTGTACCGCTGCGACTGCATCAAAGTTTTTGTTTGAAAACATAGTCACTAGATTTGGTTGTCCAAAGATACTACTAAGTGACCAAGGTATGCATTTTGTTAACAAAATGATTGTTGAGCTAACTATAGAAGTTCATATCCAGCATAAGAAGATGACACCCTATCATCCTCACACAAATGGATTAGTCAAATATTTCAACAAGCTTCTGGATAATGTGTTGACCAAGGTATGCAATGTGCGACCAGATGACTAGGATCAGAAAGTATCAGCTATGCTATGGGCATATCACACAACTTGTAAGTGACTAATAGGACACACCCCATTCATACTGTTGTATGGAAAGGAAGTTGTTGTGCCAATGGAGTACATTGTGCCAAGCCTGCGGATTGCTGCACTGACAGAGATGACTGACGAGGATGCTTTCGAACAGAGTTTGACACAACTCGTTCAGATGGAAGAGGAATGATTTGTTGGAGGATTCCATCAGACAGTTGAGAAGTAGTGATAGAAAGCATGGCATGATCATCATATTTGAGTTAATCCATTCAAAGTCGAAGGACTTGTGTTACTGTATGACAGCAAGTTTTTCAAACAACTGGGCAAGGTAAAGACAAATTGGCTAGGACCATATGTGATCGCACACATCATTGATGCGAGTTTAGTAAAACTACCGAAATTGGATGGAACATATGTCATAGGAATGGTGAATGGCAGTTTCCTAAAACCTTACTACAATGGTTGTGACATTCCTAGCTAGGACCTTGCTACATGAATTTTAAAAAAAAGAGAGAGGCCAAAAGACGTAAATTGTTTGGTCGCACATCTATGGCGAAACCAGTTGAAAACGCATGAAAAAGTGGAAAGCACAAGGAAAAGAGGAAATTACAAGATGACCGACATTAAAGTTCGAATATATGGCAAATATCGATGCGGTTATGATAGCTAAGAGTCATAAATTCGATGAGATACGAGGATAATGATGGTGTGATTTTTGGTCTCATCATCCATTCTTGACATAACTGCCATAATTGTGTTGACAGGTACATCCCACATATCAAGTTGTCGAGTTAAGGAAGGGACCTGTCGGTCAAGAATCCCATGTGATCGATTAGACACTGAACTCCCATCACATGATGACTGAAGGAAGTAGAGGCATGTATAAATACAAGGCTTCACCATTAAACAATATTTTATGCACACATAGAGAGCAGAGAGAACCAGATCCGAAGCCTGTCACAGAGTAAGCTGAAACCCATGGTAATATATATTCCCAATGAAAGTGCGCTATCTAACACAACTTTTATCTCAGGTTCCCCAATTGAGGAAGATATAGAATTTCTCGAGACGCAACAACCCGAGCATCAACCACAAATTGACCCAATGGCACGAACAAGGAAGAAACTTGCTCCTATGGTTGGTCCTACGACCGCCCCTACCAATATCCCAGCCCCTGGTTCATGCCCTGTTCTGAACCCAGTTCAGAGATTTCCAGTTGTAGATGGACAAACAGTAATGTAGCCGAGACAGGTCAGCAAGGGAGTAGTAGGAGAGGCATCCGGACCACCACCATCGTGAAAACGCAAGGCTAAGGCCGTTGTGGACAACCCTGGGAAAGAACCAATGGAGGAAGACCCAGAGGAGGAGGCCCTCATGGACAAGGATTCACCACCTCATAGAGACGTGAGTGCTAGGAGGGAAGAAGAATATTTCCCCCACTATCTTCATCCCAGGAGAGATTATGCCTAGGAGGTGACACTTCCAAAGAAAGCATCCATATTTTCAATCTCATCTCAAAACCATAATGATGTACCACTACTGATGAATCTAATTCCAAATATCACCAGGTTGGTGTTGCCACCTTTCACACACCTAGGTTAGGTGGTAGAAATATTCAAGCCACTTGGTGTGTCCTCGGTGGCAAGTCTCGAGTCAAGGTTGTCACCTTGTTCTTGACTCCTCTATTCAGGCTAACTTTTAATGAAGCCAAGGGGGGTAGGCCCTATTAAATTACTAAGGCTAATTACTTAGTGTGATGGTGTTATATTAATTAAGTTGTTTGGGAGTTTTGAAATTAATTAGTGGAAACAAAAGATAACAAGATGCAATATTTAAAGGAGATAAGCATAGCAATGACACTCAATATATATATATATATATATATATATATATATATATATATATAAATGAAAGAAATGATCAAATAAATCACCAGTGCCTTAAATGGAGTCAACAAACAAAATAATGTGCTTGCATTCACTTGAATTAATGTTTTGCAAATGTCTCTTGGTATATTTGAAATTAATGTGGAATGTGAATGAATTAAATTAGGCGAAAAGGGGACTGAAGATATACCTGAGGGGTACTTAGAGTATGTCCAAAGGTGAACTTTCATGGCTACTTACAAGGTGGTTTGTGGTCTGGAACAGAGTCTCAGAGACTATTGTTCATAACGCACCCGTCAAGGTGTGACAGAGATCAGCACCTCAAGGTCACTTTCCAATTGTTCCCACTCCTTTGGGTATTTTTCCACCATTTACAATTCGTTCGAGGCGTTGGATTTTATCTTGATGGTTTTTCAATTTGAGAGGTGAAGACTAATTAATATAGTCACTCAAGTGCTTTTGATGTAGCTTGACTGATCAAACGAACCGCAACCAAGTACATAGCATACACACTGGAGTCTTTGTTATTTTTAGTAAATTTTAAAAGAGGTGTTCTTATTAAAAAGAAAACCCTCCAGGAACCTCTTTCGATCCAAGTCGACCTCAATCAAGGAATCAAGGAGGGGTTGATTTTATTATGATTATCAAAAAAATTAAGGAAAATAAAATCAGAGATACACAACACCGGTTTTCTAATTAGTCCTACCACGCATCTCTTTCCCCTTGTGGGTAAATCAAGAAGTTTTGGGGTAAGTAGCATGATTTTTTTATTGAAAATATGGAATAATGCAAAATATTATCAAAGTATACAATCCTGCATGTCAATACTAAACTAGAACAGAAAAAAGGGGAAATTGCAAAAAAGTGAAACGGACATGGATCCCCCCTGCGGGGATGGTGAATAGGATCGAAATAGGCTCTTCAAAAAGAATTTTATTTTTATTAGCAACAATTACAATATAAGAAAACTAAAATTAATCCACCTGGTCCTTATATCGAATGAGACCAAAGGTTTATAAATTGTAAAAAATTGAAATTTTGGGAAGACATTAGAGGAATTTTGATCTCTAAAATTGGTCTCCTAAGGAAAATAATAAAATAATAGTTAAAATAGTAAAACAATAGTTAAAATAATAAAATAATATTTATTAATTTTGGAGGAAGAAAGAAAAAAACTACTTTTTTTGTGTCCGTATTTTCGACATATCTACTTGTGCTTTTACTCAAATTTGAATCGAGAGAGATCGTTGGATGAAAAATTTGATTTTGCATATAATGGGTACCCACACTACCTACTTTTGGTGGACCCCGTTATCCCAAAAACAAGAAATACCTGAAAAATGTGATGATGATGTCATCAGCACATTTTTTCAGGTATTTCTTATTTTTCGGGTAGAGGGGTCCACCAAAAGTATGTAGTATGGGTACTCGTTGGATGAAAAATCAAATTCCACATCCAATGAGCTCTCCTGATCGAAATTTGAGTAAAAACACATGGAGATATGTCGAAAATACGAACAAAAAAAGTAGTTTCTTTTTATGACAAATATGTCAATTCAACCATTATGGTTGACTAATTTTATTGGAATTCTATTGGTTCTTGAATTCCAACTCACAAGAACTTATTATTGGCACATTTTCTTATAAGGCCCATTTTAGTCCCCAAATTTCCTCTAATGCGGAAACCCCCCTGGGGGGTTTCGAATGGTCCAAAAATTCTTTCCCGACAGCGCCTCCTTCTCTTTTCTATTAGACCTACTAAAAACCAGAAATATTATCACAGTTAAATATTCCCAAAAGTACTTTGAATGTACTTTTGGATGAACAAATGTTTTACCCAAAAGTTCTAAGTTAAAACTAGTTTTTAAAGAAGCAGGAAAGGAACCAAGGAAAGCAAGATTTCCTTGGGATCCTGGCCTGCTTTGGGGGAATCTAATATGAAGCACTTAAATTGTTGAATATAAATTTTTATATTCTAAGGAAACAACCATGCATTCAACAAGATTTAGATCTACTTTCACAACCTTGAAAAATGACAATTTTTCCTAAAACTAGATCTAGAATGCTTGTAAATTTTCTTTTAGGAATGAGATCTAGTTTATGAACTTTAAGGCAGCAATATCTATGTAAAATAAACTCTGAAATTGATAGATCTAAACAATTTTAAATCTAAAAACAAGTAACTAGACTATTTTAGAAAAAAATGAAGGAGAAAGAGGAAAAGAAGAGCATTTGTTGCTGGAAGCCTTGAAGATCAACCATAGAGCTTTCTGGTGGAATGTCAAGGGACTATGCCCCTGAATGGTTTTGGAGAGAGTGAAGAAGAAAACTATATCAGCATCCTCTCCAAGCTAGGAACCTGCCATTGAATCCAAAGACTTTCCAACATACTTGTGAGATCCGGTTAATACATACATAGAGATTTCATAATAACATGCATATAAACTTATAAAACATGCTGAATCTAGATCTCTAAACATGCATCAAAAAGCAAAGAGATGGAAAATAAACTTATTATAAAACTCCTTTCCTATAAAGATTATAATAAACTTATTATAAATCTTAGCAATGAATCCACGAACAATCAACAAATTATGAACATAGATACATGTTAGCTCAGTAAAACATGGCAATGCTCATCCACACATACAATGACATGACACCATATTGCCTCCAAAGCTTGACTTTATTCCAATAGAAAAATATATTACACAGTATTACAACAACAATAGCTCCTCAATCCAACTCTTACTAACTCGAAAAGGAGGTAGCCATGCTTTATTTATACACAAAATTGAAACCCCAGCCCAGAGGGGGCACAAATCCCAAGGAGATAGACCACTGCAGCTGAAGGAGAGTCCATCGATGCTTGATATGAAGCTGAACTGAGCTTCTACTAAGTCTGAATGTCAATCGGGGGGCTGATTGAGTTGACACATCGACCTGCTGAGTGAATCATCAACCATAGAGCTCCAATATTATCCCACACGTGTGGAGGAGAGGGAGAGGGTGCAATTCCCCATAAAGGAGGTTGAAGTTCAACTCTAGATCTGCCCTGATCACCTCCCTTTATCAAGGATTTGTCAGATACAGTTAATATAGTACCGACGAGACTGATTTCAATCATATCGGTTGAGAATCCACTGATCTAGGATTTTGGATTTGCTCCATTATTCATCAATTTATTAATTAAAATAATCAATAATTGATTTTTTGTGGCTTTCTGACCTGAGTGATGGAAAATCACTCAAAACTAGGAAATAGTGGGTCTATAGGTTTACTTGGTGCTATTATCTTGAAAATGAGCACCTACATGACTGAATTTGACTGCCGATCCTACTTTTATTACAAAACCAATTTTTCCAATTAAACTATTAAAAAATACCCTAAGTTTAGGAAAAAATAAATTTTACTAAAAAACACCAAAAAAAATAAAAAGATTAAAAAACCTAGGGGGACTTAGACATGTTCATATGACTCGACCATGATGCCTAGCATGTTTATACATTGACACATAGACTCTAATAACCTCAATCGGCCTAAATTCTAAGCCGACCACCCCAATTTTGGAGGTATTGAGTGAAAAACTAAAAAATGATCAGCCATTTATTCGACAACCAATAATAACCAAGGGAAAAAACACCTTGGGCTGATTGGATTGAAAAATAAATTCTAAGAGACTGAGTCTTTTATAGACACTATCATGCTAGAACATTTATTACGATTCCCCCATGGGGTATGAGCATGTGATATAGTACAACAATCACTTCCCAGAAGTAATTTTGAAGGTCTTCTGAAGTCCGAACAAATCATATTTGCCCAGTTCACCAGGCTCACTTGTTAAAAACAACTAAGTACAACTTAGGTGGTAACATCTGGCTCCAACTACGGGATGTGTGCTCGATCTGGTAATAAGGCAAGGAGAGGATATGAGAACACCAGAATCTCTAGTTTGTACACCTTGTAAAAGCATCTCAACTTGACAAGAAAACCTTAGTAGCACAAGCTTAATATAAAATCCAAATGAACCATTAAGCTGATTTACTTAAACAAAATAAATGTAGCTAACTAATGAAAGAAAAAGTTTGATTACAACTAAGTACAAAACTGAAATGAAGAAAGTAAATGCTCTCTTTTAAGGAGCTTATTTTCCTACTCTAAGCATGATATAAAAAGGTTAGGTGTAATAAAAAATACAAGGTAACCACCTAAGCATTTTATTAACATAAAAATTATTTTCCTTCTCTTTGGTTACCAGCCAAAGTAAGGATACTTTATTCAGAAAGTGCAAACCTGCATGATGATCCAGAATGGGTGGGATAGATGAGAAATCATAGGTATGGATAATGTCATAAAAATTCTTCCTAAACTAGCATGTGCTCGCGCAGGCTGCTTCTATCCATGACTGGATAGAACTGATATCCCAATCGATGGGATGAGGTAGACTGACTACATCATCATACTGATCATCATGGCTTATCAAATGATAACTCGTTGCATAAGCCCCAAGCTTCTCCAAATCATAAGGAACCTCTACATGTGATGAAGACAGCTGAGACTGATTTTCCACTGATTGCATCACATCTAACCTTTCACAATAGTGCTTCTCAATGTATTCATTACTATTGACTTTGTGCGACTATGCATGATATGAATTTGAATGATCATGTGAAAATTCTGAAATCTCTGATTCCATACTAAGATTCTCCCAGGTATTCAGATCCAGGCTCCCTTCTATGGATGTACCGTAGATTGGACTTCTACAAATTTTTGAATAGACACTCCCCTTGCTAGACATATCTTGGATGGGATTCTCAATAATATTTTCACAAGTTGGATCATCTATGAAATTCCAATATTCGTCACTCCCATACATGTCATATGTAGTGGACTTTTCATCCATGGTATCATGCCCCTGCCTATCCATTTCTTCCTTGTTGGTATCACATCCTAACATATAACTACCCTCCTCCTATTCATAATAATCATCCTTCAAAGTTTTGGTTTCAAAGATATTACAAGAATTTAATCCTTCCAAAACTTCATCCCTAAGTGATGAACATAGAGGAGTGTCATCATACACATCATAAATTTATGGCTTAAGTGTCAATCTCTATAATGGTTTCCTCATGAGGGATTTCTGAAAAAATCTTAGCATTTCTACAAACTTGATAATGCCTCAAATATTCAATGTTTTCAGCTATGGTGACATGAGGAGAGTCTTCAACAATGTGTTCAATCATGGGTTTCTCATTAAGCTCTTCAATAGGATCATCCTGAGTGTCCTCATCTATAATGTAAATCATGGGCTTCTTTGTCTTATTTAGGTAGGTGAGGGTCCTTTCTACAACCGTCATCATATCTGCCTCACCATCATGCCACTTCTCAAAAAACATAGCACATAAGTATTCATGGGAGGTAATGCATTTATCAGGAAGACCACAAAGACATGTCCAAGCCTTATTTTTCAAACAATGAGCGAAGATTGACATCACATTATCCCTATGAAGTATGTTGAGTTTTGTCACAAATGAAAAAACAAATATGATGTGACAGACAGCTGAATCACCCTCTCCAGAAAAGATTGGAGCCTGGGAATATCTTTCATCCTAGAGATATGGTTCATAGTTAGGAAAGCCCGGGATGCCCAAGAAATCGATGGCAGGATATACACTAGAAATTAGAGCACCATAGTCTTCATCATCCATAACGGCTTATCAGTAGCATATATCAACCATGTATTTTGTATTGAACCGGAGCAGCCAAATAATGAGCATTCAAAGTTTTCACTATGTCATATGAGATCATCCACACACAAGAAGTCTCAACAAAATTATGAGAAAGCAGGTTTTTATCCCTTCAATGGAGTCGCCATGTGAAAAATAAAAATAAGCATTTATAAATCTTTTCAAAAAAATTATTTTTCGCTTTTCTTTGTAAAAATAAAAACTGAAAAAAATTAGTGGAGTCGCCAGATGAAAATTAAAGATCTACTCTAAGCATTCATCAAATAAAGCAAAAACAAAAAGGAAGAAAACAAAAGTTGTACTCTAGGAATAAAAATATTTATCCCTGGCAACGGTGCAAAAATGTGTTGCCACCTTTCACACACCGGGGTTACGTGGAAAAAATCTTCAAGCCACTCAGTGTGTCCTTGGGGGAAAATCTCGAGTCAAGGATGTCACCTTGTTCTTGACTCCTCTGTTCAGGCTAACTCCTAATGAATTCAAGGGGGGTAGGCCCTATTAAATTACTAAGGATAATTACTTAGTGTGATGGTGTTATATTGATTAAGTTGTTTAGGAGTTTTGAAATTAACCAGTGGAAACAAAAGATAACAAGATGCAAGATTTAAACCAGATAAGCATAGTAATGACACTCAATATATATATATATATATATATAATTGAAATAAATGATCAAAAAAATCACTAGTGACTTAAATGGAGTCAATAGAGAAAATAATGTGCTTGCATGCGCTTGAATGATTTTTTTGCAAATGTGTCTTGGCAGATTTTAAATTAATGTGGAATGTGAATGAATTAAATTAGGTGAAAAGGGGACTCCATATATATCTGAGGGGTACTTGGAGTATATCCAAAAGTGAACTTTCACAGCTACCCAGAAGGTGGTTTGTGGGATGGAACGGATTCTCGGAGACTATTGTTCATAATGCACCCATTAGGGTGTGACATAGATCAGTGCCTCAACGTCAATTTGCAGTTGTTCCCACTCCTTTGGGTATTTTGCCACCATTTACAGTTAGTTCGAGGCGTTGGATTTTCACCTGATGGTTTGTCAATTTAGGAGGTGAAGACTAATTAATCTAGTCATTGAATTTCTTTTGATAGATCTTGACTAATCGAAAAAACCACAGCCAAGTACAGAGCATACACACTGGAGTCTTTGTTATTTTTAGTAAATTTGAAAAGAGGTGTTCTTATTAAAAAGAAATCCCTACAGAAACCTCTTTCGGTCCAAGTGGACCTCAATCCAGGAATCAAGGAGGGTTTGATTTTATTATGATTATCAAAACAATCAATGAAAATGGAATCAGAGATACACAACACCGGTTTTCTAATTAGTCCTACCACGCATCTCTTTCCCCTTGCGGGTCAATTGGGAAGTCATGGGGTAAGTAGTATGATTACTTTTGAATTGAAAATATTGAACAATGCAAAATATTATAAAAGTATACAATCATGCATGTCAATACTAAACTAGAACAGAAAAAATGGAAAAATGCAAAAAAGTGAAACGGACACGGATCCCTCCCGAGGGGATGGTGAATAGGCTTGAAAGATCCTATTCAAAAATAATTTTATTTTTATTAGCAGAAATTAAAATATAATAAAACTAAAATTAATCCACCTGGTCCTTTTACGGAATGATACCAAAGGTTTACAAATTGCAAAAAATTGAAACTTTGGGAAGACGGAGACCCCCTGGGGGGTTTCGAATGGTCCAAAAATGCTTTTTGGACAGTGCCTTGTCCTATTTTCTGTTACACCTGATAAAAAAAGAAATCTTATCATAGTTAAATATTCCCAAAAGTACTTTGAAATTACATTTGGATGAACAAACGTTTTACCCAAAAATTCTAAGTTAAAACTAGTTTTTAAAGAAGCGGGAAAGGAACCAAGGAAAGCAAGAGTTCCCTGGGATATTGTCCTGCTTTGGGGGAATCCAATATGAAGCACTTAAATTGCTGAATATAAATTTTTATATTCAAAGGAAAAAAACATGCATTCAACAAGGTTTAGATCTACTTTCACAACCTTGAAAGATGACAATTTTCCCTAAAACTAGATCTAGAATGCTTGTAAATTTTCTTCTAGGAATGAGATCTAGTTTATGAGATTTAAGGCAGAAAGATATATGTAAAATAAACTCTGAAATTGATATATCTAAAAAAATTTAAAGCTGGAAAAAAGTAACTGGACTGATTTTAGAAAAAATTGAAGGAGGAAGAGGAAAAGAAGAGCATTTGTTGCTGGAAGCCTTGAAGATGAACTGTGGAGATTTCCGGTGGAATGTCGAGGGACTATTCCTTTGAATGGTTTTGGAGAGAGTGAATAATAAAACTATATCAGCATCCTATCCAAGCTAGGAACCTACAACTGAATCCAAATACTTGACAAAATACTTGTGAGATCCGGTTAATATATACATAGAGGTTTCAGAATAACATGCATATAAAATTATAAAACATGCTGAATCTAGATCTCTAAACATGCATCAAAAAGGAAATATATGGCCAGTAAAATTATTAAAAAACTCCTTTCCTATCAAGATTATAATAAACTTATTATCAATCTTAGCAATGAATCCACAAACAATCAGCAAATTATGAACATAGATACAGGTTACNGCTCATAGACACATACAATGACATGACACCATCTTGCCTCCAAAGATTCACTTTATTCCAATAGCAAAATATATTACACAGTATTACAACAGCAATACCTCCTCAATCCAACTCCTACTAACTCAGAAAAGAGGCATCCATTCTTTATTTATACACAAAATTGAAACCACAGCCCTAAGGGGGCGCAAATCCCAAGGAGATAGACCACTGCAGCTGAAGGAGAGTCTATTAGTGCTTGATCTGAAGCTGAACTAAGCTTCTACTAAGTTTGAATGTCAATCGGGGGGCTGATTGAGTGGACACAATGACTTGCTGAGTGAATAATAAACCACAGAGCTCCCAAAAGAGACCACACATGTGGAGGAGAGAGAGAGGGTGCAATTTCACATAAAGGAGGCTGAAGTTCAACTATGGATATGCCCTGATCACCTCCCTCAATCAAGGATTTGTCATATCCAGTCAATCTGGTGCCGATGAGACTAATTTCAATCAAATCGGTTGAGAATCCACTGATCTAGGATTTTTTATTTGCTCCATTATTCATCAATTTATTAATTAAAATAATCAATAATTGATTTTTTGGGGCTTTCTAACTTGAGTGATGGAAAATCACTCAAAAATAGGAAATAGTGGGCCTATAGGTTTACTTGGTACTCTTATCTTGAAAATGAGCACCTACATGAGTGAATCTGACTTCCAAGCCCACTTTTATTACAAAACCAATATTTCCAATTAAACTATTAAAAAATAGCCTAAGTTTTGGAAAAATTAAATTTTAATAAAAAATACTGAATTTTTTTTAAAAGTTGAAAAACCTAGGGGGAATTAGACATGTTCATATGACTCGACCATGATTCCTATCATGTTTACACATTGAAACATAGACTCTAATAACCTCAATAGGACTAAATTCCAAGCCGACCACCCCAACTTTTGAGGTATTGAGTGAAAAACTCAGAAATTATCAGTCATTTATTCAACAACCAATAATAACCAAGGGAAAAACACCCTAGGCTAAGTGGATTGACAAATAAATTCTAACAGAATGAGTATTTTACACACACTATCATGCTAGAACATTTATTACAATTCTCCCATGGGGTATGAACATGTTATTCAATACAACAATCACTTCCCAGAAGCAATTCTGAAGGTCTTTTGAAGTCCGAACAAATCATCTTTGTCTGATTCACCATGCTCACTTGATAAAAAACACTAAGTATAACTTAGGTGGTAACAATTTGAATTTGAAGATGTCGACACTTGCCTACAGTTTGTCTTGGAAATAATCAACTGCATTACCACAAATCAAGCCGGACTGACTCAGGTGTAGGTCCTATAACCAATGCAGTGAGCTACTAGTGTCACTAATGCAGGACTGTTTGAATTGTTGTTCATGCCACATTTTGGCCACAGTCTACAAGTTAATACCTATCTAAAACAACTTCTAGTCTATTTCCATAGAGGACACCTATGGTTCGATCACCCATACCAGGTCACCGTCGAGCTTATTTCTTCAATCACAGGTCTTCCAAAGACAGGAAAAGACCCCACATCGTATTTGAACCACAAATACACCACTAAGATGAAGCATAAGTATAACCTTCAGCATGTGGGGAGGGGGTTTTGGATTTCCTTATTGAGGGGAACATTGTGCGTTTAACTGCAAAACTACTCTCTTGTAAACTATTGCGTAAGATGACGCCAACTGAATGTACTGCTGGAGCAATAGAGCTTGCAGAACTGTACGGACAAAGAGTGATTTTCAATTGGTCACAGTTTCTACTTAATGAACTGATAGATGATGCACAACAAGCACGGAAGGAGCCTAATCATAAATTACACTACTCCTGGCTTCTCATCCAGATAGCATTCATTATGTGGTCCAACCCCCTTGACTACTAGCAAATGGATGTCCCACTACTTTTCCTTAGAGCAAAGTATCAAAATTTATGGGAGAGGAAGAATAACAAGGCCCGTTAGATGGATAATAGCGTTGAGTTTTTTTTTGCATGCCAAGGCATTGTGAGATGTTATCAGGTGTACCCAGAGAATATAGCGCATGATAGTGCATAGGTATGTGGCCTTCATAAATTTCTAGGCTGCCACACATAATATGATTTTGGATCCAAAGAATGACCAAGCGAAACAAGCACACAATGCAGGGTTCATGATCACTGATGTTGATGTGGATGTAGTTGTCGTAGAGTGGTCGGATGAATGGCATGGGCCACTGGCAGGGTCACTTTCTAAAGAACAACACCAAGTCGACCCACCGGTGAACCAAGGAAATGGTCAGGAAAATGGCCAACAAAATGATGGAGTCGACGATCAAGATAATTAGCCACAAGAAGAGGAGGAAGAAGATAATGATGGTGGCAATGGTGGATCTGATCATGGTGATTTAGACCACAAACCTATTTAGGAAAATGTCTAGAACCAAGAGCAAACACAACAGTAAGGATGGGAGCCACTGCAAAAGAAGAGGAAATATAGAAAAATAACTAACATAGATACCTTGATTGAAGAGGATATTCGTACGCTAGTAGATGATGTAGCTAAGGTCACCAAGGACAGCCTCATCGTTCTGAAGATGCAATAGGTAAACATAGTTGATCAAGTTGGGAACCACCTTACTAAGTCGGTAGATGTCATTAATGAGGTCAAAGCCATTGTTGAGGCTGAGACATATGGCGTGGATCCCAGTGTTCCATTAGTCACACCAAAGTTAGTGTCACTGATCAAGGTACAGATCTAGGGACGCGCACTAGAAATAGGGATAGAGACGAGTGCATTTGATGAAATTGTTGAGGATTTTGACACATTGCACATAGAATTATCCAAGTTAGCATTGAGTGAATTCTATGGCTTGCAACAGGAAGCCATGTCAAAAATACGAATGAGGGAGAATGTTGTTGCTTATTAGGAAACGAAAGAAAAAATGAAGGAAAAGTCATGCAAGGCCCTCCTTAGGGAAAACGAACAAGAAATTGAGGCACGTGAGCTAATCTGCGTGGTGCTAGCTAAGACCATTAAGGGTGCAGTCATTGGTTTCCCACTGGAAGTTGGACAGGAATATGAATATTCAATAGCTAAATCTCTCGGTTGTCATGAATTGCAGTGGAGTTAAATAAGTAGGTTGAGGATCTTCAAGCCAGGACGGTACCAAGCACACCTCCTGAGGTGCTTGAGGAATGCAATAAAGTAGTGTCGGAGGCTATTGCAAAGATATACGATGGATAAAAGCTTTGCACTAAGGAATTTGAAGCCATTTGTACTATATGGGAGGCACTTCTGGAAGATGAGACGAGAGAGAAGATCAAGGTTGATGCACAACAAGCTGATAAAAAAATCACCACTGTGAAGGTAGAAATGAAGAAGCTCCCGCTACAGGAGAAAGTTACTAAGATGGCTGAGATCAAACAACTTTAGCAGGAATCTCAAGCCATGCATGGCTAAGAGCACAATAGGAATGAGGAGTTAGAAACATATCAGTCGGAAGAAATGCGAGTGATAGGACTTATTCATCACCTGCAGTAGAAGCTTTAGCATATTGCGCAGTCGCTATAAGGACCATTGGAACAGATCAGTTCCAACTGAGTGGAGAAATTGGAGAAATAAGCTGAGGAAGTCAGCGTGGATATTTCTTACATGCAACAATTTTTGAAGAAATTCCAGGACAATGTTGGTCATGTGGCACAATTGGTGCCAAAAACATAACTTTTTGGGGGAAACATGAAGTTTTGGCGGCACACAATTTTGTGGAGAATTCCCTTTTTTCTTAGTGGCTCCGGACGAGCCACATGTGAGTGTTGGGCTCCTATTGGGCTAGGAAAAATGCATAAGGAAGAACCAGACATGCAAGCAAAAGAGGAAAAGTGCACGTAGATAGGGTAAAAACAGGTCAAGAAGGGAATGAAGGAACCAACACCGGAAGATAAAACATGTGCACGGTAGAGGAAGAGAAGAAGTGAAACTGCGACAATGATACCTGCGATGAGGAAGGTAGATTCAATTTTATGGAAGAGGCATGTAGAATATTTAAAGCTCGACAAGTGTAAATCAAGGAAGAAGGTGGAAGAACGAACCAGTGGAAGATGGAAGGACAGTTTTTGCAGCTAGTTATGATCAGTACAGGCAAGTTGAAAGACATTTATGTGGCTAGTTAAAGATGTGGTTAATGTCTTCTAGTACTTTCATGGCGAGGTATGGGCCGACACTTATGTAACAGATATATTTTGTAAGTTGTTTAGTATGTAATAACTGATTTGTACTCAATTGAACCTGCGTGGTCTCTTAGATGCTATAAGTAGGAGAAACTTGATCTGTATAAGGGTTCAGAAGGTTATGTAAGTAAACTAAGTCTGATAGAAAGAAGAAGTAGAGGGTTGTTGAGCCGCAGATCTTGCAGCTGTGTGTGCAGAATGCTAGTATAGTAGAAGCATCAATCTAGGCTGTGTGCAGATCAGTAGGAGTAGATAGAGGAATACAACATAGAGCATGAGAGCAAGAAGATTGAGTTAGAAAGGCATATCTTAAGAATAGTCTACAAGTTGCAAGATGCAAGGTTCTATATCCATTTCTCATGCCAGATGAATAGCACCTTGTTGGTTTTTCCTAGATGGGTTTCCATGTTATTTCTTGCGTTATATGGATCAATGTTGTTGAATGGTGAATGTTTATGTGGATTATTTCTTATCTTACATTATTACAGTTACAGTTTTGTTATATGAATGTATGATTGTTCAAAAGTATTTCTAAACTATTGTGTAGAAGTTCATGGTTAACCTACTAAGTATAAATATAAGTTGTACATTGTCTGTAGAGTGTAAGGGGTTGGCTGCATCGCACCCTTACACCAGTCATTAAGGCCTAAATACATTGTTGTGTCGAACAGGTGGACTATGGCACATAGTTGTGTCATTGTCGCAGAGTGAAATACTCAATCCCATCATCTTTGTTGAGCACCTTGTTCATGCGCCAAGGGACTATAATCCCTCACCAACTGTGGAAACATGGTTCTGGCAGTTACCCATTAATATATCTCGGGTGAGACTGCTCCTACCTCACGGGCATTGTCGACTAAGATTGCTTTATTAGGCCGATGTCTTTTGGTGTCTTGTTGGTATTCTTTTGTTGTTGAACCGTGAGTCTAGACAAGAAGGAGAAAGAAGAACCAACATGAATGAAGGGAGGGATTCCTTTCTACTGATTTCCTATGTGTGTGAAGCATGAGCGTGGACAACTATTTCATACTAATATGTTGATGTATTTATAACTTCAGAAGATATTCTAATGTATATTATCATTGTATGTTGTTGTTCCCCCATTGGATACATGTTTTCCTCTTGCGGTATGTATTTATTGTGTGTAGAACATGAGGTATAACCTTCGTTGTAAGTCGGGGAAATAGTCCCCAGTGTGACATCATGTAATGTGTATTTGGAGTCTCTCTAGGATAAGTTGGCTTTGTTAATGAAATAGGTTTTCCCTGTCATTTAAACGATGAGTGACTTGATTAATATAAATAGGGAGGCTCCCTCCCTCATTTATACACACCTCACAGTCACTCAAGTTTGCATGAGAGAGAGAGAGACAAGGGAGGAGAGATAGATAGTTGTTGAGTACTTTGTATTACTGGGATTGATAATCTTATAAAATAGTACTTATGACTATACAATTTTGAGGAAGTGTTGACAAAATCAGTCAACAAAACTAGTTGACAGGGGTTCCCACTCTATCGACACCTAAACCACCGAGATCTCCCTGAGCACTATCCCATACAAGTTTTACCCCGTCTGGCAACACCTACAGAGTGGATGAAATCTCACCCGATATGTTCGAGGGAGAGATGACTAAACCAAGTTTCTGCAGAATGAGAGAGGACATTGTGCACCTACTTATCAACTTAGAACAACGCTAATAGATCTGATGATTCAACCACATCATCATTCAATAGATTTAATTTTATCCCATAATAGCAGTAAACATATTGATGCACAAATATATCTAACAAAATAACATCATTAAACTAAAAGAAACATTGCATCATTTACAGACTCATGTCCCAGATACACATTTCATTCATAATTGAGCTGCAGAAAATAGTAAAATAGGAAAATAGAAAAAAACACAATGATTGAGTTCAATTTCCATCGTGTCATATTAACTTCTGTGCAAAATCCCAGGTTCTCCAAACAGTTCAGAGACAAACAAGTGCTCTCCAAAAGTACAACAGAAAAGATGAGCCAAAAGTCTCCAACACTTATAATTCAACATCTACTTATAGGCTTGAGCCTTTAAATTCAAGGTCCACTTAGACAACTTCCTAACTAACTCTTAACTTATTCTACAAAATAATGATCAACATCTGGACAATGTGGTTCAAAACTACAAAAGATGCCACAAAAGACATATAATATTCCATTTCTACTTTATGCGCCATCTTCCACTTGCACTGTGTCTTTGACCTTTCATAGCATCCACGATGTTGTGCAACTAATATATCCCAAAACCTTCTGCCAACAAGCCCCCAACACAATCTTGTGGCTCATCCTCGAGCCACACCAGCTGGACATGGTGTACTCATTGATCTCTATATTGAAATCTTAGTACTACTGAGTAATATCCTTCAACTTCCCTTTGAATGTTTCTGCAATATCTTTCCTTCCTGTAAAGTTGTGTGCCAACAGGTGCTACACCATATTGACAACAATCTCCTTCTTACATTCTCACATGGCCTGCAATGCAACAACTGCCTTAACATAAAGTTGCGCTCCAATATCTTAGAACTCCTCTAACTGCTCACTATGCTTCTGTTGTTGCTGTTAATCCTTTCCAATACGCTGCTGCAACTCTTTCAGGTCTTCGGACTTTGTAATCTGAACAACTGGTGGCATTATTCTCAATGTCATCTTTAATGTCTCTAGATGCCCCTCTACCTCCTGCAACGGATTGGTCAGTTGTGCTAACTCTTCATTCTGGATGACACTACCCCAAAATTGTTTCATCGCATTAATGACCTTCTTCCCTACATATTCCATCTCTTCTAGTTATGTTGCCACATCCTCTATGGTGCACTTCCTTTCACCAACTTGTTCTGGTGGTATTTCGGGATGCACTAGAACAGTTAATTCTGTGTTATCACACTGCAACTATGCGATGACTCCAAGTCAATTTTCTCTCTCCACTGCATCTAGTTCTGTGGTGCTCTCAGGAACATACTAACAGGATTCTAGAATGACCTATTCCAGCTGCACTCTGCTATCCCATAGGTGTGCCTTCTCGACTACTAGTCAATCTTGCTCTTTATTTAGCTTGATAATCTCCGCAGCACTTTTTACCTACAATTCCTCTTATGCTTGCTTCAGTTCTTAACTCTCTCATCGTGATTTTGTCTCCTTCTCTTGCGATTGCAGAAACCGACCACTAATGTTCTGTTCTCTTTATTCCAACTAATGATTGGAGACTTGTTCCATATGTACCAATGTCTACATGGACAATATGTTGATTTCAATTGACAGCTCCTACAACTGTTGGAGGTAGGTGTTATAGTTGATTTTACCACTCTAGGTGAATCACACTTTGTATGGCCTTCCCTCGTCTTGCTGCAGACTCCTTAGACCCCTTGGACCATTTTTTTTCCTTTGATGTTTCCTTGATCATCCCTAAAAACATGTGAAAAATGATACACACAACTTTTAAACCTCTAATCGCGTATATACGTGGGTTTGAATCCTAAAACCGCGTACATCGGGATGTGTACAAAATCCAAATCCTTTTGGAGTTTTCCTTGACATGGATCCAACTCACTTGACTCCTGACCTTACCTATGCCTTGAGATTGCTTGGATTCGACCTTTCATTACCCCTTTGAAAAGATATATAAGGAACTCTATGGTACATTGAAGGCATATGAGAGAATTGAGAGCAAAGAAACTATAGTCCATTGTTGCTGGAACTTATGCTTGAGTCTGCATCCCTTTGTCCCTTGGAGCACTTTTGTGTTCTTCCCAAGCTTTCCTTTTGTTTGTGAGATTTCTATCAAGAGATGGAGGATTGAGGTGGCAGAGGCCCAAGTGGGGGATTCAGTTTCTCCGGTTCGCAGACGTGCCATCAGAGGTTGTATCTATTGTAATCTCTGATTTATATTAATAGAAATATCTTTTCTTGTCCAATAATGTGTGTTTGAATGAATATTTTATCCATGGGATTATTTCAAATGCTTATACATTGTTGATTATATATACTAGAATAGATCTAACACCATGATATATAGTATGCTTATATTGTTTACTTGTCGTTGAGGAAGTAATTTATCAATTCAAGTTGAAGTTGGAAAGCTCAATGGGGATCTACTTCAACCGTCCGTAATAAGGTACGAGGTCTGATCCTTTAGTGTTAGACATTTAATTTCTATTGCATATTGGAAAATATTGATTTTTGTATCAAGCTATCTATTGTGGTACCCCAAGCCATAGGAATTTATCTCCATAACAGAATTGGCGACTCCGCTGGGGAGTTCCTAGTAGTTGTCCTTTGGGGGTTGTTCTATCGGCATTCAATGAATTTGAATTGCTCTTTCTCTCTTGTTTCTATGTTGGGTCTAGGGGCATGTTTGCCTGGTAGTGTCTGATTGGTATGAAGTTTGTCTCAGCTTGTCTGTTTGCCTTGATTTTATGCACCTTTCTTCCTGTACGCAAGTTTTTAACTCACAGTCGTGTATACACTCGGGTTTCGCTGTGATTTTCGCATATAGACGCTGGTTTACTGTGAACAGTCGCATATGCCATTAGTTTTTCCTTTTTGTGGGAGTTAAATGGTTGCTGGGTGAAGTTTGATGATTGCTAAGTCTCCTTTGACATTGCCTGAGTCTGTTTATACCTCTGTTTCTAACCAGAGATGTTTTTTTTAGGGTAATTTTTTTTTTAAGAAGGTTCTTGTCATGGTATTTTCGATTTTTTGTTTGGGATTAGTGCATTAGATTTATTTTACCTTAGTGCTTTGCTTGAGTGCCGTTTGAGCGTGCTACTAGAGTCTAGGGGTTGTAGAATCATTCTTTTGATTTTTGTATCTCATTTTATTTCAAAAAATCCAAAAACATTTGCTTATCATCATGCATTGTATTTTGCATTTTGCATTGTAATTGCACTAGAGTTTCTTTGGAGTATTAGTTAGGATTTCATATAGGAAAGCTTGCATTCATCATTTGAAGAAAAATTGTGCATTTCACGTAGTAGCATACCCTGTTTTCATGGACACAATGCATTTGCATTGATTGTTAGGTTTGCATTTTACTTCATGTTGTGTCATAACACCATTAGTTGCAAGACCATATCCCTCTTGTGAGTAATAAATCCAATTAAAATTAACACTAAATTAAAATGAACTACACTCTTTTCTTTTCTAGGGTGCACCAACAAGCTTAGGTTTTAGGGTCTTGGAATAGTTCATTGTGAGTAAATTCTCCAAGACCACTAAACAACAACATGTATGTGTCTTTCCAGGTGAGCATTAGAGGAAATTTCAACTCAAAATGGGCCTCCTAAAATGAATTAATAAAATAATAGTTAAAATAATAAAATAATATTTATTAATTTTGGAGGAAGAAAAGAAAAACACTACTTTTTTGTTTGTATTTTTGACATATCTCCCTGTGTTTTTACTCAAATTTCGATCAAGAGAGCTCGTTGGATGTGGAATTAAATTTCGCATCCAACGAGTACCCACTTGGAATACTTTTGACGGACCCCGCTACCCCAAAAACAAGAAATACCTGAAAAAAATGGAATGATGACATCATCATTTCATTTTTTCAGGTATTTCTTGTTTTTGGGGTAGCACGGTCCATCAAAAGTATGCCGAGTGGGTACTCGTTGGATTTGGAATTTAATTCCGCATCCAAGAAGCTCTCCTGATCAAAATTTGAGTAAAAACACAGGGAGATATGTCAAAAATACAAAAAAAAAGTAGTTTTTTTTATGATACCTATCCCCAAATTTATATTAAAAAAGTGTTTAAGACCTATACGGTATTTCAAATTTAAAGCAATTTCATTGGCTGACACATGATGACATGGAATTTTATGAAAAGTTAAAAGGCCCATTTTGAGTTGAAATTTCCTCTAATGTGTGTGAAATCCTTGGTATAACCAGTGTTTCTCAGGATCTTCCTCTCAAAAGGGAGTTAAGCACGAGGTAGTGTGAGTGGTTATTGATTGGGATGACCCCAAGTCATAACTGAGTAGCACCAGAGATATTTCTAGGATTTTATTTGTATCTGGGGGCTCTTTCGAGAGTTTCAGGCTTTGCTACCCTTCCCATACGGTCAATCCTACCTACAACTGTCCACCTGAGCATTGATTATATTGAGGTAACCTTAGTGGCCTTACCTAGGATATTGAGGGGGTACTTTGCAGGGGTTATTCTGCGGGTGTCCTAGCTAGGTTGGGGTTGGACAGCATAGTCACTTTATGCCTTGAAGCTGAGGGCCACAATAATTGGTTACGTACCTCTACTTGTTGTGTATGGGAGTCTCAAGCCTCTCCTAGGCGAGACATACCTGCTTCATTCAGGAGCTCACTTATCCTACCCTTGATTGCTTGCATTTGGCTTTATATTTTATTAGTGATTGCTCTGTGCACGATAGCTTTCCTAGGGTTTACGTAAATAGAGAGTCTTTTCTATTTTTTGAGTCATTGTGGATTCGGGTGTGGCTCCTCGTCGTTTAGGAGGAATTATGCCTTCTACATTTCCTCCTCCTTTGGGAAAGAGACATAGAAAGTCTAGGCAGACTATTTTGCACATTGATTCACACACCATGGGAGACCATATAGAGGATATTCCTGAACCACCTTCTCCCATTCATGTAGACAATGGGGAGTTTACTCCTACCTACGATCCTTCACCCAACTTGGATGAGTTAGGTCCTATGATTTCTGAGATAGGAACCTTTCATGATAGATCTACTCACTCTAGGGTTGATTCCCCATTGATGCATTATTGGTATGGAATGCTGGAGGATGTCGAGACTCATTTTGAACCCGCAAGCACTGGCTATGGTAGTTATGGTATGTCTGGTTTTCCTACACATGATTTTGCATTTCATATCGAATCTGAGTTTGAGCCTAACACTATGCCTGGGGGCACTCTCATTTCTTACCATGCGAAGAGGTTTGGGAGCACTAGTCACATTGCACCTTCCATCCCAGTGGTGGAAGTTACATCACATATTCCTCCTAGGTCTAGGGTTAGTGATCCTATTAGGATACCAGACCTGAGACGAGTGACTATAGGGAATAGTACGTAAATTATTACTCAGGTCCCTCTGTCCTATGTCCCTACTTATTAAAATTTTCACCCTCCACCTTATTCACGTGGTCTTTTGGGCCGAAACATTGCTACGAGTCATGTCAGTACTGCGGTTACTATATAGGTTGTGTCTTAGCTTCATGTACCGCCCGTTGTTTCGGGAGGTCATGTTCATAATTCTAGAGGTCACATTCCTACTTCCGGGATGTATATTCCTACTTCTGGAGTGTATGTTCCTACTTACAGAGTGTCTCATGGGACATCTCATGCGATGAATTATGGGCCCTATTATGGGACGTAGTATGGACAGGGTTCTTCACCTTACAGGGGTGGGTATCAACAACCTACTTACTCTCCTAATTATGGCTTCGTAGCTCCTAATAGTTAAGGTCCACCACACTATGGTGCTTCCATGCCACCCTATACGGGTCATACGGGAGGAGGGCACTATGGCCAAGGCCATGGATGGTGGTAATCAGACCTATATGAATCAGACCTATCAGGGAGCAGTCCATCAACCTCGTCATCCTAGGATCCCTTTCCTCATGACACTAAATCTTGCTGACTTGTCAAGATTAACGAACGATCCTATAGCTCATGACCTGGCCTGGTCGGCTGTCCCTACTAAGCTTCACTCGGACATACCTAAGTTCAAGGGAAAACCGAGTGAGGATCCGAGCGAACATGTTACTACATTTCACCTATGGTTCTCTTCGAATTCCTTACATTAGGACTCCATCCATTTAAGGTTGTTTCAATGCACCCTTACAGGGCCTGCTGTGAAATGGTATATAGAGCTACCTAGGGGAGCATTCGCTTTGTTCGACGACCTTGCGATGACTTTTCTTAACCACTTCCAGCTACCAGTGCGTTATGACATTGGTACTGAACTCTTGTTGACATTTCAGCAGAATAAAGCCACACATATCTCAGATCATATCCAAGAGTGGCATAGACAGAAGAGGTTAATTAAATCCTTTATACCACCGAAATTCCTCCTCGAATGGTTCCTCAAGTCATTATTGCTATATATAGCGAAGGATGTTTCTACATCTAGAGTGCGTAACGAGGAACAAGCAATTTTTAGGGCACAGGAGCTGGACTTGATCTATGCTCATTCCAGTTTGTTATATGAGATTATTCCCAATGCTCCGCGTTCTAGTTTCAACCCCAAGGTCAAACCTGGACCACATGTCGATGGAATTGTGGGTTGTGCTAGTGTGAAACCTGTGGATTCGGTTGCAAAACAAGTTAGTCAATTGTCAATCAACCAATATTCTTTGCACAAGCTATGGCTTCATCTCAACCTGCCCAAATGATGCATGTACTTTCAGTGCAATCGTCAGACCAGAAGGGTAACCAGCAGCCCAGACGGAATAGAAAAAAGGGTAAGAATAATCGTAAGGGTGGGAATAAGAATAAGAATGCTAGTAGTAATGACAAGAAAGGCCGTAATGCTGGGCAAGACAAGCAAGCTAAACGTAAGGTTAAATTCCCTTACAAGTTATGTAAGGATGATCACCCCACTTACTTGTGCCCTCGTATTGATGAAGCCTCAAGGTTCTTGGCACAGGGCCCAGCTGTGCTAACTAACCCTTTACCACACAATCAAAATATGAACTCGAGGTCCCATGATCAGTCTGGTGGTGATCAAGATCCACCAAAGGGTAGTGGTCGTGGTTGCATTAACATGGTACATGCTGTAAAAGTTGTGACCTGTGTGAAAGATTATGGTTCGTCACAACCTAGCCCACGTAAAGAGCCTAATCCACCAGGGTCCCCTTTGCATATTGAGAAACCTATGGATAAACCTAGAAATGCACCTCGCATTCCTAAGGGAGTCCTTAAGCATTCAAGGCATAATCCAAATGCCCAAGCCGCCTAGAACTATTCATTTGTCGAGGATTTGGGCCACACTCCTTGTGCGATGTCTGCATTGGAAGTGCTTCAGAGTTTTCCTTTGCAAAGGAAGGTGTTACTTTCTTCCCTTGGTGTGAATGATGATGATTCTTCCTCTGTGATTAAATTTGAAACCGCGGGAATTCAGCTTTGCTTGCCTTACTATGTGTCTCTTTTGATTCACGTAGAATTTCTTAATATGACCATCAAGCGCACTGTGATTGACGAAGGCGCTGCAGCTTCTGTGATATATTTATCATGTTGGAAGGGTCTGGGTTCCCCTGAGCTGTCTAAATCAGTGACCATGTTAACTACGTTCGATGGGAGATCATTTAGGCCACACAGCATCCTTCCTTCCCTTAAAGTCCATTTGGGAGGGAAGACCATTGTGATAGAGGTCGATGTGGTTGATGCGCCCCTTGACTACAATATCTTGCTGGGTAGGAATTGGATGTATAGTATGCAAGTCGTTTCTTCTTCCTTGTTCTGCGTTGTATGCTTTCCACATAATGGGAAGATAGTAACGATTGATCAAATGACATTAAAGAATCCGTCTGTTACCGCATCTTTGGGAGCTTCGATCCTGATCATTGAACACTCTCAGCCGACAACTGGGAGTGTGGGTGTAGGCATGTATCCATCCCTCATGGGAATATTTATTTGTCTTACACCGATCCTTATAATCGAGTCTAGTTCTAATGAGGCTTTTACATCTACGAGATCGGTGTCTTTTCGCATGAGTCATATGGAAGATCCTTGGATTATTCCTACACTGAGTACTCCGAGTGAGTCCATCGTGACAGATGTGTTGTTGCCTACAACTATGATAGCTTATCAAGCTAATCTCAAGTGTGTTACAGAGCCTAGTCCTTCCTCTTCACGGATGCAGGAGGAGGACCCTTATGTGCGGTCAGCATGGGCAGTATAGTATTCTCATGTGCATGACTGCCTTGATACAATTTTCCTTTCAAATGAAGCGATTATTGAGGCTATGTCGGGAGTTGAGCCACCATGGGAGGAACTCCATCATAGATCATACTTTTTTCCCGAGCTTGACCTCTTGGAGCGTGAGGATTTTAGGGTAGTTCTTAGTGCGAGAGTTGGTAGTCCTATGATTCCATTAAGCTCTCCTGGTCAGATGGCTGATGGAAACATGGCTAACATATCTTCAACGATTCCTATCAACATCTGTCACGATATTGGCAGGATAGAGAATGTCTATATTGGGGTGGAATGTTCCCATGCTGAGATTCTAGAATACACCGAGCTATTTAAAGAATTCCATGATATCTTTGCTTGGTCTTACGAAGAAATGCCAAGTATCGACCCTCGTATTGTCAAGCATGAGATTAATACTTACCCCAACACTAATCATGTTCGACAACGATTACGGGTAGTGAATCCTAGGAAAGCACCCACGATTAAGGCAGAGATAGAGAAACTGTTAAAAGTCGGTTTCATCTATCCCGTTCCCTTGATGGAGTGGGTTTCAAACCCCGTTTTGGTGGATAAGAAGCAGGGAGCAATCCGCATATGTACTGATTTCTGCGATTTAAATCGTGCCTGTCCTAAGGACAATTTCCCCACACCATTTATTGATCAGATTTTGGATGAGTGTGTGGGTAGTGAGGTTTTTTCCTTTATGGATGGATTTTTCGTGTATAATCAGATACAAATTAAACCTAAGGACCAACATAAGACTACATTTATTTGTCCTTGGGGAACTTTTGCATATCGAAAAATGCCTTTCGGCCTTAAAAACGTCAGAGCTACATTTCAGCGAGCAATGACCTTGATCTTCCATGATCTCAAGTCGATCATCGAAGTATTTTTGGATGACCTTGCTGCTCATTCTCCTATGAGAATGTGTAATCCCTATCACTTGAGATTGGTATTCGAAATATGTCGGCACTATTTGGTTAGATTAAATCCTCATAAGTGCATCTTTTGTGTGAAATCAGGTTGTTTTTTAAGATTCATTGTTTCTAAAGAGGGTATAAGAGTCGACCCTTTGAAGGTTGAGGCAATACTTCAGTTGTCTCCCCTGAAGAATATTTGTCATCTTCTGTGTTTGCAAGGCATGGAAAACTTCTTATGAAGATTTGTTATCAAATTTTCCAATTTGACTAGAGGCTTCACGTGTCTATTGAAGAAGGACACCCCCTTTTGTTGGGATGAGTGAGCCCAGGAGTCCTTTGATGCACTCAAGCGAGCCCTAGCATCGGCCCCGATGATTAGTACCCCGGACTATAGCCTTGATTTTCTATTATATGTGGCCGCATCCTTAGAGATGATTGGTATGGTTTTGGTTCAAGAGGATGAGGAGCTCCAAGAGCATGTCATATACTATCTAAGCTGGAATCTTATTAACACAAAGATTCGTTACTCTCTTGTCGAGAAGCTTGCTTTAGCTACCATACATGCGGTTTAGTAGTTGAGACATTATATCCTCCTTCGCCAGAACTTGGTTGTAGCCCATGTCAATCTGTTTCAATTCGTCCTCACTCGAAGGATGATTGGGAGAAAATATAATAAATGGATTGTCATTCTGCAAGAATTCGATCTCGAGTTTGTTTCAGCAAAAATGAAGAAGTCTTTAATTTTTGCAGATCTTATATCGGATTTCCCGAGCGAGGCCGAGGATTTGGTTTGTGAAGATATGTTTGTTGATGAACACATCTTCTTAATCTCAACTTTATACCCATGGTATGGGGATATCATAATATATTTACAAACATTGAATACCCCTACTCACCTCTCATGAGATGAACGATGACGATTACGTCACGTCTCTAAGAACTACCTCATAGTGGATAACACTTTGTACTACCATGGGGTAGATTCCATTTTAGGACATTGTTTAACTCATGAAGAGGCTGAGGTAGTGTTGAATGATTACCATGAAGGGGCGTGTGGTGGTCATTTATCTGGGCTTTCTACAACTCAAAATATTTTAAGAGCGGGTTATTTCTAGCCATCGATCTTTAAGGATTGTGTTGATGTTGTCAAGAGGTGCCACCCTTGCCAGGTGTTCACATGTAATATGCGCTCAAAACCTGCCTCGTTACATCCCATTATCACCGTCGGTCCCTTCACTAAGTGGGGGCTCGATTTTATGTATTGCAACCCAGCTTCAGCTGGGGGTCACCATCATATTATAGTGGCTATTGATTACTTCACGAAATGGGCTGAGGCTATGCCTACAGTTAACTCCAACGGTGAGACAGCCACCCACTTCATAGTCAACCAAATTATTACTCGGTTTGGGATTCCGAAAGAGATTGTCACTGACCATGGCTCGCACTTTCAGAATAGTATGATGGAAGAGTTGGTGTTAAAGTTAGGGTACAAGCAAAAGCATTCCTCCTCTTACTACCCTCAAGCGAATGGACAGGTAGAAGCAGTGAATAAATCACTCAAATCCATTCTCCAATGAACCATCGCACAAAGCAAGAACAATTGCCACATCATGTTATATCCTACTTTCGGGGCATATAGAACCGCTCTTAAGACTTCCACCCGTTTTTATCCATATCAGCTTGTACATGGAGTGGAGTTGATATTATCGATTGAATGCAAGATTCCTTCTTTGAAGCTAGTTATAGAACTCTTAACAGACATTTCACCATTGGAGGAGCGTTTGGTCCACCTTGAGCAACTTGATGAGCAGCGTCGGGATGCCTTGGTGGCTCTAGAAGTCAATAAACATCGTGTAAAGGTCCAGTATGATAAGTTTGTCCGTCCAAGGAGGTTTAGTGAGGGAGACTTGTTCCTTTTGTGGGATCAACCAAAAGAACCCTTGGGCATAGGAAAATTTAATCCCATGTGGTGTGGTCCTTACGTGGTCAAACGTGTGTTAGAGAAGGGTGCCTATGAGTTAGTAGATTATGAAGGAACAACCTTGGAGGAGCCTAGAAATGGGCTCTATCTCAATAAGTACTATGCATGATTTTCAGCCAAGGCTGGTTATTGTATATTATTGTACAGTTTTGCATAGTTAGGTCTTTTTCTTATCGTGATCAGGTTTGTGATTAGTTTCCATTTCTTTTGGCAGATTTCAATGGAATCTTCCACCTACATAGGATTAAGGGATGGTGCAAGCCGTCACACTCAACACTCAGCCTCTGTTACTTGGGTGATTTATACTCCTATGGGTCAGGTACTGTCTTCAAGAGGTGTATTTCTACGTCCATCTTCCAACAATGTTGCTAAATATAGTGTTGTTATTGAGCTTCTACGAGATGCCATTTCACATGGCGTTCTCTCTCTTGAGGTACGTCTTGATTCGGAGTTAGTAGTGTCATAGCTTAATGGTTTGTACCATGTTAGAGATCCGACATTATTAAGAATATTTTTACGTGTGAGATTATTAGAATGACAATTTGACAATATAACATATATACACATTCCAAGAATTAATAATCAAGTTGCTGACTCATATGCTAACTACGTGTTAGATTGGAATTTGTTTCATTCACAATAAATTCATCACAAACACAATTTTTAAACATGTAAATAAATAAACTGATCACCATAAAAAAAATTATATAACATCCAAAATGTGGTAATACATAGTGTCATGATACAAAATTGGGGCTCTTGAGCCACCAACATATAATACATGGTAATACAAAATGTATAGACTCGCAAGTATCTAAGCCTATGGAGGAGGAGGAGGGTTGTGATCATGGAAGGTCACTACGGCTCTAGCTGGCCATTGGAATAATCGCACCCATGCACGTGGTACACCCACCGCCTGTCGCTGCATAGCCTCAGGAAAGTCCTCGACTTGCGCCATGGGAACCCTATGTGTTAGCCTCACAAAATTGGTATGAATGCTCTGGAGCGTCCGCTCTGCATCCACACCCATGATATCATCTCCTCTTCCCCTCTATCTATGACGAGGGAAGCCTTCTAGCCGCTGTGGTCCCACATCTGCACACAAATGGTAGATGTCACTATGTATTGTCACACAAAAATATGTCTTTTTGATTCCATATAATTAGAAAACATAAAAAAATTAAATAACTCAAAAATTAAAAAAGAGAGGGTTGAGATTCATTACCTATATCGCCATATTCCGATCCTGGTGGCTGTGGCATGTCCGGGTCCCCCCGAAAATCTATCCCTGCATAGGGGTAGTCATTGATGGCAACTATCTATCATTGCCACCATGTAAAGAACTTAGCTAGATAGGGGTTCGCCACCCTACCACCCCCCAGTCTACGCATAGCATCTGTCCAATGCCATTGGGATGGATCTCAAACCCCGTGAAGAGGAATGTCCACTCTGGGGCTCAATCCTGGAATACGCTTGAAGAAAAACCTGCTCAGTATACTGCTGAACCCGAAGTTCCACACTCTGCCTGCCTTACACTCACTGAGCTGATGTTTCATGTTGCTCAATAGTGTAGTGCTCCAGTCATAAATTGTGGGTCTCATGCACTCCACTGTATAGAACATCAGAGGCCATGAGGCCTGGTGGAGTGATGCCAAGCCTACTATCCTATCCAATGTCAATAGTATGGCCTTTAGGCCCAGCACCTATATGGCATTGGTAGGGACCTGACTCCCCACCTTCTCTATGTATGGATATAAGTACACCACAATTTACTCGTCGATAGTCAGGCCACCTCCTGGCCCACCACGAGAACAAAGGTTCAACACTTCCCCTCATCTAGAAAGCATGGTAATGAAGTATATGTCCTCCACCTCTATGGTGAGGGACATCCCATCTATCTGGAAGGACTCAGAGTCTGGATCCCAGTAATCCACCAGCATCTATAATAGTCTTGGTTTGGCCCTCAAACCACCAAGACACCAAAACTTGTAGATTTCACATGCACGTAGAGCTTGTTGAGCCATTAGATTGGCCTTTACTGCTTCCTCTACCTCACCATGTTCATTCTCTCTCCACTCTAAGACCATATTGCACAATAAATTGAAAATTTGCCCATTAAATTATTGAAAAACCTTATGCACAGCCTCATATGCGACTGTTTTCAAAACAGCTATGTATGTACGTGCTTTGGGGGCATTTTCTGTGTATATCCAATCCTATATGCGGAAAACCCCTCGATTTCTGCATGGGCCATAGCGCCCTTTTTAGTTTGGCCTAGAAAGCTTAATTGACCATGGAATTTGATAAAAATTGCATTGAAATGAAAGAGAAGAGCATGGGTAAATACCTGGAAGAAACGGTAGTGGATTATGCGGGCTGGATCTCCTGGAATCCGCTGTGGAAAATTTGAGCTCAAATGGGTAAAAGTTTTAATTTTTTTATAATATTTTGAATTGTTTACTATTTATAGAAAATTTTCAAATATTTGAAAATTTTTACCCCCTTTCCTATACTTTCAACAGTTTCTAACCATTTTGGACCATTTTTGACATAATTCATGATGTAGAGGACCTTTTTCAGTGCTGTTTTAGCCATTGGATTGACCCGTTCATGCTGATCTTAGGTATCATGTCTAAACTGGCATATAGGTTAGGTTTCATCACTATTTGCATTTTGCATGACCTTATGACCATCTCATCATGACTTTAGGTACGAACCCACTCTATTGTGTCACAGAACCTTCTTGTTGTTTTAGAAGTGCCATGATATGAGTGGTAGAGCTTCACCTTCCATGGGTACCCTATTTAGTGCGTTATTTGCATTTGGTGCCCATGCTGATGTTTTCTCCTTTAGGGTGTGGGAGTCTGTTGTATAGTACTGCCATGACATTTTGCAAGAGCCTCATACTCCTCTTGATCTTTTGTTGGCCTATTTCCCTCAAGACTCCCTCTTATCAAGTTGTGAATGCATTATCATGAGCTTTTCCTGCCTTATTGAGCTTTATGAAAACTTCCCTAACATTACGTTTCAGCCATATATCCTGAGCTTGTCTCATGTCTAACCATGCAGAGCCATTTTTTATGTCCTTCACAGCTTGTTTCCCTTTTTACCGGGAGGGGATTTTCCCCCGAGTGTTGATATCCTACACATGTATCCTTACATTGAGCATAGGTATGGTCCACTGCTTGGAACTAGTTTGTTTTCCCTTATGACACTCATCTCCTCCTAGTCTGTAACTATAAAGAAATTTTATTCTTTTTCAAGATTTTTAAATAATTGAAAAAGTCCAAAAAAAAAATTTTAAAAACCAAAAAGCCGGACAAGGAAAGATGTTATCTTTGGTAGCTGTCGAGTGATGTCGCCTTCGAATAGAGCACTATATATCACATCCATTGGTTGGGTTATAGTTTGACTTTAGGAGCTGTACTCATTTATCTGAGTTTATCTCCACTGACTGGTTAAGCTTCTAGTCCCTATGGAGCCTCTGTCGATGCCTCCTGTGTCGCAGATATGTCCCAGTTTGTATATCAAGTCTATGCTGCCTTCATTTAGTCACCATATGTCGTTATGCTCTTGTTCAAAAGAATTGAAGCCTGAGTCAGCCATTCCTCAGTTATCTTGAATTTGCATGTCGACCATTCCCAGTACAGTTACTGGTTCGTGCACCTTATGATTGAGTCCTTCCACATTATATAGCTTTGCTGAGTACCTCGTGTTGGATGATGGGGGATTCCTTAATGCCCTCCTTCCAGCAGATTTCATCCCATCAACTTCAAATCATTTATTCTGGGATTGGAATCTAGAGTCATTTTGAGTGCCTTGAGACTTGCAGTCATCAGTGGTAGGTTCTCTCGCCATCAAAAGTATTTGGGAATACATCAATGTCCCCTAATCGTTGTATCCTCTCAAGTGTTCAACCTCAACACATTTATTCACACTTGTTAGTTTGCACTCTAGTACCTTGATTCCCATTTTCATTATCGGTGGGTGATCTCG
>LPNX010841375.1:79975-222177 GCA_001517045.1 Pseudotsuga menziesii
AGTAACCAGTATGACCAAGCGTAGTGTGCAGTTGTTTAACAGACTTTAGAGGTGGCAGGTTCACAATAATGGCTATTTTCCCAGGATCCACCATCAATCCTTTCTTACATATAATGTGACCTAGCAGAATTCCAAAAGGGGCATAGAAGATACACTTTTTCAAGTTCAAGGAAATCTGATGCTGTCTACATTTGTCCAACATAAGTCTTAAACTAGCTATGTGGTCTTTTAATAACCCAAATATAGTCCAATCATCAAAATAAACTTCTAAGAATTTACGTATGAATTCCTTAAGAGCAGAGATGACTACTCTAGAAAACATGGCAGGTGCATTCTTCAATCCAAAGGGCATAACTGTATACTAGAAGGATCCCATTTCTGTAGCGAAGGTTGTCTTATGTCGATCTTCTGGAGCAATTCGAATCTGATGGTAACCTGAAAACCCATCAGTAAAAGAGTACACTTCTTGACCTCCAACATTGTCTAAAACTTAATCTCTAAAGGGAGTGGGGAAAGGGTCATGCAAACAGGCATCATTCAGCTCAGATCGACACAAATTCTGATTTCTCCCTTAGTCTTCTTTTCTTGCACCACCATAGGACTGACCCACTCAGACTCTTCAAGAGGATCAATGATTCCTGTAGCAAGCATCTTATCCAACTCCATTTGGACTTTTTCCTTATACTTAGGGTTCAGCCTATAAGGGCGATGTTTCACAGGCTTCACATCAGGTTTCAAAGGGATCTTTATCAGTCCTATATCACGAAGGATACCTTTCATCTCTAAGAACTTCATCGGAAATAGATACTGATATTCATGGAGAAGTTGGGTCACCTTGCTTACCATTTCGTCATCCCAATAATCTCCAATGGTAGCATACTTAGGGTTTTCTTCTAACCCAATGTTTACGGTCCACGTCTTCAGGGGTTTAGTCACTTCAAGTGCCTCAACTGTTGGTCCATGTACTTCACAGTGTCCTTCTAACTTAGGAATGTTAATGTTGCATGGATCGTAATCCTCGTCAATTGCGAGGTTATAACATTCTACTGTATTGGCTTCCCGTTCCTTCCAATCAGGTTGGTATTCTGTTATTTCTTGATCATCAAATACTTTAGTATGGATCAACCTAACAGCTGCATCCAAAGCAAGAGAAACCTCATTAATAGAAAATGTCAACACAAAACTATCAACAAGACAATCCCAACTTACAGTACCATGGCGAAGCTCGACCTCCGCATACCAGTTCTTTGCTATAGGTTCCAGGGTGTGCACAAACCTATGTACCCATTCTTCATGAGGTACATGCTTCCATGCCTCGTAGCATTGCTCCAAATGTCCCTGAGGACTAGTCTTACCATTAAACCTGCTTTGCAACTCCTGAGCTTGGTCCCCGAATCTTAGGTAAAGGGACTTCTGGCACGCTTCCCAAATATGAATGTACTTTTTGTGACCATTCCACCATCTGGCTGCTGTGGCTCTGAATGCTGAATCCAGAGTCTCCATTTTCTGTGAGTCTGGTACCTTCCCTGAGAATTGCACAATAAACTCTTCTGGGTCTGTCGAACCATAAAAAAACAGGTAAGGTTCTTGTCTGTGAGCCAAGCCATCTAAGAGACTTGGTAATTCTGGCACATCTATGTCCCTGTAGCTCATAAAGTCTGTTCTGCTAGTTTTCTAACCCATCATCTGAATCCGTCATGCAAGAGCTATCACACTGCCAATCCATGATACCTTCGGCAGTAGGATCAACATAATCTTCTTCCTTCGCTGTGATATTGTAGATGTGGTCCAAAACATCCTGGTCTTCATCTCTTACTGGCTCTGTGTATCTCTCTCCTTGAGAAGGATCCAATGGGACTATGACTCTCAGTCCTTTCCCTTCGAAAGTCATATGTCTCTTCTTAAGGTTAATGACTGCATCATTGTCTAATTCCCACTCAATACCTAGCAATGCTGGATAGGGGTTGCTGTCGTCAATGATCTCAATAACTTCGAAGTCTGCTAGAGTACAGACGCCATCAATATCTATTGGGACATTAGGGAATATTCCTAGGGGAACAATCTTCTGCTGATTGGCTAATCTCAACTATATAGGGGACCATTCCAGAGTAGGTTTTCCTATTTGTTCCTACGTTTGCTTAGTTAAGAAATTTACCTCTGATCCTAGGTCCAAGATAACATCAGTCATATCATACTCTCCTATCTGAGTATTCAATCTCATTTCCTTACCAGTTCTCCTAACTCTATTAATAGCTTTTGCCTGACCAGAACTTTGCTGAGGTTCGCAGGAACCAATAAATTTCTGCAACTCACTTAAAGAATTCTGATTTCTTAAGAGCTTCAGACAACTCTGTAAAAAGGAGGACAGTGTACTTACTTTATCTGTCGAAACTTCTTGTGGCTGCGATTGTTGCTGATGTTGTTGCGCAGGTGCTACTGATGTGCTAGGAGCAGCAAAATCTCTCTTGGATTCCATGAATGTCTCTTTTTATATTTCGATATCAAATGCTGGGACTTTCGTTGGGGCCTTACAAACCCAAGCCTAGTCAGGCTGTTTCTCCTTATTCTATATGTATGTCGAAGCTCCACTCCAGGTAACAACATTAATGGTTGGGGCAGGTCTTTGCTCGACGAAAATCATCTGAATATTCTGGGTAGGGGCACTATTTCTTTCCCGAATCTTAGCTATCAACTGCGGGCACTGCTCGATCACATGATCTACTGCTCGGCAATACCGACATGTCGTAGTTGGGTTTCGACAGTCTCTCGCTAGATGCCTAGCCTGGTTACAGTTATAAAAAACAACCTAGCCTCTTCCTCTTCCATCCATACCACCATGACCACGACCTCCAAAAGCACCTCTACCTAATGCACCACTGCGGTAACCATAGCCATCATTGCTCTGTCCCTCAGTTTGTACTCGATAAGCATCGTAAGTTTGTTCTCTCACGAGGTCAAAGCTGTGAAACTCATCTTCGTTGTGTCCCACTGATTTACAGAACTTACAATAAGGGTTCTTAGGGACTTGCACATACCTCTGCAGAAGATAGCAGTCTTCAGGTTGATGCTGGCCCATTGTCCTATAGATCTCACAATATAGAATACTAGGTTTGAACGGGTTTGGTGCACCAGAATTCAAGAAATTTCTTACCACAGGACATTTTTCCTTCTCATGACCTTCTGTCCGACATTGTGTACACCAAACCTCTTCACGACCAGTTTTTCCTTTCTTCATATCGTGAAGCTCCAGAGCCATCGCTGCCAACTACGCTTGGATTTGAGCAATACCAGAATTATCTTTGACAGGAGCGGTTTCAAGCTTCATTGCGATTTCTACAGCCTCCTGCTGGTCAGCAACCTTCTGTTGTATGAGTGGAGTTATGATATGTGGTAGCAACACTGTAATGAACCATTCCTTGTGCTCCATAGGTCCAATGGTGAAACTGACTTGGTCTAGTAGAAATTTGAACCTTTGATCAAAGTCCCACACTGATTTTCCGTGCCTCTGCTGAATCTCTTTCAATTCAGTGATACACTGTGACTCTGATTTCAGCTTCTTAAATTCCTTTATCATTGCTTCTTTGATATCAGCCAAGACATGGTTCTAAGTGTTGGAAAAATTCATGAACCAGGTCAGAGCGCGGTCTCTGAAAGAAGTAACCAGCTGTGCTCTTTTTGTATCTTCATCCATAATGGTATTAGCAGTCCACATTGCTTCGGATAAAAACCAGAGCTGTTCTGGATCCTCTGATCCATTTCCTTTGAAAACAGGGAGCTTAATGTCATCATTCATATGGTCCATCGTGGGTCTAGGGGGGGAGGGAGGGGGACTGGTAGTAGGTGGGGGGGAACTTACTGGGGTAGACTGACCTGCGATAGGAATACTCAGGCTAGGGTTACTTTCATACTGCAACAGGCTCTTAGGGATAATAGGTCTTCGCTGCGGGGTTACTGGAGAGTTTCCAATAGAAGGGGTTTCTTCAGGCTCTGAGAATGCTGGACTTACAGGGTTAGAATCAGTATTCTGACCTAGGGTATAGGACTCAAAATTTCTCTTGTACCTTTTTCCACCTCGCAGCAAACCACTTTGCTTGTCAAAGGTACTTTCACTTGGAAACATAAGTTAGTAGTGCTAAATATAACAGTCTGATTCAATGAGAAATATACCTTTTTCAGCCAATAGCATTTTAATTCTCAAACTAAATGAATTCAAGTACTTACCCCTTGGTTCTTTGAACAACTTCCGTTCGGATTCACTGAAGGATGTACTTGTGTCAATGGTGAACTCCATCACAAATGCTTCAAGGGTTCGTGTTGTCCAGAAATCAACAGCGCGGGATATCTCATTGTTCACCCTTTTCAGTATATTAATTCTTGTGGGGGTCCAATCAGGAAACTGATGTTCTTGGAAGTTCATCCTTCTCTCTGTTAACCTAGATAACCATTGGTGTAACTCTATGTGGATACTACCAAATAAAATTTCATACACATCAGAAAAAACATACCTTTGTAAAAAGTCATTTGCACTACGACGCGGAGCTTTGTTCTCTTGTATAGCAAAGTTCAGATAAGTCTCTTCAATCCAATCACCGATTTCTTTCACTGAGGGTCTCCAAAACATAGCCCTCGAGGTACGACGTAAACCCCTCTTCAGCAGATACTGAGTTCAACTGGCAACGGAACCAATTTGTTGGGCTATAGGGCAGACCCGGGCTTTATACCATTAACTTCGCACCAACAAAAGACCCACAGTGTTGGCCCTTTTGGCAACAACCTGCGAACAGGTTGCAGTCTCACCCAAAACAGCTATGGGGTGATGCAGAATCAGGTTTCTGCAAGCAGAAGAGAGATATTACTGTACCTTTAGCCTCTAACAATAATAATCATAAAATGCAGAGCTTTAATAGTTACTTATTTAGCTTCGCAGTTAGATAAACAAACAGTGCCTTGCTTAACCCTTTCCTAGGAATTCCAGTGAAGTTTAGTATTTAGCAGTGATCTTACTTATCAGATATATATTTATCAATGCATAAAAGAACATAACAACAACACAAAAAAACCCACAACACAATATATAACGTGGTTCACCCCCAGTTTAGGGGTTATGTCCACAGAACTGTTTTTTATTCAACTCTTTACAAAAACCACAGTTTTGATTTGTGCACTCAGCTACAGATCCCTTCAAGTCCTCAAAGTCATGCACACAGCTGCAGGCCTCTATGCACACAGCTGCAGATTTCCTTAATCACCCAAAACCCTCTGCACACACAGCTGCAGAGGTCGTCCACGCACACAGCTGGGACTTAACCTTCTTACAAAACAAGCCTTAGCTTTGCATCAATTCATCTTACATCAAAATCCTAAACTGACTTCTTTACAAGAGTGCTTATTTATAGTGCACTTATTACAAAACCATGGACTTAAACCATGGGCACACCGAACCCTAAACACTGGACTTAAACCATGGGTTTATTACAAAAAGAAGGTTTTTACTCAACCCCGACACCCCTAAGACTGTTTTGAGTCATAACTCCACTTACAACTTCCACAAAAACCATGGAGTTACCAAAATTAGGGACCGTTAAGGTGCACGCCCCAACAACAAGTGGTGCTACAGCTTATTGCCCTTAGTCCATAAGCATTTCTTACCAGAACTGCTCTATCATTGAAGGAGAAATGTGGTACCCTGGGTCAAAAGGGAAAAAGAGAAGTTTCTTGAGGCTTCTAGATGATAAGTCTCATGTCCTCCCTTATCCCTATTGTTGTGGGTTAGTTGAGCTTGAGATCCCTCATCCTAGGATCTTAGAGGCCACCTCACCCACTTATCTCTCAACCTACCCTATCCATTAAGCCTTATAAATACAAGCTTATGGCCATGGTTAAGGGGGATAACTCTTAAGGTATTGTTATGCTGTTGGATTGATCACTTGGTCCATACCATTGGAGAGCATAGAGAGCGCTAGAGTCAGAGTTTACGGCGATGAGAATGCTTGGTTTCATGGAGATGCATGTCAACACTAAGGCTTGGTTGTAAACTTCTTCATATTTCTATATTAATGCAAGTTGATTTCTGTCCCACATATATTGTTGTTGTTTGATTTGACATGTATGTTGTTAGATTCCTTAGTCACTAACATAGATTAGTAGATTATATTCTGGCTACCTTGATCTATTTGCGTGTTGAAGCTTATTGCAGGTACACATGGTAACAATCGAAGCATTGAATTCTAGGTATCTACGGTGTCTAGGGAGAGTATTCAACCTATGTCCTCTATTTGTTTTGGATCTGAACCATTCAGACCAGTGGAACACCTTACTTTCCACAGGAGGTGAAATATTCCAGCAAACAAATCTGGTGACTCCACTAGGGAATAGAATTGTGTATCAGTTTTTCTGATCTTCCTCAGTCTTTAACTCTTGTCCAAATCTAGGCTCCTTCTTCAACTCTCTTCAGTCATATCTACTTTCTGACTTAGTCCATTTGGGTTTGAAACATCCATATCTGTTCAGATCTAAATCATTTCGATTTTTTATGCTCTATTTCCATACTCAATTCAGCAGTGTTTACCTTGATCTAGTCTTTTTTTGATTGGATCCTTCATTCTCTTTGTGTTTTGGTCATCTATAGGGAACCACGCCTATGCTATGTATGCGGAGCGGTGCCACCACTTGAATAGAGTGAGAAGTACACGGTGCCACCACCTGTATCATGTTGGCAAGAAGCGATGCTGGGATAGAACCGCCCTGTCAACACCAGAGAAGCGCAGTGCCGGGTAGGCATCATTCCAAGACCCGTTTTCCTCATTTTCTTTGTAAAAATTTGAGTTATGTTGCTTTCAATTCTGCTTATCATACTTGTGTTACAGAATCTGATGCTTGTGGTTTGAGATTTTATGGTTTAAGACTGATTTGAGTGGAAATTCAAAAGTTTGATTAGGTCTTTTGATTGTTCATCCGCTCCTATGCTTGTTGGTTGTGTTTACAAAGAGATTTCTTGTTTTCTGAAAAGATAAGGGTGTTATTAAAATCTCTTTTCATTTCTGCCACATAGACTAAAATATAAACACTAGATTAGCTTCTAGGTTTCATTTCTTATTTGCATAGTAAACTTCTTTTTCCTTCCTTCTAAAAAAGAAATTTTTTGACTGAGACTAGGATATCATCATCGAGCATTGGACATTGATTTCTTGATTGGATTTACAAGATTTCAAGACCTTCATATTCTTTCGTCTATTATACATTTAGAACTATCTCGATAAAAAAAAAGGTAGTTTTAAGTTATATTTGCTTATGTTTTGAGAAAAATGAAAAAATAGAGTGCATTTGCATATAGGTGTGCTTCTTGTTTTTCATTTAGGAAAAGAGATTCTTCCTCTTCTCATTTGCTTTCAGAAAGAAGAAATCAGTTTTGCAAAATATTGCTTGTCTTTGATTTGATGTTCATGACTATTGTTTGGAAGTATTTTTGGTTTTGAAACAAAAGGAAAATACTCTCTTTCCCTCCCGTAAGTAGGCATACTGAATGGTAAAGTGAAAATATTTTGCACTAGCATACTGCATGGTTTTACTTTTATGTCAAAACATCATGAATTCACCTAAATGTACAAGTTAAAAGTAATGGTAGTTATAGTCTAAAATTTACGTAGCAACTTGAGTGATAGGTTAGAGATGTGTTCGGGCATCGTTAAGCGTAGGAGATGCCGTTATTTGTCTGCATTACATCCTAGGACTCGCGTAGTTATTCCACATACCATCGATATATCGAATGGCCTTTCACGTACTCTTGAGGTATATAGAAAGGTACTTCATGTACTCAATTGTATATCGGAATGCCTCTTGTGTACGGTTATGCATTAGACAACACTACTACTGATTCGAGCTCCCATGTACCTTGAGTATATCGGGAGACCCCACTAGGGTACCTTATCCATCTGAGAAAATCCCTTTGGTCATCTTGTTTTGAGCTATACACCGAAAACAACATTCGGGGAGATTACTACGCATGTACCCTCAAGGTATATCGCGAGTGGCACATTCTTGACAATCTTAGTGAGAGACCTGACTTTTTGAACTCCTCCTATCATTTTAAATCTGCTTGTTTTAACCTACAGCTTGTGTAGGGAAATTGTTTGGTGTGTTTTCTAGATTTTCAAAACCTAGGTTAGTTAGGAAGTGTACAAACTGGCTGAGTTAAGACAGTCTAGAAGAGTACGAGGCTTGCCACCTGATTTTATTCCTGGTTCAGGAGAAATTCCTATGGAAGCTATCGACCAAGGAGCTGCTACCACCTCCCAAGTGGGAGATAATGTGGTTTTGAAAAGTCGAGTACCATATTATTTACACTCACCTCCCTTGGTCCAACAAAGTTATCAGGGAGATTCCTCATTCCATTATCCCATGGAAGTATGTATTGATGATACTGCTCGTTCGGATTTTGGTCCCAATGCTCCATTTTGGGGCACCCCTGTAGGTCAGACCATTGCCTCATTTGACACCTATGTAAAATCTCCTGAAGATGAATAAGAACGTAAACAATACCATGCTTCCATTCTCCATGCAAAGGAGATTGATAGGTAGATAAATGACCTTTTAGGACCAACAGTATTATGGTCCACATATGTTCCTAGGGGATATCGTTCACTTGTTGATTTTATAAGATCCATTGAACCGATTATAGATTGCCCATTGACACCCCACAACTGAGGTCAAGATACCACCCCTACCACTTCTTAGGTTATGTCTGTGCCTAATCTTCCCAGGTCTTTTGCACTTGAGATTCAATCTTCAACTCTTGTTTTGTATATACCTTCTAGTGCTGGGGGCTAACCCCCAACATGACCTACATTATATGACACCAAAATTGTCCCTAGTCAAGGATAGACCTCTAACATAGAACCATCTACATTTTATGTCCCTCTCACCCATACTACTATTGTTAATCCCCCATCCAGTTCAGGTCAACCCTCTGGGGCACAACCTGTAACCATTCAATCTTTTGGATGTTATGGTTATCAAATACCTGTAGGTAATATTAATCATCCACCCAATCCTACAGAAATTCCATACCCTAGTAATGCTTTTATGGCATGGGGGAAACCCAACTGGTCTTACATGCCAGCTATGGGGGGTATACCTAAACATACTACGGGAGGTGGCGGAGGACTTCCTTATGGAGGTCCTCCCCCTGGGGGGCCTAATGGTCCCTGAGGATCTGGAAAATTTACTCCTTATGGTCCTAGTGGCCCTAGTGGTCCTAGGGGACCTAGTGGATTTCCTCCTTCTGGCCCTCCTCCTAGTGATTCTAACGGCTCTAGAGGTTTACCTCCCCCTGGTGGCCCTAGAGGTTTTGGTTGTTCGCCTCCTGGTGGTCCTGGTGGTATTGGTGGTCCTAGTGGTCCCAGTGGTCCTGGTGGTCTCAGTGGCCCTGGTAGTCCTCCTCCCAGAGGCCCTAGCAATCCTAGCAGTCCTGATCCTGAAAATCAACCCCCTACGGGCAGATCTTTCGGTAGTTCTTCATCACAGCAACCTGTTTATCAGTCCACTTATGGTCATACTGGTAATTATATGCCATATCAATATTACCAGTATGTGTATCCTAGCCGGCAGTTACCTTTCCTAGAAAATTTGGACTTACCTAATTTTTCCAAGTTGATTAATGACCCCATTCGACACAATCCCTCATGGCCACCCATTCCAGTAAAGTTACCATCAGATATCCTGAAATTTGATGGGAAGCAAGGAGACGATCTGAAGAACCATGTGATGAAATTCCATTTTTGGTGCTCTTCAAACTCTCTCATGGATGATTCTATTTGGTTACGACTCTTTCAGTGAACTTTGACCCATACAGTTGCGAAGTGGTACATTGAACTCCCACAACATTCGTTTGTGGATTTTGGCTCATTGGAAACCATGTTTCTCACACACTTTCATCTCCCTATTCATTATGAAATGGGTACTGATATTTTAACCTCTCTGGGATAGAAAACCTCCACCCACATTTTTGATCATATTCATGAGTGGAGAAGGCAGAGAAGGCTTATTAAGGCCCCTATTCCGGATCAGTTACTAGCTGATAGGTTCACCAAATCCTTGTTGCTTCCTGTTGCCTGAGATGTGGCTATGGGCGGTGCCGTTACTGAAGAGTAGGCTATTAGTCGGGCTCAGTACCTTGACTTGGTATATTCCTAGTATGGAACCCTTTATGACCTTATTCCTCAAGCTCCTCGCCCCAACACTGATCTTACCAAGCCACCAGCAGAAGTACCTATTGATGGGATTGTTGGTTCAATCCAGTCCCCATCAGCAATGAAATCTGCCAAGCAAACCCAAACTGCCACCCCTACTCCTTTGACTCCCAAGGTTTGCACCGAGGTCAATTCCATTCAAAGTACTCAAACCTTGGGTAATAATAAAAAGAAAGGTAAAAATTGAAATAAAAAACCTGGAAACCAACCAGAGACTACAAGACCAACCAACGGTGATAACAACAAGGGGAAAAGAAAAGAAAAATATCCATGTATTCTCTACAGTGGTGACCATTTTTTAAAGGAGTGTCCTCGTTAGGATGAAACTTCCCAATTTTTGAAGTCTAATCCCGCACCTGCGGTACTTATGGATCCTTTTCCCTCTCAACAATAACTGATAGACCACATGTCTAATTAGGGTCACTCTAGTTAGGCAAAGGAAATTCATATGATGTCCTCAGAAACTATCCATCTACAAACTCGAAGTCAGAATTATGACAAACCCACAGATAAAAACGAAGATCATCCATCTTCGGAGAAAATTCCTTCTACTAGTTCTTCTGAGTCCTCGTCTACTGTCCCCTTATTTATCGAGAATCCCACACTCAACATGATTTTGTGCCCACCTAAGAGTACTCTTCGGAAGGTAGTATTTAACCCTAATTCCCAAGCTACTCATTTTTATAATGTGGTTGAAGATCTTGCTCAGGAACCTTGTGCAATGTCTACCCTAGAAGTGCTCCAAAGTTTCCCTACACAGTGCAAAAACATGTTAACAACATTAGGAGATTTAGACTCGGATAACACCAAATTGATTCATTTCAATGTTGAGAACTGTAAGTCTAGGTTACCGCATGAACTTGCTTTTCAAGTCATAATGAAAGTAGTTGGAAATAAATTTTTTTCAAACGATACTAGATGAAGGAGCTTCGACCTCCGTTTTGTCTCTATCTTGTTGGAAATCCCTTCACTCTCCTGAGCTTGTGACATCACCTACAACACTCAAGGCCTTTGACGGATGGGGTTTCCAACCCCATGGTCTCATATCAGCCCTAGCGGTCGAGCTGGGGGGAAAAACTGTTTCCATTCAAGTAGAAGTGGTAGATTCCCCTTTAGATTACAATCTCCTTCCAGGATGAAATTGGTTCTATGATATGATTGTTGTTGCTTCAACAGTATTCCAAACCGTCCAATTTCCACATCTGGGGAGAATCATTACTATTGACCATCTTGATTTATGTACGCCGGATGTTACTACCTCCATGGATAATATCATCCCCTTATTAGACCAATCCCCTCCTCCTTACCAGTCAATTGGGGGTCGGCATGTTGAAGGATTCATCTCTCATGGGAGTTTTTCCATCCACTTCTCCTAGCATGGATTCCGTGTCAGTCCATATGATCACCTCATTTTATTGTTGCAAGATACAGATTCTGAAGGAAACCTTTGCAACATTACACAAACGAACCCAATTGACATATCAGCCAAGCCTGATACTATCGAGCACGTTCATGTTGGGTAGAATTGCTTCGTAGATGAATCTGAAGCCTACAAGGAACTTTTTAAAGAGTTCCATGATATTTTTTCTTGGTCCTATGAATATATGCCGAGGATTGACCCATCCATTGTGGTCCACGAGATTAAAACCTATCCCTCAACCAAACTTGTCAAGGAAAAAATAAGGAAAGTCCTTCCTCGAAAGGATGCAGCTATAAAAGATGAAATTGACAAACTTCTAAAAGCTGGGTTTCTTTATCCTGTACCCCTGAAGGAATGGGTATTGAATGTTGTCCCTGTCAACAAAAAGTAGGGCACCATTAGAGTCTGTATCCACTTTAGGGATCTCAATAAATCTTGTCCCTAGGACAACTTTCCTACCCCGCACATCGATTAGATTATCGACAACTGTGCTGGAAGTGTCATCTTTTCATTCATGGATGGATTCTATGGCTATAATTAGATTGAGATATTACCCTCTGATCAACATAAGATGACATTCATTTTCCCATGGGGAACCTTCGCATATAAGAAGTTACCATTTGGCTTGAAAAATGATGGAGCCACATTCCAGCGTGCAATGTCCTATGTGTTTCATGATATTAGACATATTGTTGAACTGTACCTTAATGATCTGCCTGCTCATTCACAGTGACAGGAGGACCACCCTGGTCATCTTAGAGATATATTCCTGAGATGCCATCATTATAATATATGGCTCAATCTACATAAATGTGTTTTTTGCATTGAGACAGGATGTCTGCTAGACTTTGCGGTATCCAAAGATGGCATCCAGATCGATCCGTTGAAAATTTCCGCTATTCTCGATCTACCAGCCCCAACTAATCTCCTTGAAATCCACATTTTGGAGGGGAAGGAAAACTTTCTCCTCCATTTGTGTGTGCAATTTCACAGAGAAAACACATGGTTATATGCGTCTCCTTAAGAAGAACACACCATTCTTGTTGGATGACAAGGCCCAACGCGCCTTTGATAATATTAAGCACGCTCTAACTCATTCACTCTTGATACACCCCCCTGATTATTCAAAGGAATTTCTCTTGTATATTGCTGCCTCCGCTACTACCATCACTATGGTCTTAGTGCAGGACAATATCCACAGTCAGGAGCACGTGATTTATTATGCCAGTAAGAATCTCCTAGATTCTGAAACTCGTTATTCACGTGTGGAAAAGTTAGCATTGGCCATGGTCATTTCTATACAAAATTTTCATCACTACATTTTGCTTCGCACTACCACCATATTGGTAGACCAGAACCTGATGTACTGCATCCTGACTCGTCAGGTGATCGGGGGCAAGTACTCCCGTTGGATTGTCATACTTCAGGAGTTCGATCTAGAATTTTCGAAGGCTACATCAAAGAAATCCTTGGTCTTTACAGAGCTTATGTGTGATATTCCCTGTGCTTCGACGGAATCTAAGCCCAACGATTCATTTCTAGATGAATTTCTATTCCTTATAAGCACTACTAATCCTTGGTATGGATATTTGCTTATATATCTCAGAACACAACATTTTCAGCCACATTTATCTCACAATGATCGCCACCGTATCCGTCACCATGCGAAATACTATCTCATCCTAAATGATACATTGTATAGACATGGGATTGACTATATTCTCTGGCGATGCCTCACTCATGAGGAGGATGAAGAGGTGTTGAATGATTGCCACTTTGGAGCATGTGACAATCATTTATCTAGGATGGATACAGCCCAGAAAATCCTTTTCACTGGCTATTTCCGGCCCTCTATCTTCAAAGATTGTCATGAGGCTGTTAAGAAATGCCCACCTTGTCAACACTTTTATCCAAAAAAATGCACCCATCCTTCTCCGTTGCACCCCGTCATTTCCATTGGCCGATTCACCAATTGGGGGATTGAATTCATGCATTGTAATCCTACCTCAGTCGGGGGGCATGGTTACATCATCATAACCATTGATTATTTCACAAAATGGGCTAAGGACATGCCTACATATGCAAAAGATGGTAAGACTTTCGCTCTCTTCTTGTTCAATCATATTATAGCTAGATTTGGAGTTCTGTAGTCCATCATTACTAATCATGGATCCCATTTCTGTAATTAGATGATGGAGGAAATGAGTGCTAAGCTAGGTTTTCACCATGAAAACTCTATGCCATATTATCCATAAGCTAATGGTCAAGTAGAGGCCATTAACAAAGTTTTTGAAAACTATGCTTTGTCAAATGGTTGGAGATAATAAATCCAATTGGCACCACGTTATTTTCTCTGCTCTTTGGGATTATTGGACTTCGGTGAAAACAACCATTGGTTTCATGCCATTTTAGCTTTTCTATGGACTTGAAGCTGTCTTACCGATCCAATGTCAGATTCCATCTTTACGACTTGCCGTCGAACTTCTCCTAGACACTTCTGCAGAGGAAGAAATATTTTTGTACTTGAGTAACCTTGGTGAGACACGCATATATGTTACCTTGGCTAATAAGGCACATAAGAAATGCGTCAAGGCGTAGTATGATAAATCCGTGCAACCTTGTGTCTTTAACGAGGGTGACCTAGTCTTGATTTATGATGAGAGATATGACAAACTAGGGAAGGGTAAGTTCGAGTCCATGTGGTATGGACCTTTTGTTATTTCTAAGGTGTTAGAGAAAGGAGCTTATGAGCTCATTGATTATGATGGAATCCCTTCGGGGAAACCTCGTAATGGCTTGTACTTGAAAAGGTACTATCCCTAGGTCTTGCTTGGATAGTATCTTGTATATATGGATATTGATTGGCTTTTAGTGTGCTTTTAGTATTTTCAAGATGGTTTTGAGTTTAGTGTCCACATCTGTTTATACCATGTTTTGGTCATGCAGATGGATTTCTACAGCTTCACTGATGGTGCTTTCTGCCACACCTTGAATCTCACCTAGGCTGCTTGGGTTCTCTATTCCCCATATCAAGATTTGGTCAGTTCAGGAGCAGTTTGTATAGGTCCCTCTACTAATAACATCACCGAGTATGAAGCAATCATTGGTCTTCTGACTGAAGCCGCCTCCTAGGATGTTCGTGATCTAGTAGTCTTGATGGACTCAAAGCTCATGGTTCGCCATTTCAATCATGTCTACACCATTAGGACCTTGGTACTCCTCTGCCTCTTTCGGAGAGTGTGTTGACTAGAAAGGTCATTTGAATCTATTATTTATAGGCATATCCCTAGGGAACATAATGTAGTTGTTGACTCATTGGCTAGTTACATCCTAGATTGGCATATTGTCCATTCATGACGTTAAAATCAAACATGGTACATTGTAAATAAACATTTAGAAACACATAAAACTCATAGAAAATGCAAATTTCCATTTGAAACATATAAACACCGTGTAAAATTTTGTATATATATATATATGAAAAAGTTTACAACAAAATAGGTCCCAAGACCTCCTTTGAAGCACGTAGGATTTTAGGCAAAATCATCCTACAAAATATTGAAGCTATCAAATTTCAGTGCATGTCTCATACACTAGTGGTGCTCGTGATAGCACATCACTGCTCGAGCTACCCTACATAGCAGCCTGCTGAATCGGCTCGGTACTCCCGTTGTGGATCTCTGATATCTCATCAGGAGGTCATCTATGTCAAGGTTTGGGATGTCCAAGGTCATCCTCTCTAGGTTCTCCTCTAGCTCCCCGGTGATATCATCACCCTGTGGTATAAAGCGAGCTCCAACTCACCTATCCAATAGAGATGCTCCTCCAGGTCGCGCTACTCCAACATCTGCATGAGAATTTATAGGTCTCATCACTTAACATAAAAAATATAAAACTTTAAAAAACATAAAAACATTTTATCCATTTTATGTTTTCTTGCTTCTTACTGATATCACCCCACTGGCCGCCAGGTGGGAGTGGTAGGTCAGGATCTCTAGTTAAGTCCGTGCCTGCATAACCGTAATCCTCAACCATGAGGATCTGATCTAGGATCCATCTAAAGAATGGATCATAAAACTTCACTCTTCCCCTACCTGCTCCTATACAAGCCATCACCTGGACCCACCTTAGCATATGGGGGTCTTGTGCTCTCAAACTTTGGAATACCACCTGAGGTCTCATCTATGGAACCTACTTGAAGAAAAAACAGGCTAAAATGGAACCAAAGCCAAACTGCTTCAGCTCTCCTTGCCGACACTTAGTCAGCTGATCCTTGAATATTGGAAGCATTGCTTCCACCCAGTTGAACATCGTGGGTTCCATGACCTCTATGGCATACAACATGTATGCCCTAGAATCCTGGTGCACACCTTGACTCCTAGCCACCCTCTGCATGGTAAACAAAATGGTCCGTAGGGCCCTATCCGTCACTGCTTTGATGGGGATCTTCTTCCCCGATGTACCTGTCCCTGGTGCACAATGTTGATCTATAAGCTCTCTCGTAGTAATGTCCCCACCACGAGAACTTGTCAGTGAGATGGGGGCACCCTGTCTCGAGAGACCTATCAAGAATTAGATATCCCCTACTTCCACCATAAGGATATGGGCCCCCACCTCAAAATACTGCTGCTCTGGACTCCACATCCGCAGTATATGTTCTAGTAACTGCTCGTGTGACACCATGCTTGGGTTCTGGAAGAACTTTAGGATCCCATAGTCCCGTAATGCGGCAATAAAACCCGCATTCCTCTCACTAGCAGCATCCTCATTGTCATGCATTCTTTCTTTCCATATCACCATGTTTTGATCAACCTAGACCTACCAAAAACAATAATGGCATGCATTAGAGTCTTCCCCAATCATTAAAAATCAAAGGAATGAACTTATATTTCTCATGCTATTAGTTTAACTTATACACGGTTGGCACCGCATGTGCACCATTGGAGACAGGCAGTGGCACTGCCTGTCCACTATGTTATTGACGTGGTTCTCGGGTGGTACCGTCGATCCTGCAAGGGGTAGCCACGGTGCCCACATTTTGGGTTTTAGGGCTTGTCATATGAGCCCAAAACCCCACCAAATCTCAAAATAAATGCTATGAAATGAAATATAAAGGTATTAGCTATTACCTGTAATTGACCATGCTAAAAATGGATGGTGGAAACTCCCAGTATCAACTGCGGAAGATCTGTCTAAGAAAATGCTCCAAGTGCTCTCTGCTAGAGGTAAATAGTGAAATCATTTGATTTTTTACTATTTGCTTAACTTATATAGGAATTTTTGGGTCCAACTTATTATAGTTTTGATATAAAATCATGTTTTAGGAAAAATTTATCTATCGTAATCCCTTAATGCTAGTTTTAAATGCATTTAACACTTGTTTCTGAGGCTATTGCAGTATAGGGAACTCTAGCAAAAAAGCTTTGAAAGTTTGTTTATGTCTTTTTCATACTTTCATTAAACAAAAAAATGTCGTTGAGCATTTATTAAAACACTTTGTCATGCTCGTTAAAATCTAGTATCAAAGGTCTGAGTCCATTTCAAGTTTCTTTCCAGGCTCGTAAAAATCAACATTGTGTAAAGAAGCGTCATGGAGTCTTCTTTTCACATCTTTTTTCAGACTCCTTAAACATGAAAAGATCATCAATTCCATTTTTTAATCTTTCCAGGCTCGTAAAAAGTGACATTGTGTAAAGAAACCTCATCAAGTCCTCTTTAAACTCTTTTTAGGCTCCCTAAATACGAAAAGATTGTCGAGCGATCTTGTCTTCTTCACACTCATTAAAGTATTTGAAGGGTCATCTGTCCAATGGTAGGTTATCTCTTTTTCGATTCAGATAGGACTATTTACAAAAAAGGAACACTCCAGCCAATCATGACTGGAAGAGTTCTCCAAGGTATGATTTTATACTTTTTCCGGCCTTAGAGACTAAATCATATGAAAAAGGACCCCTTTGGAGTCTTCTTCCATATTCATTCAAACTCTCTAAACATGAACGATGCCGAGTTTTTTTTCAGTGGACTCATTAAAATAAACATTGAGATACCCATTTTGGGAATGAACCCCTCCTCTCTCAGGTTCATAAAACATATGAGTTTGGACTTGTCTTCCGATAAGCTATATCGAGTGCTTGTTACCCTCTTTGAACTTGCAAAACCAAAAAGAGGCACTCATCGATCATGATGGGGGAAATGGGAAGGGAATAATTTTGCAAATAATGGGAGTTGTTTGTCATTACCTTTGAACATGGCACTTGTCTGCACAATCATGTTAGTCAATTGGGTATTCATCTGATCTCCATGACAATCCACTTTCATGAGTCATGTCCCTCTTTTGAGTCTTTAAAAAGAATGCATTGTCCACTGTCACATTGTGTGTCTATCTCATCTAGTCATGATGCCAAGTCTTTTTGTCGTGCCACCTGATTTTCAAAGGGGATTTGAAGAGTTTTTACCTCTATAGTCTACACATTCTTTGTGTTAGTATCTTTGAGTCAGTCAGATGGTTACTACATCCACATCATTCCAAGTTTTGTGTCATCAATGTGGGACTCATCATGGCCCTCCTTCGACGAGACTATTCCCGTCGGCATCAGCTCATTATCTAGGAAATAGTCTTAGAAACAATATTTAGTACCTAGAAATTGTATGCCTTAATGATAGATTCTCTCACTCTCGACATAGGTTCACGTCATTGACCTTTGATTGGGAGAATCAACTGGGTGTTCAACATCAGGACACATATTCACACTCAGTATATTGTACTAGAGTACCTTGGGAATCATTGACATCAATGGTGATCTCCCTTGCACTTGTTAATGGTTCACATCATTGATCGGTAATCAAGTGGTTTCTACCATGTTTGACTTCAGATCATTTTAATCACATGGATAGAATCATACTTTGTGGAAGATGAGACGAAGACACTAGGTATTTGTTCAAAAGTGCTCATCGTTTTTCCCCAGGTTACGATGGAGTTTTGTATGTCTAGCATGGATCCACATTTGTATGGTCATGGCTATGCTAAAATTTGCCTCTGTATGACATAGATCTACATCGTATGTCTGGTAGCTATGTCCAAGTTTGAGTCCTCTATCACATGGATCTAGCTGTATTCTAGTAGCCATGCTTGTTTATTCCTCTCATGGATATTCCTGGTATTGGTCTACAGCCATGAGTTTGGTTACTTGTGTCTATGAGTCAACATACTGATGTACTATAGATGCCTACTTGAGAACATGATCCGATCGAGCCAACAACTTCATCTCATGGCAATGACTTGTTCTCTCAAAGCTCCCATTTATTGTATCCCTTTAACACTCATGCTTTTGGGGGGTATGCTGTTATACCAAAATCAGGTCACCATCATGTGATAAGACATTTGACATACCTACTTTCCCTGAATCCTAGCTCTTGGAGTGGAAACCCGGTAAATGTAAATCTTTCATGAAAATTCCCAGCACCATGCTTACCTTGCTAGCCGAAAGCGGTACCTTGTTCGCACCGCCTATCCCTTGTTATCCATAAGCGGTCCCACCACTTATGGCCCTTATTCCATAAGCGTTTCTTACCAAAACTGCTCTGTCATTGAAGGAGAAATGTGATACCCTAGGTAAAAAGGGAAAAAGAGAAGTTTCTCGAGGCTTCTAGATGATAAGGCTTGTGTCGTCCCTTATCCCTATTGTTGTGGGTTAGTTGAGCTCGAGATACCTCATCCTAGGATCTTAGAGGCCACCTCACCCACTTATCTCTCAACCTGCCCTATCCATTAAGCCTTATAAATACAAGCTTATGGCCATGGTTTAGGGGGAGAACTCTTAAGGTATTGTTATGCTATTGGATTGATCACTTGGTCCATACCATTGGAGAGCATAAAGAGAGCTAGAGTCAAAGTTTACGGGGATGAGAATGCTTGGTTTCATGGAGATGCATGTCAACACTAAGGCTTGGTTGTAAACTTTTTCATATTTCTATATTAATGCAAGTTGATTTCTGTCCCACATATATTGTTGTTGTTTGATTTCACATGTATGTTGTTAGATTCCTTATCACTAACATAGATCAGTAGATTATATTCTGGCTACCTTGATTTGTTTGTTTGTTGAAGATTATTGCAGGTACACAGGGTAACGATCGAAGCATTGCATTCCAGGTATCTAAGGCATCTAGGGAGAGTATTCAACCTCTATCCTCTATTTGTTCTGAATCTAAACCATTCAGACCAGTAGAACACCTTACTGTCTGCAGGAGGTGAAATATTCCAGCTAACAAAAACCCTAAAAATCTTGGGAAAAAGTAAAAATAGAGGGGTGGGGGTCACTCTCCAATCACTCCTTCACTCCCTATTGTTATGCTGCCCATGTGAGTGCCTTGAGACCATTTTCCTCTCAAGACATTCACCCTCCCTCTCCTCCATTCCTCCATTGATCCATAACTCCCCACTCCTAAGAGAGGTGCTCTCCCAAGCTAGGGCAGTGTGGCCCATTCCAACCAGAAGTTATACTTGTTTTGTTTTATGTCTTTGTTTTGGTAGATTGTATTTTTTATAACTATATTTATTTGTAGGTTTATTGCTTAACACTGTCTTGCAGGTTTCCATTGATTTCTTGCAGGGATTTTGGTTTCCTAACAGTTGTATGTAGGGTCTTGGAGCGTAACCCTAACCTTGTGTGTAGAGGGGTTTCATTTTTCTCATTTCTGTTTCAGTCTATTTTATTTTTGTTCTTTCATTCTCACAGGAACCCTACCCTTCTACCCTATAGATGAAAGGAAGTCATTCTTGCTTTGTAGCTAGGGTTAAATTCTTACTACAAATTTGGCGACCATACTAGGTCGATCCCACAGGATCCCTGGGTTTTATTTCTACATTTTAGTTTTATATGCCCTAGTTTAGTTTTTTTTCAAGTCTAGATTAGATCTATCTTTTCCTGCATTTTTAGTTACTGCCAAGCCTCCTCAAGGCCAAACCAAGCCCATTTGGCCATAGTACAGGTTATTGTCGATCAGATTTGGCTCGGGTTCAAAAAAATTTCACTTTTAAGAGCAGGTCACTCTTATTGGGCTGAAAGGTGCAACCAAGTCGCTCATTCAGGCCCTAAAGGTGTGACTAGGTTGCTCATTTAGGCCTGAAAGGTGCAACTTCAATGCAGAAGCCAGACCACTTTTGTCTGTAGTTTCTGAGAGACCCCCTCACCTATTTTGAGGGAAATTTGGTGACCCCCTCGCCACATTTTCCTCGAAAAGAGTGATCTATCTCTCAAATTCATATTTTTAAAGATTAGGGACTGTTAGTGTGCCTTGACCACCTCTTTCCATTAAACCTGTTTCTATTTCCTTTGAGTACCTATTCATTTTATTACAACATGTGTAAACCAATGTTAAATTGAATGGCTAATCGATTAATCAATCTATTTAAAGATTCAATCAAGAAATTATTGTAGGTTTCAATTCTTAAGTTGAAATTAACATCTTGCCTAGCCCTTCATCCTCTACCTAGTCATCACCCTTTGGGGTATTTTGGGATAAGATGAAGGGTGAATCTCGTATTGTAATAGGCACTTCACCTGTCATTTTTCAAAACCACTAAAAATAGGTGACTTGGAAGGTAGAGGGGGTAGTAGGCCTAGGGGGCCTCACGGCGCTCAGTGTCCTCCTTATTGACTGACCTTGCATCTAGAGGGTGAACTAAGGATATACATATGATCTTAGTCCCATTGTGTTGAGATCCCAACACCCTTTCCTGGTTGAAGAGAAATACAGGTGTAAGGAAGTCACCTAGTCAGGCTATCATAGTTCAGATTCAGATATGATACATGTTTAAATTTTTGTTTATCATTTACTACTTTCATCAACAATGTTATGAACTTCGGGAAATATTAATAAACCATTCTATCAGCCACTAAATATAACAGAAAGACAAAAGGACATGCACACAAAACATACCATAAAAAAAAATCAGTTCATGACACTGAGCTAGCCATTGAAATCTATAATTTACAGTGAGTCAAACATTTGCAGTATTTGAGGACATAAGTCCCTAAATTCCTTAACCATGGGAAGTACTTGGGATCAGCCTAGAAACTAATTATGAGGAGTACCACGAGAACCCCAAAGTAGCTGGCCACTGAGAGGAATTACCAAGCAAAATGGGTAGTGACCCCCACCGAGTGACTAGCACTCCTGTGAGGAAAAATCCAAGTGCTATCTTCTAGTAGTATTGGTGGCCAAGTGACCACCTGAAGCCAATATGAATCCATTAAAACTGGGGTCCAAAAATCATCACCATATTTCACCACTTCACATACAAATCAGACACAATTGATCCCCCACGTTCTTCCTCACGCCTAAGAGACAATCCACCACAGTTCGGGTGTTTGAACCAACACCGTCAAGGCCACACAACATCTGATTCAAACTCAGAATCATACCAACTCGAGCCAAAATTGCATACTACACCATCCATCCCCATGGCTGGTGCAAACCTAGATCCATTTTATGGCTTAGTGATTCGCAGTGGACCCATGTCCACACCCCACACCACCACCAACACCCATTAGAGGAAATTTCAATTTAAAATGGGCCTTCAAAGAAAATACAAATTCCATGTCATCATGTATTAGCCAATCAAAATTCTTTAAAATTCAAAAAGGGATCACCTCTTAAACAATTTTTTAATATAAATTTGGGGATATGTATTATAAGAAAACTACTTTTTTGTTCGTATTTTCGACATATCTCCCTATGTTTTTACTCAAATTTAGATCAGGAGAGCTCATTGGATGTGGATTTAAATTCCACATCTAACAAGTACCCACTCGACATACTTTTGACAGGCCCCGCTACCCCAAAAATGAGAAATACCTAAAAAAATGTGATGATGATGTCATCATCACATTTTCTAGGTATTTCTTATTTTTGGGGTAGAAAGGCCCATCAAAAGTATGCCCAGTGGGTACTCGTTGGATGATAAATTTAATTCCACATCCAACGAGCTCTCCCGATCAAAATTTGAGTAAAAACATAGGGAGATATGTCAAAAATACGAACAAAAAAGTAGTTTTTTCTTTTCTTCCTCCAAAATTAATAAATATTATTTTATTATTTGAACTATTATTTTATTAATTTTCCTTAGGAGGCCCATTTTGAGTTGAAATTTCCTCTAATTCCTATGGTTGGTCGCAACACGGTCATGCAAACTGTCATAAGCCAGCTACTGCCACCCATATTGACCAGTCAAGTTGTCCCACCTGTAACACATGGGGGTAGTGTCCCTTCCACCCACACTATCCCACTTGGAATTCTTGGGGGTAGTGGCCGTTCCACCTACACTTCCCCTCCTATCACACATGGGGGCAATGGCCCTTCCACTCACACAGTTCCATTCACCATACCCGGGGGCAGTGGCCCGTCCACAACGGTGGCACAAATACCCCCAGTTATGTAGGTGCATCATGTCCCTGCAAACCTGACCACCATTTCTACCCCATCTCACATCAACCTTGGGTCAAACCTTCCTTTCATGGCACATCTCAAATTACCTAACTTGGCTCGGTTTACAAATGACCCTATCCGCCATCAAGCTTTTTGGCCTCCCATGCCAACCAAACTTCCCTCAGACATTCCCAAGTTTGAAGGGAAGGCAAGGGAGTGCCCCCAAAACCACATCATGATGTTTCACCTATGGTGCTCATCAAATAGCATTATACATGAGTTTATTAGGCTCAAACTGTTCCAACGCACTCTCACAGGTGTTGCATCCAAGTGGTACATTGAGCTACCACAAGCCAGGTACCCGAATTTCAACTCCTTGGCTTTCATGTTCCTACAATATTTCCAACTCCTCGTTAGATATGACGCAGGGGTGGAGATATTGTTATCTTGCCACCAAAATACTATGACCCACATAACTGACCACATCCATGAGTGGCGACAACACCATATTTTGTGCAATATTCAACTTGATGACAGGATCTTCCTGGATTGGTTCCTAAAACAATTGCTACCACCTATAGCAAAGGACGTTGCATCTGAACATCCCCAATCTAAAGAGGAGGCCATCTTGAAAGCCCAATAGTTTGATCTGATCTATGCATAGTCTAGATACCTTTACACTGTCATTCCAGATGCTCCCCATGCAGGCACCTCCTACTGGGATGCACTGGGGGAATCCCATGTCGCAGATGGCATCATAGGTTCTGTCTCCCACCAACCACAACACCATCCAACACCACCTACAATACCACCACAACCAAGCAACACCCCTAGTGTTTCCTACCAAAACAAAACTTTGGCCTATGCAAGAATGATATCCCAGTATGGAGCCACAACTTCTTATGCATAACCTGCACCACCGTAGCAGGCATAGCCATTAGCCTGGATGACATAACAATAGGTAGAAAAAATGCCCACATTTGTGGCACCGACACCCACCCAAGTCTACTATGCACCACTAGTGCAAGTTGTTCAAGCCCCCACTCCTGCTCCACCTGCTCCATTGGGACAGGTGATTGTAGATAAAAACCATCCCAACCAGCCAACCCCCAATAACCAACAAGGGAAAGTCATGAATAATCGACCCTGGAACCAAGGAAACAATCAACCACAGGGAGGCGGTCAACAACCAAATCCTCTAAACAATGCCACGGCAAACCTGTCAGCCCAAAATTCTCAATGACCAAATGCACCAAGATGCAATGCTCCATTGTGTACAAATCATCCATGCAAGTTGTCTGAGGTCTATGGGCACTATACACACGAATTCCCATTCATGGGTCATGCTAAGCAGGCCATTCACAATGAGGTCCAGCACGCTACCAATATGGTAGCCCTAGCTCAATCCAACCCGGCACCACCAGAGCCTCCACCCATGGTCCTCCAAAACCCATTTCCACTCCAAGGTCTGGTAGCAACCACACCCATGCCCCCACCTACCCCTGAAGCCCCTACTGCAGCCCCTCCTACAAGGATAGGGGTTCATCACCTACAAGCCATGACAACTAACGAGGTCAACTTGCAGACCAAGTGAAACCAATATGGATCCACTACCGAAACCACTGACTCATCAGCAGAATCCACATCCAAGGCCACAAACATAGCTCTTCACTTACCCCCTTTTCCCCCATGCCCCCCAATATGACAGGTGGCCAACAATTCCACGGCTAGAGCTGCTGTGAGCTATAGCATCGTGGATGACTTGGCCCAAACACCTACGTCCATGTCCACTCTCGAGGTGCTTAAAACATGCCCAATGTAAAGGAAATATCTACTATCTTCCCTCGGTGTTGTAGACCCATTCGAATCCAAATTCATCACTTTTGATTTGGACAAAGGAGAACCCAAAATGCCACCCACCATCACCTTCCAAATTCAACTGTCAATCCAAAATTTGGTGGTCCATTGATGCATCATCGACAAAGGGGAATCCACCTGTGTGATGTCAACATCTGTCTGGTAGACACTTGGGTCCCCTACCCTTCAACTATCTACCACTACACTTCGTGCCTATGATGGCCACCCCACCAGAGCCCAAGGCATCCTTTCACATGTCCCCATCACTTTAGAAAGGAAGACAATCCTAATTGACATAGAGGTGGTTAACGCACATTTGGACTATAACCTTCTCTTGGGATGAAGCTACATGTATGCCATGAGAGCCGTGGCATCCACTGTGTTCCACCTTATGATGTTCCCTCATGATAGGAAAGTTGTGACCATGGATTAACTAACTTACCATGATCCACAGGGGCGGACTACACCAGCCAATGTCATCCCCAATGTGGATAATTCCTTTGAAAATGTAGCCACTCCTTCATTGTTGGCTGTAGGTGCCAGGTTGTTCCCTGATATGACCATGACAACTTCCTTCCCGTTCGTACCTCCCCCATCGGAACTAAGCGATACTGCGGATTTGTTCATGCTCTCATCCAGCACTGCTGCACCTAAAATGCAACCATAGCCATATCACCAAGCACAGTTGCAACTCCATCCACAGCCATAGCACCAACCGCATTCATAGATCCATCCTCAACTGCATATCCATCCACATCCACAAGACCATACGCAGCCGTAGCACCAACCGTGGTTGTATCTCCATTTGTAGGCGTAGCTCCATCCATAGTTGCAGCTCCATCCACAACCACAACCCTAGCCATAGCCACAACCTCAGTAGCAACCTCAACCTTAGTTACTAGGGAAATAGTGAGGTTCATTCCCACTCAACACGATCCTTTTCCTTTTTCTTTTCCTTTTCCCTTTCCTTTTCCTACCATCTGAGATCATGAGCAAGTCTGTCTTGGCAACCTACAATTTACAGGATTTCACACTTGGAGTTCCTGTGTGGTACCTTGAACCACCTACCCTACCTCTAAGGCCCCAGGATGTGTTGACTTATGTCCAACCAATTGAGATGATGTTGCATCTACCTCTGACTCCATCAAACACTCCTCCCATCTCTAGGCCTGCCCCTCTTCTTCCAATAGAGACTAAGGACAAGGCCACCAAAACCACAAACCACAACCAAAACCATTTACATGATCTCTAGCACCAGTTTCCCTTCCATCTCGTCGGCCATGGAATATCCACGTGATCTATCCCAACACCACTTAAGAGATGATGAAGATATCTGTAAGACCACTTCCAGTTTTAACCCATTCCATTTAAACCATAGTGTGGAATTGGTTCTTCCCATAAAAGACCAGATTTCATAACCCCTCCTTGTCAATGACCTTCATCTTGACAAGGGAGCATACCTCTTCACTGACTCAGATGGTCGCCAGGATTTAAGAAGCCGCATAATGGGCTCTACCTAAAGAGAGTCTATGCATGATACCACCTCTATGAGTCCCTTATAGCGTAGTTTTTTTTTCCTTTTTGTTTTACAACATTTTTACCACAAATTAGAGACCCCCATTCAATGAAAGCACCATTAGCTACTATTTCAACATCACCCAGAGCCTGTTCGAGACACCTCTCACACCTCTGGGCTCAAATTTTTGTCTTGTATCTTCTAATGAGACCATCGTCTCATGTTTAACAAGTAATTTTTAGGACCACTTCCTGGAAGTTACCTTGATTTACGAGCCACAACATAGTGAATGTAAGTGTCTCCGGACCTGTACTTGCATAACACTTTCCTTCCACCACTCATGTGGGTTCCCAGGCCACTGCCCAAAAGGCACATCTTTTTTATTTCAACACATAGCTATCTAATCTACCCATCACAACTTACGCGGGTTTTCAGACCATCGTCTGGAGGATGGATCATTTCCTTCGCATACATTTTCAATATAACTGCGTCAAGACTTGCACTCACATCACATGTAGTCCAGTTTTTTCACCCCAAATCACACACAGCTCTTCTGACCTCTGTCTGAGAGCCATCTCAGTTTGAATGCCTCTACCGCACCGCATCGCATGCCTCTGCCATGATCTATCCCATGCATGTATTGGTATGTTTAAGAGTGACCTACTCCATCCACACTACATGGATGACCTTCGGACCACTATCCATTGTCCTGACATGGGGGCACCACCAGTTCCTTTTTCATCGGTTGACCATATTGGAGTTTCTTTTAGGCTCTTTTCTTACTCCTAAAAGAATGAAATATTTCTAAGCACAGCTACTTCCTTTCTCACTCATTAAAGTATAGGAACAGGTGTCTATGTTGTCTCATTTATCTCCTTTTATGAACCATGTAGACTACCATATGAAAATGACCACCTTGGCATATTCAAGCTAAGACCATCCCCCTCTGCATCCTTTTATGTTTTCTAGGGAAGAGGGGCCAAACTCTACAAAAAACATCACCATGGGTTGTTGTTAAGCTCTTATCCAGCCTTCTCATCAAGAAAATATTGCCAAGCAAACTTGGTTTCATTCATGCTCGTAAAAGAATCTAGATGACCATCCAGTCAGTATAGGTTTAACCTTTTTTGGCCTGAATGGACTACCAACGGTAAAGATGTCTCCCATCCCCTAAAGGATGGGAAAGCTCTCCTGTGTATACTTTTATCCTTTTTCAGGAACAGGATACCACCAACGAAAAAGAGCCCCCACTAGAGTCTTCTTCATTCTTTCAGACTCTCTAAAATTGAAAGCACCATCGAGCATTTACTTTGTCGGGCTTGCCAAAAATCCATGAGATCGTACCACAACGGCGTCTTTAGACACCACCCCATAGATAATAGTTTGGAAGCATTCCCAATTTGGGTCACCTTTGTTTAGAGTACTATGCAATGTATATTCCTTGGATCCCATCAATACCAAAAGTATCTACCTCCCCCAAGTATTTCCCATCTGCAGTGACATTCCTGGTATTACAACTATGATCCCTTTCCCATGAGTCAGTTTCATTTGTTGCTTGGTCCACCCTGTCATCATACTCTGAACAAAGGAAGTTTGAGTCTACTACACTCCCTATGCCCCTGTTCAACTCCTTCCCTCCCCCACCCCCCATTTAGTCGGTCAGTCCTTAGATTGTCTCACATCTTTTAGTTATCTCCCTCGCACTTCTGGTCAAGGAAACACCATTTCCTTGACTAGGGGCAGGTCTCCCTCTGTCAACGACAGCACATGTATTCCATAGGTCCCTGTATCCTGGTTTCATTAACCTCAATGATGAGTTCCTTGGACCAATTGAGAGGATTCCTTAGTGCCTCTCGGGATGGTTGTTTCTCATGTGCTTGACTCTAGATACATCATCTCATCATTGATATTTGTACAGGGTATTGCTTCATGCAGTATTTGGTCGAAGACCCTAGATGTCACCTGACTCTTGCACATTGATGAGTCTATTTGAGGGACCCAAACAGGTTCATGTCCACTGCGATTTCTAAGTTACATTGGAGACAGTGTTCAGAATCCTCAGCAGTGCTTCTATATAGATTTCTGATTGATGTAGCATACTTGTACCATAGAGACTCTGACTCTCCATCAGTAAACTATGTACCATTCTAGATCCAGTAGACCATCAATCATGAAGATATAGCATTCCATGAGAATGCCATGGGTTCAATGTAGTAGTTCTTCATATCAGTATTGTATTCATCCTCTCATTGAGGAAACCACTATTGTAACAACAGTTGTACATGATCGACTCTTGTATTATAGAGCTTAGATCACATTATTCTTTTAACATCATTACTAGCATGGGGATTCCCACCTCATCCATATACATGTCACACATTATTTGTATCTCACCCATTGATAGGAACCATATTAATACAAAAACCAAAAGCCACCATGCCCCAGCGTAGGAAGCACAACCTCTCCCCAAGAAAATCCTATACTCTCCGCCGGCCATATAATGAGCTCATGCCCTCACACATCAGGGGGGAATCTGTTAACCCAAAAAATCCCACAATGAGCTCTACATGACCTACACCACCTAAAGACATCTATGTATGACCCTCATTTTACCCCATTTGACCCCCACACCCTCAAGAAGGCTTAAAAATATGAAGAAGGGCTTAAAACCCCTAAAAAGAGCCAAAATATCTCTCATAGGGGCTAAAGCCTCCAAAAAGGGGCTAAAACCCCTCAAAGGAGCTTAAAACCCCCAAAAGAGCTAAAGATTAAGTGAAAGGGGCTAAAAGCCAAAAAAAGGGACTAAAGCCCCAACCATGGGCTTAAAACCCTAAAAATATTGGGAAAAAGTATAAATAGAGGGGTCAGGGTCACTCTCAAATCACTCCTTCACTCCCTGTCGTTATGTTGTTGTCAGGAATATTTCACCTTCTGTAAACAAAAGCTATTCCTCTGTTCTAAATGGTTTAGATCCAAAACAAATGAGTGAATATCAAAGGTTAAAGACCTTCCTTGAATGTTATAGACACCTAGATTGATTCTTCAATAAAGACTCTGTGTACCTATAGAATCATATCAAACATGCAAAGACATCAAAGCTACCAGAAAATTACCTACACATTCATATAGTGACTAAGGAATCCAATAACATATATGCAAGATTAGTGCAATAGATATGTGGGAAGGAAATCAAATTTGCATTAGAAAATAAATGAAAAAGCTTACAACCATGTGCCTTAGTGTCGACAAACATCTCATCCTCGATAGCCCCAACTTGCTCTCTTTTGCTCTCCCATGGATTAGGCCAGATAGTCAATTCAACAGCATAACTTTACCATTCAGTTCTCCCCCTCAACCATGGAGTATGAGCTTGTATTTATAGGGCTCAAATGGATAGGATGGTTGAGAGATTGGTGGGTGAGGTGGCCAAAAGATCTTACAAAGAGGGATCTCGACCTTAACCAACCCGGGTGACTAGGGATACGACTATCCACGAAGCTCTTGATCTAGAAGCTTCATGAAGGTTCTTTTTTTCACCTTTTACCAAGGGTACCACTTATATATCCTTATGGCAGAGCGGTGTAGGTAAGAACCACTTGAAGAACAAAGCCCATATGTGGTGGCAGCGCTTATGTGTAACAAGACTCAGGTGGTGCTGGATAAAGTACCGCTCATAAGCTAAAGGGAAAAAGCAGCTCTAGGGATTTTTATGTAAAATTGACATCCAAAGCATTATTTCCACTCCAAGTTTGGGATTGAGGGAAAATAGAAGTGTTAAGGATCTTATCACATGTAGATGACAGGATTTTGGTATAATAGAATGCCCCCCAAAGCATGAGGCTAGAGGAATACGATAGATGAGAGCTTTGAGAGAACAAGTTATCACTTCAAGGTAAGAGTCAGCTTGATCGAAGAATGTCATCGAGTAGGCGTCTGCAATACATTAGTATTTTTTACTCATAAATAAATGTAACCAAATCATGGCTGCAGACCAATACAAGGCAGATCCATGAGAAGAATAAACAACCATGGCTACTAGAATACATCATAGATCCATGTGATAGAGGACTCAAACTTGGACATAGCTACCAGACATACAACATATATCTATGTCACATAGACACAAATTTGAGCATAGCCACGACCATACAAATGTGGATCCATGCTTGACATACAAAACTCCATCACAACCTGGGGAAAGCAATGAGTGCTAAACAAGTACCCAGGGTCTTCATCTCGTCTTACACAAAGTACGATTCTATCCATGTGATTACAATGTTCTGAAGTCCAACATGGTAGAAACCACTTGATTACCAGCCAATGATGTGAACCATTAACAAATGCGAGGAAAAATCACCATTAATGTCAATGATTCCCAAGGTACCCTAGTACAATCTACTCAGTGTGAATAGATGTCTTGATGTCTAACACCCAGTCAACTCTATCGATCAAAGGTCAGCGATGTGAACCTATGTTAAGAGCGAGAGAATCTGTCATTAAGGCATATAGATATCAAGGTACTAAACTTGTTTCTAAGACTATTTCTTGGATGATGATCTGATGTCGATAGGAATAGTCTCATCGAAGGAGGTCCGTGATGAATCCCACATCGACGACACAAAAATCAGAACAAAGCTATGCAATGATGTGAATGAGGTAACCATAAGACTAACTGAAAAGTACTCACGTAGAAGCTGTTTTGACTACAGTGGTAAACTTTTTCAACTTCCATTTGAACATCGGGTGACACGACAAAATACTTGGCATCATGACTGTTATATTTTTAACATTAAGCTAGCATTATATTACGATCTTTAACTAAGCGAATAACAAGCACAACAATCAAACACAAGAGACAATGAACACAGTGTTTTTCCTCGGGGAAACCATAAATGGAGAAAACCCCTCAACTTCCTCAGAGATAGAATTAGCACCAAAAGTAAAATCCCAAAATAGTAAGATGATCTCCTGACAACAGTAACCTCTTTCTTTGTTTCCCCAGTGTCTTCTTCTTCCTCATCTATGTGCTACAACTGAGTGTGTGATAAATAGAGAGGCTAGATCTCTATTTATACTAATTCTTGACTTGACTAAACCCTACTAGGGTTGACTTATCTAGTAGAGTATAATAACCCTAATGCCCCAGAACTACGGGGACTTTAACCCTTGACCAATAAGAGGGTTACCAACAATGACTTGACATAACTTGTTTAGATTATAGAACCTCCTGATAGGAACATTGGGGCATGACATGACTCATGTACATTACAAATACATCCTAGAATAAACATCGGGTTACAATACATAAGAAATACAAGTGAATACATTTCGAAGTTACAATTACATCAACACTCCCTCTTAACNCTGCACAAGTCTTCTTCTCTGTATCATCTAGATCATCGTCAAGTTATTTTCATCTTGATCTTCAAGTCATCTTCATCTTCAAGTCATCTTCATCATCGGATATGGATCATCACTTGATCTGGATCATCATCATTAGATCTGGATCATCACTGGATCTGGATCATCATCACTGGATCTGGATCATCACTGGACATCATCACTAGATCTAGATCATCATTGGATCTACATCATCACAAGATCTGGATCATCACTACTGGATCATCATCACTAGATCATCATGGGTGCTATCTCATGATTCTTCTTGTCAGAGGAAGTTATACAGAGCCAACCGTTTTTCATGCTGGTTGTAGGCTTAGCTTCCATGTAGGTATTCTTCACTGCTTATATTTGAACCTAACTCAGAATGGCTCGCCCAGCACTTACATCTTACCATGATAGGAACACATCCAACACCATGTTAGAAAGGCATGCCTAGCACACACATTTGACCATGCGTGAACACATCCCACAACCCTGTCAAAAAGGCCCAGCACTCACATTCACCAGCATGATAGGAAACAACTACTATCATCTATGAAAGGGATCATCACTTACAACCACCAGCATGATAGGACACAACTACTATCATATGTGGAAAGGCACGGCACTCACATCCACCAGCATGATAGGGCTCACCTACTATCATCTGTGGAAAGGATCAGCACTTACAATCACCAGCATGGTAGGACACCCCTACTACCATCCGTGAAAAGTCACAACACTTATATCTGACCATGGAAGGAACTTAATCCTCTAACCATGTCAAAAGGGCACTCAGTCCCAGACAGAGGGTTCCTAGTAACCGACCAGGTGCCTCCATTTTCCCATAGAATGGCAACAACCCTTATATCTGATCAAGTGGGAACACATCCCTCAATCACATTAGAATGGCCATGCACTCATATCTAATCATGTGAGGACACATCCCACAATCATATCAAAATGGCCCTTAGTCACAAACTGAGCTTTCCTAGTAACTGACCAGGTACCTCCATTCAAAGAATGGAAATAGCCCTTATATATAATCAAGTGGGAACACATCCCTCAATCACATCATAATGGCCATGTGCTTACATGTGATCATGTAAGACTACATCTTAGATTCATATCAGAAAGGCCCTCAGTCCTAGACTGAGTATTCCTAGTAACTGACCAGGCACCTCCATTCAAATAATGGCAATAGCCCTTATATCTTATCATGTAGGAACCAATCCTATAGTCATATCAAAATGGCTCAACACTCATATCTGACATGGAAGGAACCAATCCTCTCACCATGATAGAATGGCTCAGCCCTTACATTTGACCATGGAAGGAACCAATCCTCTCACCATGTCAAAATGTCTCATGGACTGATCACTTCCCCTTGGAAGGAACCTCGATCTGGAGAACACCAAGCTTTTCCCTGAAGTACTCAAACTTCACTCTGGCCAATGGATTCATCAACTCATTAGCTATTTGTTTGTCCGTCGTAACATACTGGAGCTTCATTGCTCCCTTCTACACCATATCCCTGATATAGTGATACTTGATCTCAATATTCTTTGACTTGTCATGGAACACTGGGTTCTCCAACAACTTCACACAACTCTGGTTGTCACAATATATACAAGTAGCATCCAACTGGAGATCAAATAAATCAGACAGTAGATTCCTTAGACATACTTCCTCACAACTAGCTAAACAAGCTACGACATACTGTGCTTCAATTGTACTCAGTGCCACACATGATTGCTTCCTGCTCAACCAAGAGATCACACCTGATCCCACACTGAAGCAAAACCCTGAAGTGCTCTTCCTATCAATGGCACTTCCTACCCAATCTGAATCAACATAAACCTCTAGGTTAATCTTCTAACATTCCTCATACTTGATCCCATAATCAAATGTACCCCTATAGTACCTCCGAATATGCTTTGCAGCAATCAAGTGAACATGTCTCGGATCTATCAAGAACTGGCTCAAGGTGTTCACAGCAAAGAAAATATCTGGTATCGTGTTCATCAGGTACATCAAGGACCCAATCATCTGATGATACATTGTAACATCAACCACTTCTGATGAAGCATCACTCAATAGCTTCAAGTTTGATGCCATAGGTGTGGTCATGTCCTTCTAGTCCATCATCCCAAATCTCTTCAGGATCTGTACTGTATATTTCCCTTGTCCCAGGGAAATTCCATCTACATTCTACCACACCTCCATGCCTAGAAAATAATGCATCATACCCAAGTCCTTCATTTCAAACTCAACAATAAGCTTCCACTTCATATCAGCAATTAACCCATCCATACCTGTTACAAAAAGATCACCTACATAGTAGGAGCATCACTGGGTTTCCATCTTCAACCTTGTAGTAAAGGTTGGAATTTTCTTTTCTTTTGGTAAAGCCCAAACTAGATACAAATCTGTCAATTCTACCGTACCATGTCCTGGGTGCCTGTTTTAAACCATACAGTGATTTCTTCAATATGCATGCATGAGACTCCCTGTCATGTGTCTCAAAATTGAGTGGCTGCTCCACATACACTTCTTCTTTTACTACACCATTCAAGAAAGTAGTCTTGACATCCATTTGGTGTATCTTCCGTTTCATCACTGCAACCAGAGAAAGTACTGATCTGATGGAAGTGTATCTAGCTACAGGTGCAAAAGTTTCTTCATAATCTATTTCTTCTTTCTGGGAGAAACCACGAGCAACAAATCTTGCTTTATATTTTTCAATTCTACAATCTGCAGCATGCTTGATCTTGTAGATCCATTTGGAATTTACGATATACTTCCCTTCTTGTCTTGGAACAACATCCCAAACATCATTCTTCATGATCACATAATACTCTTCGATCATAGAATCCTTCCATTCTTTCTGTTCTACCGCTTCTTCATAACTGGAAGGTTCTTTATCGATGAAATCACATAATAAAGATACATATCGGGAGCAGGATCTAGTCCTCTTTATTTCTCTATGATTCTCTTTTGGAGCCCCATATATTTCCGCACCTTGGATAGTTTCTTGTACCCAAGAAGGTTTCCTCTTATGAGGATTATTCTCCTGAGGTGGATCTACATGTTCTTGAGGTTTTTCAAATTCTTGATCTTCTTCTTGAGTTTCTTCATTCATGGTTGTATCATGAATCCTGGGTGCTTCTATTTCTTCAGGTTCTTCAGTAGGTCTCTTTCTGGATTTGTTGTAAGCTATGTCTTCATCAAATGTTACATCCCTGCTGATATCGATCTTCTTCAATCCTGGGAAGTATATTCTGTAAGCCTTAGAGATTTTAGAGTATCTCACAAATATACCCTTCTTTCCTGAAGGATGTAATTTTGTCCTCTTCTCTTTTGGAATGTGTATGTACATTGGACATCTGAATATTCTGAGATGGCTAACTTTTGGTTTCTTTCCAGAAAAGACTTCTTTAGGTGTCTTGTTCTCGAGTACTTTATGTGGAGTACAGTTCTGTACATACACCACTATTATGGCAGCTTCTGCCCAGAGATGCATAGGAAGATCTTAATCATGAAGCATAGCTCTTGCAACTTCCATGATAGTTCTATTCTTCCTTTCTACAATTCCATTATGTTGTGGACTATATGGAGTGGATAACTCCCTCTTAATCCTTGAGTCTTTGCATAAATCTTTGAATTTATTCCATGTGATTTTTATGCCATTATCTAATTGAAAGGTCTTGATCTTCTTTTCAGTGTGGTTCTCAATCAAGGCTTTGAATTCCTTGAACTTGCTGAAAACTTCATCTTTGTTCTTCATGAAGTAAATCCATGTATTCCTAGAAAATTCATCAATGAATGAAACATAGTATACATACCTGCTTAGTGATCTTGATGACATTGGTCCACATACATCGGATTGGATGATTTCCAATATTCCTTTTTCTTTGCTCTCGCTACCTGGAAATGTATTCTTTGTGTTCTTTCCTTTCGCACATCCTTTGCAGACCCTGTAGCAGGGATTTCTCCTTGCTACAGGGGCAGGAATGGATCCCTTCTGTCTATAGGATAGAAGGATAGGTTCCTTCTTGGATAAATGATGAAAATAAAAACGAAATGTAAAGAACAGAAATAAAAGCAAAGATGGAAGAGAAATATGGAGAACCCCTCTGCAAACAAAGGTTAGGGTTCCACTTCCAATGACCTACAAACACTGATTAAGCTACTGTAAACTGAAATACCTACAAAACACGTTAGGAAATCAACCTGCAAATGAAATCATGGGTTAGAAAACAAAGAAACTACTAAGCAAATAAACAAAACAAGAAAACACAGTTATAGCTTCTCTTTGGGTGGAAATGGGCCACCATGCCCTAGCTTGTGGAAGCACCTCTCTTGGATGTGGGAGCTATGGCTCAATGGAGATGGAGGAGAGGGAGTGTGGGTGGCTTGAGAGACAAAGGGTCTTAAGGAATCCATGAGCAGCATAATAGTATGCAAAGGAAGAAGTGTTTTGAGAGTTACCCCCCACCCACCTTTTATAGCTTTTTTTGGGTTTTAGGGTTTTAAGCCCTTGGTTCGGGATTTAGCCCCTTTTTTGGGCCTTTAGCCCCTTCTACCCTAATTTTATCTCCTTTTAGGTTTTTAGCCCATTTTTGGGGGCTTTAGCTCCTAGGAGAGTATTTTGGGCTCCTTTTTGGGGTTTTTAAGCCCTTTTCTTCATCCTTAGGCTAGTTTTGAGGGTGTAGGGGTCTAATGGAGGGTCGTGAGATGGTGTCCTTGGGTGGTGTAGGTCATGGAGAGCTGAGTGGGGGTTTTTGGGTTAACAGATTGCCCCCTAATTTGTGAGGGCAGGAGATCAATGTATGGCCGATGGACATCATAGGATTTGCTACGTAGAGGTGGTGCTTCCGAGGCTGGGGCATGGTGGCTTTTGGTTTTTGCATTAATATGGTTCCCATAAATGGGTGAGATACAATAAATGTGTGACATGTATATGGACAAGGAGGGCATCCCCATGCTCATGACAATGTCAAAAGAATAATTTGATCTATGCTCTAAAATACAAGAGCCGATCATATACAACTAATGTTGCAATAATGGTTGCCTCCATGTGAGGCTGAATACAATGCTGATCTAGTACATTGGGCCCATGGCATTCTCATGGATTGCTATATCTTCATGAGTGATTGTATGCAATATCTGGTACATAGCTATGTGGACTCACTGATTGAGAGTTAGAGTCTCCTTGGTACAAGTATGCTACATCAATCATAAAGGTATATCGAAGCACTGCTGGGGCTTCTGAATACTGTCTCCAACGCAACCAAGAAATCACAAGGTACATAACCTATTTAGGTCCCTTGAGTAGACTCATCAATGTGCTAGAGTTGGGTGACATCCGAGGTCTTCGACCAAGTACTACGTGGACCAAACCCTGTACGAATCTCAACGGTGCGATGATGGAGTTGGAGTCGAGCATGTGAGAAACAACCATCCCAAGAGGCACTAAGGGCTCCTCTCAAGTGGTCCAAGGAACTCATCAATGATGTTAATGAAACCAAGATATAGGGACCTCTGGGTCTATCCTCTAGAATATGTGTGTTGGCGTCGACAGAGGGAGACCTGCCCCTAGTCAAGGCAATGATGTTTCCTTTAACAGGAGCATGAGGGAGATAACCTAAAGGTGTGAAGCAATATATGGATTGACTCACTAAATTAGGTGGCAAGGGGGAGGGATAGAATTGAATAGGGGCAGGGGGAGTGGTGGTAGACTCAAACTTCCTTTGTTCAGAGTATGATGGTAGGAAAAACCAGGCAGCAAATGAAAATGACTTCATGACAATGGGATCATAGCTATAATACCGAGAATGTCACTGCAGATGGGAAATACTTGGAGGAGGTGGACACTTTTGATATTGATGGGATCCAAGGAAGACACATTGCATAGTACTCTGAACAAATTAAACCCAATGTGGGAATTTTGCTAAACTATTTTCTGTGGGGTCATGTCTAGGGACACCATTATGGTACGATCTTGTGGATTTTTGGCGAGCCCGAGAAGGTAAATGCTCGATGGTGCTTTCAATTTTAGAGAGTCTGAAAGCATGAAGAAGACTCCATTGCAGGGCTCTTTTTCGTTGGTAGTCTCCTGTGCCCAAAAAGGGATAAAATTATACATAGGAGAGCTTGCCCATCCTGTAGGGGATGAGAGACTTCTTTACCATTAGTAGTCAAATTAGGCCAGGAAAGGTTAAACCTATACTGACTGGACGGTCATTCAGATACTCTTACGAGCATGAATGAAACCAAGTTTGCTCAGCAATATTTTCTTGATGAGAAGGCTAGAAAAGAGCTTAACGACAACCCGTGGTGATCTTTTTCGTAAAGTGCAGCCCCTTTGCCCGAGAAAGCATTAAAGTATGCAGAGGGGAATAGTCTTGGCTTGAGAGTGCTAAGGAAGTCCTTTTCAATTAATGGTCTACATGGTCCACAAAAGGAGGTAAATGAGATGATGTAGATGCCCTTTCCTATACTTTCATGAGTGGGAAAGGAATCAGCTACGCTCAACAATCTTTTCATTGTTTTTAAGAGTAAAAAAAGAGCTTAAACGAAACTCCAGTGTGGTCAACCGATTGCGGTGGCACAGGCGGTGCCCCATGTCAGGACGATGGACAGAGGTCCAAAGGTCATCTGCATAGTATGGACGGAGTAGAAGGCTCTCAAACATACCAATACATGCATGAGATAGATCGCGGTAGAGGCTCGTGGGTTGGTACGGCAGAGGCACGCAAATCGAGGTGGCTCTCGGACAGAGGTCAGGAGAGCGTCTGTGTGTGTTGTGCTAGATGGACTTGACTACATGAAATGTGAGTACAAGTCTATGGGAACTTATATGCCAAATACATGCAATAAAAATAAATTGTTTTATAGACAATGGTCTAGAAGTCCGCGTAAGGTGTGGTGGATGGAAAAGACAACTATGTGTTAAAATACAAAATAAAAGTAAAAATGGCATTCCTTAATAGGCGTTGGCCCGAGAACTCGCCCGAGATGCGATCGAGAAGTGTGATACAAGTACAAGTCCACAGACACTTGCATATCCCTACTTTGGCTGATAAATCGAGGTAGCTTTCAGGAAACGGTCCCAAAATTTGTTTGTTAAACATGAGACGATGGTCTCATCAGGAGATAGAAATTTGAGACCGGAAGTGTGAGAAGTGTCTCGAACTGGTTTCGGGTGACTTTGGATTAGCAGCTAATGGTGCTGCCCCTAACTTGAGCTAAAAAATGTTGAAAAACAAGAAAGGTAAAAAACTACGCTATAAGGGACTCACAGTGGTTATATCAAGAATAGACTCTCTTGAGGTGGAGCCCGTTGGGCGGCTTCTTCAAGAGTCGACCATCTGAGTCAGCGAAGAGGTATTCCCCCTTGCCAAGATGAAGGTCATTGGCAAGGTGGGATGACAAAATCTTGTATTTTATGGGAAGAACTGATTCCGCACTATGGTTTAAAGGAACTGGGGTAAAACCAAAGGCGGTCTTACGCATATCTCCGTCATCGTGTCACTGGTGCCGGGATAGATCAGGTGGATCTTCCACAGCCGATGAGACATAATGGAAAATGGTGCTAGAGATCATGTAAATGGTATTGGTTATGGTTTTTGTGGCCTTGTCCCTAGTCTCTATTGGAGGAAGAGGGGTAGGCCTAGAGATGAGAGGAGTCTTTGATGGACCTGGAGGTAGGTGCAACATCATCTCAATTGGATGGACATGAGTCAACACATCTTGGGGCCTTAGAGGTAGGGTAGGTGGTTCAAGGTGCCACACAGGATCTCCTAGTGTGAAATCCTGTAGATTGTAGGTTTCCAAGACAGACTTACTCACGATCTTGGATGGTAGGAAAAGGAAAGGGAAAAGGAAAAGAAAAAGGATCATGTTGATCAGGAATGAACCCCAGTGTTTCTTTGGTAACTGAGGTTGAGTTTGCGACTAAGTTTGTGGCTATGGTTGGGGAAACAATGGAAGAGACAGGTCTGATGGACCATCGATGATGGTGGAGACAAGAGGGTCAGTTGAACTGGACATCATGTAGATGGACATGGCATCTGAAGAAGGTGGTGGGGGGTGAACTTCTTTGATCAAGGTGATTTCAGACTCAAGGGAATGTTGACAGAGGTCAGCTAGAGCCATTTGAAATTCGGGCAAGTATTGACAATTGTGAGAGTAATGTCCACACAAACCACAGATGGCGCAAGCATGGTCTATTCTCAATTCCTTGTTTCTGACAATCAGTGTGGTTGGGAGTTCAACCATAAGGATGTTTTCATTTGTATCAATGGCATCCAAATGCGCACAGATCATAGAGATTTCAGGGCAATTCTGAGTTGGATGGCCCTGTTGCTCGTAGATGGTGCAAGGTGGGACTTGTCGTTGCTCTGCAGTAGCTTTGGCATTCTTTCCCCTGGCCATTTTCGAGTGGGGTGGTGCGGGTGCGGGTGTGGTAGTTGGCTTTTGTGGACTGGGTGGATGGTGAGACTCCACCGTGATGGGTTGCACTGGGGTTAAGACAACCTAGGGAATTGCTGGTTGAGCCAGTGGATCAAGATACCACACCAGAATTCATAATGTAAAGTTGGGCAGGCTTGAGGTGGCCATTGTCGGTTTGGTCATGACCCCAGGTGGGGGAAAGAGGAAGGGAATCATGTGGACTGGAAATGATCCCAGATAAATCCCTACTGGTTGGATGTGGGGATGTGGTTGTGGTTGCATCTATTTTTTGGGTCCAATGGTGCTAGATGAGACCATGCACAAGTCTACAGTCGTATTTTGTGTCAGTGGCGGTGACACTAACGGGAAAGGAGCCATCATGGTGGTATCGAAAAACAACCCAGGGCCCACATTCAACAATGGGGAGGCTTGTGTGTTTTCAACCATGGTGTTGATTGCATGGATGACATTGGCATGTGTGGTCATCCCTTACGGCTCAATGGTGGTGATGGTAGGGACAACGTTGGCGGGTGCCGTTAACCCTTGCAGATCATGATAAGTGAGTTGAAAAACCATCACAATATTCCTTTCATGGGGGAACATCATGAGACAGAAGACAGTTGATGTGATAGCTCACATGGAATAGATATAACTTCTCCTGAGGAGAAGGTTATAGTCTAGTTGAGCGTTGACGAAATCTATGTCGATCAGCATTGTCTTCTCGGCTAATGTGATGGGGACATGGGGGAGGATTCCTTGGGCTTTAGTGGGATGTCGATTATAATCCCACAAAGTTGTGGAGGATGGTTGAAGAATTGGTGATCCAAGTTTCTTCCAAACCAAGGTAGACATAACGTACATGGATGCCCCCTCATCCACTATGCACCGGTGCACAACCAAATTCTGGATGGACACTGGGATTTGAAAGGCGATGGTTGATGGCATGCGCGGTTCTCCATTATCTATGTCAAATGTGATCAACTTGGAATCGGAGGGGTCTACTACCCCAAGGGAAGCTAGTAAGGATTTTTGCTGTGTTGGGCACATTTTGCGTACCTCAAGAGTGGACATGGCGGTTGGTGTTTGGGCAAAGTCATCCATAATTCTATAGCTGACTGCAGCCCTAGCCGTGGTGTTATTAGAAATTCAGCATATGGGGGGGGGTAGGGGAATGGGGTTTCGGTGGTGGCACCGTACTGATTCTGTCTAGTCCGTAAGTTGACCTCTTCAGTCGTCATGGCTAGCAGGTGGTGAACACCTATTTCAGACATGGGATGTTCCCCCAGAGAATTGGGATTGGGTTGGGGATGGGTTGCAGTTGCCACCAACCCTTGGACAGGCAGTGGGTTTTGAAGCACCATAGGAGGAGGTCCTTGTGGTGCTGGGTTGGGTTGGGCTTGATTTGCAGCATTGGCGCCCTATTGAACCTCATTCTGACTGGCCTGTTTAGCTCAACCCATGAGGGGACACTCGAATGTGTAATGCTCATAAACATCATAGAGTGTGCATGGTTGGTTTGTGCACAACGGGGCATTGCGTCTTGGTACGTTTGGTCATGGGGGGTTTTGAGCTGGCTAGTTTACCACGACATTGTTGGGAGGGTTCGATTGTTGATTGCCTCCCCGTGGTTGGTTCTTGGGGGTAGGCTGGTTGGGATGGTTTTGTTGTGCGAACACTTGTCCCAATGGTGTGGGTGGAGTGGGGGCGGGGGCTTGAACCGCTTGGTTCTGGGCTTGATTATTTCTAGCTTTCCCTTGTTAGTTGTTGGGGGCAGGCTGGTTGGGATGGTTTTGTTGTGTGAACACTTGTCGCAATGGAGCAGGTGAAGCAGGGGCGAGGGATTGAACTACTTGCATTGGTGGTGCATAGTAAATTTGAGTGGGAGGTGGTTCCACAAATGCGGGCATTTTCCTCACATACTACTGTGTAGGCCAATCCATGGCATGAGCCTGCTGCGTTCACGTAGGTTGTGCATAGGAAGTTGTTGATCTAGACTAGGACATCATTCTAGCATAGTTCGAAGCTTGGTTTTGGTAAGAAACATTAGCAGTGTTTCTTGGTTGTGATGGAACTATAGGTGGTGTCAGTCAGTGCTGTGGCTGTTGGGAGACCGATCCTATGATGCCATCTGTAGCATGGGATGCCCCCGGTGCATTGCAGTAAGAGGTGCCTACATGGGGAGCATCTGGGATGACTGTGTACAGGTATCTAGACTTAGCATAAATGAGGTAAAACTATTGAGCTTTTAGTATGGCCTTTTCATCGGATTGAGGATGTTCGGATGCAATGTTCTTTGCTATGGGTGGGATCAAGGTCTTAAGGAACCAATCCAAGAAGATATTGTCATCAAGTTGGATTTTTCATAGGATACCACGTTGCTGCCACTCATAGATATGGTCAGTTATATGAGTGGCAGTGTTTTGACAGCAAGATAGCAAGATCTCCACCCCCTTGTCATATCTGATGGGGAGATGGAAATACTGTAGGAACATGAAGGCTAGGGAGTTGAAATCAGGGTACTTGGCTTGTGGTAGCTCAATGTACCATTTGGCCACAACATCTATGAGGGTGCATTGGAATAGCCTCAATCTGATGGAATTGTCTATGATGTTGTTTGATGAGCACCATAGATGGAATGTCATTATGTGGTTTTCGGGACATTCCCCTGCTTTTCTTTCAAACTTGGGGATGTCTGATGGCAGCTTAGTTGGCATGGGTGGCCAGAAAGCTTGGTGGCAGATGGGTTCATTTGTTAATCGAGCCAAATCAGGCAGGTTAAGACAAGCCATGAATGGCAGATTTGACCCCAAGTTGATGTGGTATGGAGCTGTGCTGGTGGTGGGATTCGCAGGTGCATAATGCATCTGCACAGTTGGGGGCACTTGCGGTGGCACCATTGCAGATGGGATAATGACCCCAAGTGTTTTGGGGGGGAAAATATGGGTGGTGGGGATATTGCCCCAATATATGATAGTAGGGGAAATGTAAGTGGATGGTCCACTGCCCCCCTATGTGGTAGGAGGGGTAGTGTGTGTGGAAGGGCCACTGCCCCCATGTGTTGCAAGTGGGCCAGCTTGGCTGGTCCCTATAGGTGGTGGAAGTTGACTAATGATAGTCTACATGAATGTGCTTGGGCCACCTACAGGTTTATTGGTGACAGGTTGTGGTGTGTACATGGGTCCACTAGCTAAGGTTAGGCCAAAAAATGGATCCGGGTTGGCACCAGCCATGGGGCTTGATGGTGCATTATGGAGGTCTGGTTTAGATTGATATGGGTCTGAATCAGAATCAGAGGCTGTGTGGCCTTCTGATGGTGTGTGATATCACTGAGAACAGTTTTGATGGTGTCGATTGAGTGTTCCAAATTCTGGTGGTTTTCCTCTTAGGCATGAGGAAGAGTGTGAGGAATCAATTGTGTTAGTTGTTTATCAAACTGATGGGAATGATGTTTCGACCCCAGTTTCAATGGCTTACTATTGGCTATAGGTGGTCACTCATCCACCAAGACTGTTAGAAGAAAACGCTTGGCTTTTTCCTCACAGGTGTTTCTAGTCAATCGGAAGGGGTCATTGCCCGTTTCACTTGGAAATTCCTCTCAACGTCTAGCTACTTTGGGGTTCCTGTTGTACTCCTGACAATGAGTTTCTGGGTAGAGCCCAAGTACTTCCCACAGTTGAAGCAGTCAGGGACTTATGTCCTCAAATACTGCAAATTTGTTTGTACTTAGTGTAAATTGGTAAATTTTAAGGCTCTCTCAGCGTCATGAATTGAGTTGGGTTAATTACTTGGTATGGTGTATTTATTTGTTTATTTTTCTTGTATTTGGTAGATGCAAATGGTTTATGAATTCATCATATTGTGGTTGTGTATGCAAGCATTGGATAATCATAAATTGTGAACAAATATAGTTTTTAACCTTGAATGTTGATGGCCTAACTAGATGACTACCTCACACTGATATTCCTCTTCAACTGAGAGAAGGTGCTAGGATCTCAACACAATGGGACTAAGCCCATCCATAGATCCTTAGGTCACCTCTTGGATGCAAGGTTGGTCAACATGGAGGATGCTTAGCACCATGAGAAGCCCTCCTTCTCTACCCCCTCTACCTTCCTAGTCATCCGGTTTTAATGGTTTGGAACAATATTAGTGCAGTGCCTAAACCTATGCGAGCTTTCCCTTTGTCATATCCCAGAATACCCTAGAGGGTGATGACTAGGTAGAGGAGGAAGGGTGAGCAAGACAGCTAGTTTTAGGTTGACTTTAGTTAAGCAACATTCATTTTATTAAGCCATTAAAATTTACTTGGAATTTACACATTGTTTGTAAAAGCAATTGCAGGAAATTAAAACAGGAATTGAAATTAACTTGCAGTGCTGAACAGAGGCGGCTCAGCCACACTGACAGTCCCTGTGAAACTGAAATTTAACTCCTATTAAACTGAAATTGAATCTCTATTTGACAGACCGCACATTTCTGATCAAATCTAGCAAAGGGGCCACAAGATTTTTTCAGAAACAGACGAGGGGGTCACACAGAATTCACAAACAATCACGGTCTGTGTTTTTGAGTGAAGTCGCACTTATTGGGGGATTAAGTGCACCCTTGGTGCACCTGTTTGGCCATTAAGTGTGCCCTCACCTCATGTTCAGGCCCAATAAGAGCGACCTGCCCCAAATTTGGGTTTTTTTGAGATCCATAGTCAGATTCGACCAACAGTAACCTGTACTGTGGCCAAACTGACTCAGATGTGCCTAGCAGAGGCTTCGGCAGTGCTAATAACTGGAAATAAACTGAATTTAAACTGAATTGAACATGAAATTTGAAAAACTAGGGAAAAACTTTAAAAACTTGAAATTTTAAAAAATTGGCCCAGGGATCCTGTGGGATCGACCTGGTATGGTCACCAGTTCTTTAGTAGGGATTTATCCTTGCTATAGGGGCAAAAATGGATCCATTTTGTATATAGGATAGAAGGATAGGTTCCTACATGGATAAATGCTGAAAATAAAAATGGAATGTAAAGAACAAAAATAAAAGCAAATATGGAAGAGAAATATGGAGAACCCCTCTGTAAACAAAGGTTAGGGTTCTGCTTCCAATGACCTACAAACAACGATTAAGCTACTTTAAACCAAAATACCTGCAAAACAAGTTAGGAAATAAACCTGCAAATGAAATCATGGGTTAGAAAACAAAGAAACTACTAAGCAAATAAACAAAACAAGAAAACACAGTTATAGCTTCTCTTTGGGTGGAAATGGGCCACCATGCCCTAGCTTGTGGAAGCACCTCTCTTGGATGGGGGAGCTATGGCTCAATGGACATGGACGAGAGGGAGTGTGGGTGGCTTGAGAGACAAAGGGTCTCAAGGCATCCACAGGAAGCATAACAGTATGCAAGGGAGAAGTGTTTTGAGAGTGCCCCCCCACCCTCCTTTTATATCCTTTTTGGGGTTTTAGGGTTTTAATCCCTTTGTCTAGGATTTATCCCCTTCCACCCTAATTTTAGCTCCTTTTAGGTATTTATCCCCTTTTTGGGGGCTTTAGCTCCTAGGGGAGTATTTTGGGCTCCTTTTTGGGGTTTTTAAGCCCTTTTCTTCATCCTTAGGCTATTTTTGAGGGTGTGGGGATCTAATGGAGGGTCGTGAGATGGTGTGCTTGGGTGGTGTAGGTCATGGAGAGCTGAGTGGGGGATTTTTGGGTTAACAGACCCCATCATGTTTTGCTTGAATTTCTGAAAGACCTTCAATATCTTTGCTTGCAAGTGGTAGTGCTATGTAATGCACATGTGCAAGCCTTGTATTCCAAAGTTCACTTGGCTCTACTATGTCATGGACCAAGTCTTGTTTTGGATGGCCCTTTAATTTGTATAATCCTCCTTCTTGTTCCCTAATTACCACTACATCATCAATAGTCTTTCCTTTTAGCCAGATGATGACTTGACCATCTATAAATGCAACCCTCATTCCTTTTGCATCTAATGCATATATGGAGAGGAGATTCTTCTTTAGTCCTGGTACAAACAATACTTCCTTCATTGTCATAGACTTTCTAGAGTCTAGATTATAGGAGGATTCCCCACTACCTTTTATTGGATACTGGTAGTCATCTCTGAGCTTCACCTTGTGAGGCAATTCATGTTCTGATAGTTTCACAAAGGATTCATTGAATCCTATCATATGTTTGGAAGCCCCACTGTCTATAAGCCAATCATTGCTTCCATGAGTAATGTTTCCTGTGGGAGCAGAAATCAAAACATATTCTTCATCACTTGAAGAATATTCACTTTCATATCTGGTTCTCTTTGTGGAAGGTTCATTGTCCTCTGCAACATGAGCATGATGTCTTCTCTTGTTTCCCTTCTTCTTGTGAGAGACATTTTTGTTTCTAGGACATTCTCTACAATAGTGTCCTTTCTCCTCACATGTATAACATTTGATTCTAGACAAAAAATTTCTAGTTTTATCTTTGTGAGAGTGCTTACCTTTGGGGTGATGAGAACTTCTTCTAGTTTTCTTGGAGTGTACCTTGAGAGCTTGATCTTCACTTCCCATATTTTCTTCTCGAGTTGCTATTAGAGCTTCTTCTTGAGAGGACTCTTCCCATAGTCTGTTGAACTTGAATAATTTCTTTCTGGCACAGATTCCTTGAATAAAGGAGTCCCATGATCTAGGGAGACCATTCAAGGTAGTCATTACAATATATGCATTCTCCACTTCTTCATCTACTGCTTCTAGTTGTTCCTTGATCTGAGAGAATCTTGTAAAGTAAGATTGGATGGTTTCTACATTCTAGATCTTTACATTCTTCAGTTGGTTTCTTAGAGTCATCTTCTGGTTTATGTTCTTCCCTTCAAATAATTTGGTTAGGGCATCAAACATAGCTTTAGGTGTCTTTATGGAGGAAACCTGTGGTATGAGGTGATCCTTGATTGAATCAAGAATGATCCTATTTTCCATAACCAACATCTTTTTATGTAAGGCCTTAGCCTCATCTCCCTCTGGAACTGGAACCTCCTCACTGATATAGGAGTCTAGCTCATTTTCTTCTAGAACCATGGAGATCCTATAATTCCAGGCTTGGAAGTTATCAATTCCCTCAAGCTTTTCATCAAGCTTGGTATGATGAGACATATTAACTAAGAACCTCAAATTTAAATACAAAATATTTAGATCTTACCAGGTCAAGATGTCGGATCTGGATTTGGAGCTGAAATTCTGCAGTGCTGGTTCAGGAGCAGATTAGGGTTTTTCTTTTCTGGAGTTATTTCCAACCAAATGCTTTGATCTTGATCTCTAAACTTTGATTTTGAGGATCAGATCAATCCAGGGCTGGGCTCACTGAAAAATTCCACTTGTGTCGAAAGCCCTAATTTCTAGCAGCAGTGTCGGGTCCAAAACTGAAAAACCTCAGAATTGGATTTTTCTTCAATAGAAAGATGTGCCCTAGGGAGGAGATTTATTCTGACCTTAATTTGATTAAAATATGTGGAGAGAGATCCAAAAAGTATAAATACCTAGTTCCCGCGGCTGCATAGTGTCTTCTTCTCAGGTTAGCTCTGATACCATGTTATATTTTTAACATTAAGCTAGCATTATATTAGGATCTTTAACTAAGAGAATAACAAGCACAACAATCAAACAAAAGAGACAATGAACACAGTGTTTTTGCTTGGGGAAACCATAAATGGATAAAAACCTACAACTTCCTCAGAGATAGAATCAACACCAAAAGTAAAACCCCAAAATAGTAAGATGATATCTTAACAGCAGTAACCTCTTTCTTTCTTTCCCCAGTGTCTTCTTCTTCCTCAGCTATGCACTACAAATGAGTGTGAGTGAGTCTGTGATAAATAGAGAGGCTATCTCTCTATTTATACTAATTCCCGACTTGACTAAACCCTACTAGGGCTGACTTCTCTAGGAGAGTCTAATAACCCTAGTGCCTAGGAACTGTGGGGACTTTAACCCTTGACCAATAGGAGGCTTACCTACAATGTCTTGACATGAATTATTTACATTATAGAACCTCTTGATAGGAACATAGAGGAATAACATGACTCAAGTACATTACAAATACATCGCAGAATAAACATTGGGTTACAATACATAAGAAATACAAGTGAATACATTTTGAAGTTACAATTACATCAACAATGACTAGACCAGACAGACACACAGTGCGATGGTGGACAATGCATTCTTTTGAAAAGACTCAAAGGAGTGACATGACTCATGAAAGTGGATCGACTTGCAAACTAGCTGAATACCCAATTAACTGAATGAGATGTAGAAAACTACCATGTTCAAATGTAACAACAAACTGCCATTTATTTGGAAAATGAATTGACTCGCTTCCCTTAATTTCCCCATCATAATTGGTGAGTGCCTCTTTTCATTTTTACGATTCCAAAGAGGGTAAAAAACAATCATTGTAGCTTGTCCGAAGACAAGTCCAAACTCATATGTTTTATGAACCTGAGAGAGGAGGGGTTCATTTCCAAAAGAGGGTCTCTCAATGTTTAATTTAATGAGTCCAATGAAATTTAACTCGGTATCGTTCATGTTTAGAGAATATGAACGACAATGGAAGAAGACTCCAAAGGGTCCTTATTCGTAAATATTTCATCCGAACCAAAAAAGCGATAACCTACCATCAGACAAATGACTCTTCAAGTACTTTAATGAGTGTGAAGAAGACAAGATCGCTCAACAATCTTTTCGTATTTAAGGATCCCAAAAAGAGTTTAAAGAGGACTCCATTAGGTCTCTTTTCATGATGAGGGATTTTACGATTCTGAAAAGAATCATAAAAGGACTCGGAACTTTTATGCTAAGTTTTGAGAGCATGACCAAAGTATCACAATAAATGCTCAAAGACTTTTTTCATTTTATGGTAGTACAAAAAAGACAAAAACAAACTCCCCAAAACTTTCACTGCTACCACTCTTATTCCCGCAACGACTTAAAAAACAACCGTTAAACTCTCCAATAAATGACATTAAAGGATCGTGACTAATATTTTTATTGTAATAAATGGTTTTAAAAAAAAACTATGATTCGTCAAACCCTAAAATGTTTATAAAAGTCACCCAAATAGTAAAAAACAAAACATTTTACCATTTACCAATAGTGAAGAGCCCTTGGAGAAGTTTCTTAGCCATATTTTCAGTTGGTGATTCCAGGAGCGTTTACCATCCGATTTACACATCATCAGAGACAAGTAACAGCTTGAAACTCACTCTTTCCATTTCATGTCCTCATTTTTTATTTTTGGGGAAGTTTTGGGTAGCTTGAGCGAGCCCTAAAACCTTAAATACGAACACCTCTCTTATCCCTTGCGGGATAAGTGGTACCCCATAGGAAACGTGCCAAAAATTCTTCACTCAGGTGGTGCCACCACCTGTCCTCAACGAGACTCAGGCGGTGATGGCCGTGGGTAAAGAAAAACGTGTGGGCAAGGCAAAATGGATGGTTTTTGATGATTTGAATGGACGTTGATTATGTTTTTAATTAGCCTTATGATTGTTTTTGGAAGGTTTCCATCAGTAAAAAATGGTTATCTGGAAAGAAAGGAAACATGATGATGATGATGCTCTTGCTGAAACAAACGTGGGGTGCATAGCTGCGTTGAGGAACTACAGCCTTCTGAAATTATTTCGCACACCTAGCATGGTCTTGCATGAGTGTTTACTGGAACATATTCTTCACATGTTGGATCCAGAGCAATAATACTTTGAGGTGGGAGATGATGTGTTGACAATTGAAGTAGAATATATCTACTTCTTGACAGGCTTATCGAGACGGGGTGCTCCTATCTCGTTGACTGATTCCCATGGAGGGGAGATCACCACCTAGGAATTAATAAATCACCGCTGTATTCCAGGGACTAGAATATCAGGGAAGAAAATTCCCATCAAGGCGGTGGTGGATGTCCCTCTTCGCACAATCTTATTTACCATGCTGAGGTTAGCAGGGAGCCAAGGGGCTCATCAGGATTCTAGAGCGCACATGCTCTATGCTATAGAGGCTATGGCAGCCAGAGTCTTCAACTGGGTGGAGACATTACTATTATTTTTCAAAGATAAGCTGACGAAGTGTCGGTAGGGAGAGTTGAAGTAGTTTGGCTTCAGATACATTTTAGCATGTTTCTTTTTTGAGCGGGTTCCCCAATTGAGACCCCAGGCAGTATTCACAGAGTTGAGGGTGAGAGACCCTGGCATGCTGAGGTGGGTTTGGATCATGGCCCACATAGGAGTAGGTGGGAGTAGGGTGAGGTTTGAAGACCCATTTTTCTGATGGATGAGAGATCAGCTCCTCATGGTTGAGGACTACACATACACAAGCACTGATTTCAGGGCTAACCCTGATCTATTGCTTCCACCTAGTGCAAAGTGGGGCGACATTGGCAAGAAACAAAACCCTAAAATGGAAATTGTGTTTTAATGTTTTAATGTTTTATATTTTTTTATGTGTAGTAATGAGACTTAAATGTTTTCATACAGACATTGGAGGAACACGACCTGGGGGATCTTCCCCACTGGATAGGAGAGCAGGAGCTCATTTTTTTCCACAGGGTGATGACATGATGGGTGAACTAGAGGAGAACCTAGAGAGGTTAACTCTAGACATACCAGAGTATCAAAGTACCATGTCCTTAACCTCCTCCTACAATGGGCCCACTGCAGGAGTACCGGGTCATTTTAGTAGACTACTACGTAGAGTACCCAGGGTTGTCATGTGCTACCATGAGCACCACTAGATGATAGGCCACATGATGTGTTACTGAATGCTGATATATAGCTTTAGAATTTTGTATGATGATGTTTTTCCTGAAAGCTTGAGCACTTTAGATGACGTCTCGTGACCTATTTTTTGTAAAACACTTATATATATACAGACTTTTACTTTTGGTGTTTATATGAATCAAATGGAAAATGTATTTACATGAGTTTTATGTGTCTTTTAACATTTTATTTACAGTGAATTATGTTTTATTTTCATGTCATGAATGGGAAATATGCCAGTCTAGGATGTAATTTTCCAATGATTCTGCAACTGTATTATCTTCCCTAGGGATATTCCTATAAGTAATAGCTTCAAATGACCTTTCCAATAAACATACCCTCCAGAAGAGACGAATAAGGATGGGATTCATGATGGTGTAGAAATCATTTAAATGACAAACCACTAGTTGTGAGTCCATAAAAAATACCAAGTTATGAATGCCCTGGGAGGCAGCTTTAATCAGAAAACCTATGACTACTTGATACTCAGTGATATTGTTGGTATATGGAACAATAAAAATTGCTCCTAAACTAACCAAATCATGAGCTAGGGAATAGAGAACCCAACATGGGGGATTCACTTATTGACCAATATACTATCACGTTAGTTCATATTTTGGGTTTTAAAATTATCAAAAATCGAACCAATATATTGCAGGTATTGGGGGGATGAGGGGTTTAAGGTGGGGCTGGGCAGGGTGGTTTATAAAAATTGAGCTATAAAAAGGGGTGGGGAGGAGGTTTTAAGTATTGGGAAGGGGTTTCAACAAAAAGAGTTTGGGTCAATATCTCTCGAAATTAAGGGTATTCTTTAATATCCCACAATCACATGTGATATGTGAGAGGTTCACTAAGTGAAGTCCTCGTGGAACCCAAGCAGCTGAGGTAAGTTTCAAGGTGTGGTGGCAAGCACCATCAGCGAAGCCGTAGAAATCCATTTGCTCTACATGACCAAAACATGGTATAAATAGATTTGGATGCTAAACTCAAAACCATATTGAAAATACTTAAGCACTCTAAAATGTCAAGAAATATACATATATACAAGGTACTATACAAGAAACATCTAGGCATAGTACCTCTTCAGGTACAACCCATTGCGAGGTTGTCCTAAGGGGATTCCATCATAGTCCACAATCTCATAGGCCCCTTTCTCTAGAACTTTGGAAATAATGAATGGACCGTACCACATGGATTCGAACTTCCCTTTCCCTTGTTTGTCATGTCTCTGATCATAGGTTAAAACTAGGTCACCTTCACTAAAGGTACGAGGTTGGACAGACTTGTCATACTGCGCCTTCATGCATTTCTTATCTGCCTCATTAGCTAAGGCAGCATCTCTTCTAGTTTCATTAAGGTTGTTCAAGTAGAGGAATCTTTCTTCCTCTGTGGAAGTGTCTGGGAGAAGTTCGACGACAAGTTTCGGGGATGGAATTTGACATTGGATAGGTAAGATAACTTCTAGTCCATAGACAAGATGAAAGAGTGTAAAACCAGTAGCTATTTTTACCGAAGTCGTATAATCCCAAAGAGTGGAGAAGAGGATATGGTGCCAGTTGGATTTATGGTCTCCAACCATCCGACGCAACATTTTTTTCAAAACTTTGTTAATGGCCTCAACTTGACCATTAGCTTTCAGATAATAGGGCATTGAGTTTTCATGGTGAAAACCTAGCTTGGCACTTAATTCCTCCATCATTTAATTGTGGAAATGTGATCCGTGATCCGTAACTATGGACTGCAGGACTCTAAATATTCCTATCACGTGATTGAATAGGAAGAGAGTGGAATTCTTACTGTCTTCCACATATGTAGGCATAGCCTCATTCCATTTCATAAAATAATCAATGGGTACAATGATGTAACCATGCCCCCCAACTGAGGTAGGATTACAATGCATGTAATTGATCCCTCATTTGGTGAAATGGCCAATAGCAATGACGGGGTGTAACAGACCAGGATGGGTGCACCTTTTCAAATAGAAATGTTTACAGGGTGGGCATTTTTTAATATCCTCATGACAATCTTTAAAGATTGAAGGCCAGAAATAGCCAGCGTGAAGGATTTTATGGGCTGTAGCCATCATAGATAGATAACCGACACATGCTCCAGAGTGGTAGTCATTCAAAACTTGTTCAAACTCCTCATGGGTAAGGAATCACCAAATAATGGAATTGATGCCGTGTCTATACAAAATGTCATTCAAGATGAGTTAGTGTTTTGTGTGGTGACGTATACAACAATTATCGTCGTGGGATAGAGTGGGATGAAATCTCTGTGTCTGGAGATAAATGATTAAATATCCATATAATGGGTTAGTAGTGCTTATCAAGAACAAGAATTCATCCTAGAATGAATCACTTGGCTTAGATTCCATTGAAGCATAGGAAAGATCACACATTAGCTCAGAAAATACCAAGGATTTCTTTGACGTAGCTTTGGAAAATTCCAAATCAAACTCCTGTAGGATCACTATCCATTGGGAATATATTCCCCTGAGCACCTGACGAGTTAGGATGTAATACATAGGGTTCTGGTATACCAATATGGTGGTTGTGTGGAGCAAAATGTAGTGGCAAAATTTCTGTACAACAATGACTGTGGCCGATGCTAATTTTCCATGCGTGAGTATCGAGTTTTGGAATCCATGAGATTCTTACTAGAGTAGTATATCATGTGCTCCTGACCGTTGGATTCTCCTGCACCAAAACCATAGAAATGGTATTAGTGGAGGAAGCAATGTATAAGAGAAAATCCTTTGAATAATTTGGGGGGTGTATCACAGGTGATTGAGTCAGAGCGTGTTTAAGATTATCAAAGGCCCATTGGGATTGGTCATCCCAAAATAATGGAGTGTCCTTCTTGAGGAGATGCATATAGCCATATGTTTTCTCTGCAAAATTGCAAATGAAACGACGGATAAAGTTTGCCTTCCCTTGAAAACTTTGGAGTTCTAGTAGGTTGGTTGGGGCTAGTAGGGCTAGAATAGCGGCAATTTTCAATGGATCTATCTCGATGCCATCCTTAGAAACCACAAAACCTAACAGATGTCCTATATCAAAGAAAAAAACACATTTATGAGGATTGAGCTATATGTTATCATGACGACATCTCAGGAAAATGTCTCTAAGATGACCAGGATGGTCCTCCCGTCACTGTGAATGAGCTGGGAGGTTGTCAAGGTACGGTTCCACAATATGTTTCATATCGTGAAACACATAGGACATAACACACTGGAAAGTGGCTCCAATGTTTTTCAAGCCGAATGGTAACTTCCTATATTGAAAGGTTCCCCATGGAAAATAAATACAGTCTTGTATTGATCAATGGGTAATATCTCAATCTAGTTATAGCCTGAAAATCCATCCATAAACGATAAGATCACACTTCCGACACAGTTGTCGATAATCTGGTCGATATGCGGAGTGGGAAAGTTGTCTTTGGGATAAGCTTTGTTCAAATCTCTAAAATTGATGCAGACTCTAATGGTGCCCTTTTTTTTATCGACAAGGATGACATTCGATACCCATTCCATCAGGGGTATGGGATAAATAAACCCTGCTTTTAGAAGCTTTTCTATTTTAGCTTTGATAGTTACAACTTTTTGTGGATGGACTTGTCTTAGTTTTTTCCTGATAGGTTTTGCAATGGGATAGGTTTTTATTTTGTGAACCACAATGGATGGTTCTATCCCAAGAATTTCTTCATAGGACCAGGCAAAGACATCTCAAAATTCTTTGAAAAGTGCTCTATATGCTTCAAATTCTTTTGCTGAGCAGTTATGCCCAACATGAACATGCTCAAGGGTTCCAAGCTTGGCTGATATGTCAATTGGATTTGTTTGAGTAATGTTGCATAGATTTCCTTCAGACTCCATATTCTGCAACAATATAGGAGTTTGAGGGGTTTTGACAATATCAGTAGTAAAAAGGGATGCAAAATAATGGTCTACCAAACTAGTTTTGGGGAGGAATGAGGATCTATGGTGATGATCCTCCCATATAGATTCATTCATACTCATGATCTCCATAATGGTGTCATCATAGGGAAAATTCTGGGAGAGATAATCCAGAGTAGGAAGAGAGGGTTCTAACCAGTAGGGCAGATGGTAAGGGTCTGAAGCCACCAAATGAAGATCATTAGTGTGGTCATCGGAAAGGGTTTGGATAACATTTTACATTGCTTCATGCGGACTCAACGAGGTGGAATCAACAATTTGTTTTCCCTCTGAATCATAATCAAATGAAGAAATGATATTTACCATCATCGTTTCTATGTTAGGAGGGTCTGATGGAAAAATACCCATAAGGGAAGAATCCTTCAGCATGCCTACCCCAATCGACTGGTAAGAAGGAGGGGACTAGCCTAACATAGGGATGTTATTAGCCGTAGGAGTGGTAATGTCTGATGTATAAAAATTGAGCTGAACAATGGTTAAAATCCTCCATAGATGCAAAAACTGGATGGTTCAAAATACTGTCGAAGCGACAACAGTCATGGTGTAAAACTAATTTCTTCCTAATAGGAGATTGTAGTCTAACAAGGCATCCACTACTTCCACTTGAATGGAAATATTTTTTCCCCCAAGCTCGACTGAAAGTGTTGGTAGGAGACCATGGGGCTGGAAACCTCATCCATCAAAGGCTTTCAGATTCATTGGTGATGTTACAAGCTTAGGAGAGCCAATAGCTTTCCAATACGATAGGGACAAAAATGAAGTTGAAGCTCCTTTGTCTAATACAGTTACAAAGACCTTTTTCTCAACTAATTTCATTATGATTTGGAAAGTGAGTTTGTGAGGTAGCCTAGAATTATAGTTCTCGACATTAAAGTGAATCAAATTGGTGTTGTACAGGTCTAAAGCTCCTAACGCGATTAACAAGTTTTTGCTTTGTATAGGACAACTTTGGAGTACTTCCAAGGTAGATATCGCACATGGTGCCTGAGCAATATCTTCGAATATATTATAAAATTGGGTAGCTCAAGCATTAGGATTAAAAACATCCTTCCTAAGAGTGCTCTTGGGTGGGCACAAAACCATGTCGCTATTAGGTTTCTTGATGGTTAGGGGACCAGTAGAAGAGGACTTGGGAGAACCAGTAGAGGGAGCTTTTCCTGAAGAAGATTTGTTTTCTTTATTGTCTATGGGTTTGTCATAACTATAAATTTGAGTTTGTAAATTAATAGGGTCTGATAAACATCATGTGAACTTCCTCTGAAAAACTAGAATTTCCCTGATTAGACATGTGGTCTATTAGCTGTTGTTGAGAAGGAAAAGGATCAGTGAGAACTACTGGCATGGGATTAGTTTTTAGAAATAGATTGATTTATTCATGAAGAGGACACCCTTTCATGAAATGATCACATCCACATAGCATACATAGATATTTTTCTTTTCTTTTCCCTTTATCATTCTCATTGGTGGTTGGTTTTGGATTCTCCTGTGGGTTTCCAGGTTTTTTGTTTTTCTCTTTACCTTTATTTTTATTGTTTCCAGGTGTTTGCGTACTCTGAATGGAATTTACCTTGGTATAAACCTTGGGATTTGAAGGATCAGGAGTGGGAGTATGGGGTTGCTTAGTAGGTTTTGCTGTCGACGAGGACTGGATTGAACCAACAATCATGTCAACAGGAGTTTCTACTGGTGACTTGGCGGGATCAGTGCTTGGGTGAGGACCCTGATGGATCAAGTCATACAGTGTTTCAAACTAGGAATATACCAAGTCTAGATATTGGGCTTGACTAATAGCTTGCTCTTCGGTAACGACACTACCCATAGCCACATCTCGGGCGATTGGAGGCAACAAATATTTAGTAAACCAATTAGCTAGCAATTGATCAGGGATAGGATCTTTGATAAGTCTTCTATGCCTTCTCCACTCATGGATATGGTATGATATGTGCATGGAGGTGTTTTGATGCATATAATTTAAGAGATACGTACCCATTTCATATTGGATAGGAAGCTGAAAGTGTGTAAGAAAGATAGTTTCCAAAGAACAAAAATCCATAAACGAATGTTGTGGAAGTTCAATGTACCATTTCCACACCATTTCATGGCCGTACCAGTCAATGTTCACTGGAAGAGTCTTAAACAAATTGAATCATCCATTAGGGAGTTCAAAGAACACCACAAATGGAATGTCATGACATGGTTTTTTGGATCATCTCCTTGCTTTCCATCAAATTTTAAAATGTTTGATGGTAACTTTACCGAAATGGCAGGCCACAAGGGGTGATGTCGAATGGGATCATTAATCAACTTGGACAAATCAGGCAAGTTCAAGGTTACTAGGAAAGGTAACTGGCGATTAGGTTCTATGTACTGGTAGTATTAATAAGGCATGTAACCATGAGTAGGACCATAAGTAGACTAATACACAGGTTGTTGATATGGTTGTTGTGATGATGAACCTCCTAAATATATTCCCACATGGGGTTTATTTCTAGGACTAGGACTATTAGGACCACTGGGGCCTCTAGGAGGAGGACCACCAGGGCCTCCGGGACCACCAGGAGGAGGACCACCAGCCCCTCCAGGGCCCTTGGGAGGAAAAACTCTTAACTTTCTGAAACCACTAAGGGGAAGGCTACCATACCCTCTAGGACCATTAGGAGGAAAGCCGCAAAGCCCCCCAGGACCTTTAGGAGGACAGCTTCCAGGCCCTCCAGGACCATTAGGCCCCCCAAGGGGAGGACCTCTATAAGGTGTTCCTCTAGTGCCCCAGCAGTATGTATAGGTATCCCTCCCATAGATCGAATGTAAAGTCAAATAATTTTAGATATGAGTAGATCGAAAAGTTTTAAACCAAAACTTCACTAAGTCAGATGGTAGATCTGACTGAAGAGAGTTACAGATTGGAGCTTGGATTTGGACAAGTGTTCAAGGACTGAGGAAGGTCATATCAAATGAAACTTGCTTTCTCTCCAGGGAAGTAGCCAGATTTGTTGTCAGGAATATTGCACCTTTTGTGGACAGAAGTTGTTCCTCTAGTATGAATGGTTCAGATCCAGAACAAATGAGTGAATATCAAAGGTTGAATACCTTCCCTGAATGTTATAGACACTTATAATGATTCTTTGATAAAGAGTCTATGTACCTGTATAATCATATCAAACATGCAAATATATCAAAGCTACTAGAAAATTACCTACACATTCATACTAGTGACTAAGGAATCCCATAACATATATGCGAGATCAGTGCAATAGATATGTGGGAAAGAAATCAAATTTGCATTTGAAAATAAATGAAATATATTACAACCATGTTACTTAGTGTCAACAAACTCCTTCACAAGACAAACATCTCATCCTCGATAGCTCCAACTTGCTCTCTTGTGCTCTCTGATGGATTAGGCCAGACAGTCAATTCAATAGCATAACTTTACCATTCAGTTCTCCCCCTCAACCATGGAGTATGAGCTTGTATTTATAGGGCTCAAATGGATAGGATGGTTGAGAGATTGGTGGGTGAGGGTGCCACAAGATCCTACAAATAGGGATCTTGACCTTAACCAACCCAGGTGAGTAGGGATAAGGATATCCATGAAGCTATTGATCTAGAAGCTTCGTGAAGCTTCTTTTTTTCACTTTTTACCAAGGGTACTGCTTATATATCCTTATGACAGAAAGGTGTAGGTAAGAACTACTTCAAGAACAAATCCCATGTGTGGTGGCACCATTTATCTGTAACAGGACTCAAATGATGCTGCATAAGGTACCACTCATAAGCTAAAGGGAAAAAGTGGTGCTAGGGTTTTTTTTATATGTAAAATTGACATCCACAGCACTGTTTCCACTCCAAGTTTGGGATTGAGGGAAAATAGAAGTGTTAAGGATCTTATCACATGTAGATGACAGGATTTTGGTATAACATATGCTACCCATGTGAGTGCCTTGAGACCATTTTCCTCTCAATCCATTCACCCTCCATCTCCTCCATTCCTCCATCGAGCCATAGCTCCCCACTCCTAAGAGAGGTGCTCTCCCAAGCTAGGGCATGGTGGCCCATTCCAACTAGAAGGTATACTTGTTTTGTTTCATGTCTTTGGTTTGGTAGATTGTAGTTTTTCTAACTGTACTTGTTTGCAGGTTTCCATTGATTACTTGCAGGGTCTTGGAGCGTAACCCTAACCTTGTGTGCAGAGGGGTTTCATTTTTCTCATTTTTGTTTCAGTATATTTTCTTTTTGTTCTTTCATTCTCACAGGAACCCCACCCTTCCATCCTATAGATGAAAGGAAGCCATTCCTGCTATGTAGCTAGCGTGAAAGCCCTACTACAGGCCAATTGCAAACTGTGCAATCCTTTGATACTTTGTCACATTGTCATCAGTGAGTCGTGAAACTTTTGTAGAGGCTTCCTGTAGTGCTTCCTCGTAAATACAGAACTATATTGTACAGTCCTTTAGCGACTCTAGCTCCCTTACCACCACATGTTTTGATAGCGTGCACCCTTGCGGACTTTTAATGCCTCTCCCTCCATGCCATGGTAATCATTTGGCTCCATCCACCCTACTAGCACTATCAAGAAAAAAACACAACTATAAGTAAATGGGCGCAAGCCCACCTACACCGCTACTAGATCCTCTGTCAACTGATTCAATAGAAATAGTGACCAATTCATTTGTACGCCTTGCGCACACTACTCAGCACATGCAATCATCCCTGAGTTACATTAAATGGGGTGATTCTTCTTAACCATTTTTCTTGCCAAAATATGTGCACCGATATGCACTGCCTAGTCATTGATACTATCAATGCGGTAAGTGCTCTCATCACACTCCAACCCATAGCACTTCTTCAATGTCGTCACAAGCTTCTTATAATTATCCTTTCCTTGGAAATACTACAAGGGGTCTGGCCCATCCTTAGGAATCCCCATTATGTCAGAAATCATCCTCATAGTGACTTTGACTGGCTTATCCAACCACAAAAATACTCCATGGAAGCATGCCAAAAGCTACTTCACACATGCATTTTCTTCTTTCATCCTCTCAAAGTGCAACATGTTGATCAAACCTAACAATCCTGCTATGTCCAAACCTCATGCCCAATCCTATGGAATGCATTCGATGGGGTCGCCTCCAACCACTACCATCAGTACATATTGGTCCTTCATAACATCCTCCAAGGCCAACAGGTCATGGTCCTCATACTTGATTCTCATCAATGATGGTACAATGTATGTAGCGCATACCATACCCTATGCTATCATTGACATCCTCATGTGGTACTTTTGGTTTTTGGTTTGTTTCTTGGGCTTCACTCGAAGCCGTGTGGGAGGTATATACCTAGGGATATCTGCAACGAAAACACCTATGTGGGATGCAGACTCAATATCCCTTGAACTTGAAGGACTGATCTGCGTAGGTACCTCCTCCCATGTTCACATAGATGTTTCGGTATGCCACTTCTTCGGCACTGGAGAGCTAGGATTCTGTCCCTTTCTCTTCTTCTTCAATGCCGATGATGATCGAATTGACATACTTGCAAGCTCTTCTTCAATTGTTTCTGGGGTGAATGGTGAATCCCTCTCACTTGAAATATCGACCTTAAATTTCCCATGTAGCATACCTCACAACTCTGACACTGTTTTCACGCTTTCCCAAATCTATTCCTCACTTACCCAATCACCATAATTCAATAGACACAACTCGCAACAACTCAGCCCAGAACAAATCTTCACTCAACAACTCAACTCAACAAAACTATGCAACTCAACTCTCAATCTTGCACAATGGTGAATTTCAACCATGTTCGATCCCTTCTTATAGCATCAAGCCTACCACATACCCATCATGACCAAAACAATGTGATAATCATGACCAAATCATGCATTAACTGCCTGAATCCACCGTCGATCATGTCAATCCAATGGTCAAATCCACCATCAATGCATGTCACTTCAATAGGCTCTACCAGTTAAATACTTTAACTATTTCATTTATTGTTGATTTGACTTTGTGCATAGCCCTGTGACTGCCATGGAATGACTGTCTAACCACACTACTATCTCTTGTACTTACGCATCCACTTCCCCTTTATGTGCCATCCTATGATCTATCTATCCTACTTATCTCTCTCTCTCTCTCTCTCTCTCTCTCTCTCTCTCTCTCTCTCTCTCTCTCTCATTCATAGTTCCTAAACCATTGCGCGGTTCTAGGTTCGTCCTATAGGGCTTCACACCATCTAACTACTGCAGTTTAAATGGTCCTCCTGAAGTAATGGAATTAATGAGATATGGACCCAACCAATGCATCTCTAACTTACCTGGATGCTTCATGAACGCGTTGTCATACAATAGCACCAATTCCTCCTACTGAAATTATTTGTTCTTTATATGCTAATCGTGCCAATATTTTTGTCAATCCTTATCGACGCACTGGTGAAATCCTATGACAAAGAGATCTTCCTCAAGCTACATAAGTTGCTTCAATTTTTCCTCTTGTATTGCTTCATCATCCATGCCTGTTGATGCCGCTATGCACAAACTAGGAACAATGTACTCTATAGGCATGACTTCCTCTTTCCCATAGACCAATTTGAATGGTGTCTGCCCTGTTAATATTTTGCAAGTGGTGCGATATGCCCACAATACTATTGAAATCAACAAATTCCAGTCATCATGGTTGATGTTGCATACCTTTGTAACCAGATTCTCCAACACCTTGTTGAATGCTTCCACCATCTCATTCGCTTAGGGATGATATGGGGTACTCTTCTTATGTTGTATCTGAAGCTCCTTTGTCAACGCAATTACTGTGTGATTGATAAAGTGACTCCCCTAGTCACTCATCAATATCCTTGGACATCCAAATTGAGTCACAATGGTGTCAAACAAGAACTTTGTTGATGTTGCAACAGTGTAATATACAACAATTGCAAACTCCTCCCACCATGTCAAATAGTATGTCGCGATGATTATGTATCACGCACCAGTTCACCACGTAGGTGGGTTGATCGGTCTGACAAAATCCATCACCAATTTATCAAATGACTGCAACGCAACCTGAGGTACCAGCGGCATATCATCCCTCCTCTATGGTTCTCTAGTTCATTGGCAGACATCGCAGGTTCGTGCATAATTAGTCACATCAATAGGAAGAGTGGATCACCAAAGCCCTATGCGAAGCACCTTCCTAGCAGTAGCACGACCACCATAGTGTCCATCAATGACTAACGCATGTGACTATGCCAAAATATTACCTTTTACATCCAGTAGGACACATCGTCGTAGAATCTCATTTGGTCCTAATTTATGGAGTTGTACAATAATCAACTAGAAATCTGAGGCCTTAACTACCAATTGCTTCTTTTGAGTTGTGGTAAGGTCCTCTGGTGCAGTTCCTGTCACAAAAAACTAAATGATTTGACCATAATAACCATCAACCATGTGAATTCTAAATAACTGCGCATCTCAAAATCCATCTTCAATGTTTTTTGGTCCTTCACTTGACTCAATTCGAGATAAATAATCAGGGCCAACATTTAAGTGACTTGATTTCACAATTATCTTAAAATCAAACTCCTGAAAGAGAAGTAGCCAATGGCATATCTCCCCCCCCCAACACAGGATTATTGGCTAGGTATTTAAAATAATAATGGTATGTAAACATATTGAAATGACATCCCAACAAGTAATGCCTAAACTTTTGTTGTGGATATACCATCGCCACATCTTCTCTCTTTATGCTCGTATAATTTTTCTCCAGAAATGACAGCTTCTGACTAATGAAATCAATCAGGTGATCAATATCTCCTTTTCCTGGTTGCATGAGCACCACTGTTGGTGTAACAAATGATGCATCCACATGAACATGGAACTCTTTGTTCCAATTAGGAAAAACAAGGATTGGTGTGGAAGCCATCTTGGCCTTCATATTTTTATCATATAAGATACCATTATGATCTTAGGATCTTTAACTAAGAGAATAACATGCACATCAATAGAACACAAGCACAACACAAGAGACAAGAGACACAAAGAATTTTCCTTGGGGAAACTATCAAGGAGAAAACCCCGCAACTTCCTTGGAGATAGAATCAGCACCAAAGGTAAAACTCGAAAACATAAAGATGATCTCCCAATAGTAGTATTCTCTCTCTCTCTCACTGAGAGAGCTTCTTCTCTCTCACTCATGCTCCCTAATGAGTGAGTGTGTGTGTATCATTATAACAAATAGAGAGGCTCTCACTCTCTATTTATATTCTTCTGTTCACGTGGAACCCACTCCAACATGTCGGCCTCACTTAACAATTACTTGCTAGAGCCGACATCTCTAGGAGTGTCTAATAACCCTAGTGCCCCACCACTTATGGGGAATTTTCCTCCTCCGGCCAATAGGAGGGTAACACAATGGTGGGGACTATTTCCCCGACTTACAATGACTCACCTAGGGTCGACTTCACTAGGATAGTCTAATAACCCAAGGACCCCATAACTGTGGGGACTTTAACCCTTGACCAATAGGAGGGTTACCCACAATAACTTGACATGAATTTATCATTATGGAAACTTCCTGGAATAAACATCAAGGTATGACATGACTCAAATACATTACAATACATCCTGGAATAAACATCGGGTTAAAATAAATAAGAAATACAGATGAATACATTCCGAAGTTACAATTACATCAACACTCCCTCTTAACTAGGAAGGTACTCTCTCGACATAATTTATCAGCACAAGTCTTCTTCTCTGTATCATCTGGGTCATCATTGAGTTCTCATCATCTTCATCTTCAAGTCATCTTCATTTGGATCTAGATCATCACTCGATCTGGATCATCATCACTAAATCTAGATCATCACTCGATCTGGATCATCATCACATGATCTAGATCATCAGTCGATTTGGATGATCACTGGATCTGGATCATCACTCGATCTGGATCATCACTACTGGATCATCATCACTGGATATGGATCATCACTAGATCTGGATCATCACTGGTGCTATCTCATGATTCTTCTCATCATAGGAATTTCTACAGAGCCAACCCTTTTTCATGCTGGTTATAGGGCTAGACATCATGTAGGTCTTATTCAGCGCTTATATCTGACCTACTCATCAGAATGGCCCGCCCAACACTTACATCTGACCTACTCGTCAGGAAGGAATGCCCAACACTCACATATGATAATGTAGGAGCCTACAATCACATCAGAAAGGCCCAGCACTCACATTCACCAGCATGGTAGGACATCACTATCATCTGTGAAAAGGCTTCAGCACTTACATTTGACCTACTTGTCAGAAAGGCACAACACTCACATCCATCCAGGCTGGAACACATCCTACTCACAATGATGGAAGAGTTCTGCACTCCCATCCAGGAGGGAACACATCCTACTCACAATGATGGAAGATTTCCACACTTTCATCCAGGTCAAAACCACATCCTACTCACAATGATGGAAGATCTTTGTTCTTCCACCCAAGCTAGAACCACATCCTGCTCACAATGATGAAAGACTCTCATCTAGGCTAGAACACATCCTACTCACAATGATGAAATATTTCTGCACTTACATTCATCTAGGAGGGAACACATCCTGATCACAATTATGAAAAGGATTTGCACTTACATCCATCCAGGGGGGAACACATCCTGCTCACAATGATGAAAAGGATCTGCACTTACATCCATCCAGCTGGGAACACATCCTGCTCACAATGATGGAAGCGCTTGCACTCATATCTTATCTTGTAGGAACCAATCCTACAGTCATATCAGAATGGCCCTCAGTCCTCGACTGAGCTACCTAGTAAGTGACCAGGTGCCTCCATTCTCCTCAAAAATGGAAGTTTCCCTTACATCCGACCTGCTTGTTGGAATGGCCAACACTCACATCTAACATGGAAGGAACCTAATCCTTTAGGCATGATAGAATGGTTCAGCCCTTACATTTGATCAAGTGGGAACACATCCCTCTATCACATCAGAATGGCTTCTCAGGCCTAGACTGAGTTTTCCTAGTAACTGAATAGGTACCTCCATTCTTAGAATGGAAATTTCCCTTACATATATCCTACTTAACAGAATGGAAAACACTCACATCTGACATGTAAGGAACCAGTCCTCTCACCATGACAGAATGGCTCAGCCCTTACATTTGACCTACTCATCATAATGGCTATGGATCTCAGCACTCATATCTGACATGGAAGGAACAAATCCTCTCACCATGACAGAATGGCTCAGCCCTTACATCTAACCATGGAAGGAACCAATCCTCTCACCATGTCAAAATGGCTATGGATCTCATCACTTTACCTTGGAGGAAACCTCGATCTAGAGAACACCAAGCTTCTCCCTAAAGTACTTGAACTTCAACTTAGCCAATGGATTCATCAATACATCAGCTATATGTTCCTCCGTCGCAACATATTGGAGCTTCACTGCTCCCCTCTGCACCATATCTGTGATATAGTGATACTTGATCTCGATATGCTTACAACTTGTCATGGAACACTGGATTCTCTGACAAATTCACACAACTCTAGTTGTCACAATGTATACAAGTAGCATCCATCTGGAGATCAAATAAATCCAACAGTAGCTTTTGTAGCCATATTGCCTCACAACTAGCTGAACAAGTTGCAACATACTCTGCTTCAGGTATACTTTGTGCCACACATGATTGCTTCTTGCTAAAACAAGAGATCACACCTGATCCCATATTGAAGCAACACCCTAAAGTGTTATTCCTATTGATGGCATTGCCTGCCCAATCTGAATCAACATAACCCTCCAGGTTAATCTTCTAATTCGTATCGTACTTGAGCCCATAATCAATTGTACCCTTCAGGTACCTCAGAATATGCTTTGCAGCAATCAAGTGAACATGTTTCGGATCTATCAAGAACTGGCTCAAGGTGTTCACAGCAAAGCAAATTTCTGGTCTCGTGTTCGTCATATACATCAAGGACCCACTCATTTGACGATACATCATAACATCAACTGTCTCTGATGAAGCATCACTTAACAACTTCAGGTTCGATGCCATAGGTGTGGTCATGCAGTCCATCATCCTGAACCTATTGAGGATCTCTACTGCATACTTCCCTTGTCCACACCTCCATGCCTATAAAATAGTGTGTCGACACATAACAAGAGCATCACTAGTCTTCCGCCTTCAACCTTGAGGCAAAGGTTGGAATCCACTTTACTCTCAGGAAAGCTTAGAGTCATTAGTAATCTGTCCATCCTGTCTTACCATGTCGAAACAAAGGATCTTCTGCAGTCACTCCCTCTGAAGCATCATACTCCCTCTGTATTCCATACTCTATGCACTGAAACATTCTGTACCAGAGTGACAAGTAGCTTCCTATGCTACTAATCTTCTATGTATCCATCTAGGATCATTGGATACCAAGATCCTCTATCTTGAACTTTTTCAAAATTTCATCTCGCACCCATCTGTGAGCTTGTCATCCTTTATCAACCTTGTAGCAAAGGTTTAGATCTTCATCAAGCTCCTCATGGGTTTCTTTTGAGCTCGTACAAGGTCTTCTTTCATTTGCACACATGATTCTACCTGTCATGTGTCTCAACTCCCAATGGCTACAAATGTCTCTTTGAATCTTGCCTTGTATCCCACCATGTTTCCATCTACTGCATGATGGAACTAAGAACTTCCCTTCATGTATCGATACTGCATCCTAGACATCATTCTTCTTGAATTGATCTTCCCTTTCTTCTTGGAAGATTCTACACCAATGATGTCGTTGTATTCGTCATATTATTTTTCATCTTTTAATTGTCATCACTTGTTCTCCAGAACAAGTCTCATTCTTCTTTGCTTGTAGGTGATTATGTACACGCTCTTTCCTACAAGTCAAATGCATTTGTATGGTTTGAAACATTTCATAAGGAATATTCATACTGGCAAGTTCTTATGCATAAATATATGATCATGCAACTACTTTAGCCAATACAAAATTCATCCATATCTCACTGAAACTTTCTAGATGCCTTCCATCTCTACTAGGACAACATTGAGATTATGCACTAATCCAATATGTCAGCAAAGAGATTTTTCATTCTAGATAAGTAGCAATGGAGAGTTGTATAGCACCATGAGATACTTACTATTAGTAGTATACTGTCATTAATGCAAACATCCTATCATGCATAATACATCAATTGATATAAACAAATGCATAACAAAACAATATCATGAAATGACAATTTTATCTTTATTTGTTTCGTGGGTAGACTCCTTCTTGAGCCTTCATCTTCATAATATTCTTCATTCATGATAGCATCATTTCTTATCCAAATGCTAAGGTGGATAAGAGGTGCTTCAAGAGTTGAGTTATTCATATTCCTCATCACTTGAGGGATATTTTTTGGATGGTGAGAGCTTGATCTTCAATTGCTCCCATCTTCTCTTCTCTTCTTATGAGTCGAGCTTCTTCTTCTTCCCAGAGTCTACTGAAAGTAATCACTTCCTTATTGCACACATTCCTTGAATTAATGAATCCCATGATCCCAGGAGGCCATTCAAGGTGGCCATCACCACTTCTGCATTCTTCACTTCTTCTTTTACCGCTTCAAGTTGTTCTTTGATTTGAGAGACCCTTATGACTGCATGGTCTCTGCATTATGGATCTTCACATTCTTCAACTTGTTTCTTAAGGTCATATTCTAATGTATGTTCTTCCCTTCAAATATCTTGGTCAAGGAATCAAACATCTTTGATGTCTTTAGGGAAGAAACTTGTGGTACAAGTTGATCCGTGATTGAATCAACAATGATCTTCTTGGCTTTGACCAAGTTCTTCTTGTGTAAGGCTTCTAACCTCATCTCCCTCTGGAACTGGAACCTCTCTACTCATGTAGCTTTCCAATTCATTTTCTTCAGAGAGATCATATACTTCCATACTTGGAAGTTGTCAACTTCACCAAGATTATCATCAAGCTGATGTGATAGATCACTTTGAAATGAGAACCTCAAATGAAAATAGCAAAGGATTAGATCTTACTGATTTAAGGTGTTCATCCTGGTTCTGGAGCTGGCTGATCTAGGGGTTGTCATAGAAACCCTAATTGTCAAAAATTGGAATCTTTCAGATCTGATTGGATATACATATAGATCTCTTCAAATGGAGCTATCCAATGTACTCCTTTTATAAAAACACTGGAGGGAAGCTCTCGGAACAGGAAGCCTTAGTTTTCCAATTTCTTCTGTAGAAATTCCTGTTATTGTTTCTGTGGTATCACTAAAATTAATGATCCTATGTGTCTACAATTTTTTACTGAGATAACCTTAGATGTCCCTGATCCAAAACCATAGGTTTCATCAGAATTTGTGTCACCAATTGGGATTTATGATTCTTTTCCCAAGGTGACCTGTTACAAGATTTTTTATAACATCGAAGTTGTACGGACTTTGACGTCTCACTGTTTCATCTTATGGGTATAAAATTTGGACCATAGAAATTAAAATCCATCACCTTTATAGAACATCTTCAGGAATTCCATTTGGACCTCTATAGCCCAAGATATAGCAATTCTCCCCAGGAGTCCTGTTTAGGGATGAATTCTGGAAGAGGTTGTAACCCTAAATTGGAGGGATCATATCTCCCCAAATATAGTGAATATGAGGCTGAATTGTGGAAATAGTGTTCATCAGTATGTTATCTTTGGCCCCTGTAATTTTTATCTCTTGAGCCTTCACCAATATTAAGATATAGCGAATGTACCAAAACTTAGCAGTTTTAGTATTTAGGGTTTTTCTAGCTCGGGTTAAAAGTAGGGTTTGATTTTCCCATAGTTTCACCAAACCAAATTTCTTGATCCAGGTCTCTAAATTTCGGTTTTGATGAGGAGAAAAATCCTATTCTAGGCTCACTCAAAAATTCTTCTTCTTTAGAAAGCCCTAAATTACAAACCGAAAAATGAAAATGCTTGGAATTGAATTATGCTTCGACAGAAAGATGCGCCCTTCAATGGAGAGTCACCCTAGCATAATTTTGCTGATGGATTGTGGAGAGAGACCCAAAAATTAAGAATCCCTAGCTTCTGTAGCTGCACAATGTCTTCTTCTCAAGTTAGCTCTAATACCATGTTATATTTTTATCATATAAGCTACCATTATGATCTTAGGATCTTTAACTAAGAGAATAACATGCACAACAATAAAACACAAGCACAACACAAGAGACAGGAGACACAAATAATTTTTCTTGGGGAAACCATAAAGGAGAAAATCATGCAACTTCCTCAAAGATAGAATCAACACCAAAGGCAAAACCTGAAAACATAAAGATGATCTCCCAACAACAGTAGTCTCTCTCTCTCTCACTGAGAGAACTTCTTCTCCCTGACTCATGCGCCCCAATGAGTGAGTGTGTGTGTATGATTATAATAAATAGAGAGGATCTCACTCTCTATTTATATTTTTCCATTCACTTGGAACCCACTCCAACATGTCGGCCTCACTTAACAATTACTTACTAGAGCTAACATCTCTAGGAGTGTCTAATAACCCTAGTGCCCCACCACATGTGGGGACTTTTCCTCCTCTGACCAATAGGAGGGTAACACAATGGTGGGGACCATTTTCCTAATTTACAATGACTCACCTAGGGTCGAATTCACTAGGATAGTCTAATAACCCAAGGACCCCATAACTGTGGGGACTTTAACCCTTAACCAATAGGAGGGTTACCCACAATGACTTGACATGACTTTCTCATTTTGGAAACTTCCTGAAATAAACATTGGGGTATGACATGAATCAAATGCATTACAATACATCCCAGAATAAACATCAGGTTACAATACATAAGAAATATGGATGAATACATTCTGAAGTTACAATTACATCAATAGAAACTTCCTTGATACTCTTGACTCCATACAAATATTGCATCTTTCTTCAACAATTTCTCCATCGGAGCTATGATCGCAGCATAACCTCGTATAAACTTGTAATAATACCCTATGTGCCCCAATGTTTCTCTAATAATATTCACATTTGTAAGCATCGATGAGCTCAAAATCAACACAATATTTGTAGGGTCAACCAACATTCCTTGTTTCCAAATGATGTGACCCAACAACATCCCAAAATGTGCACAAAAAAGGCACTTCTTTGAGTTCAGCGCAATTTGATGTTGTCGACATCTCTCCAACATGAGTCGTAGGTTTTCCAAATGGTCCTTGATCAATCCATAAATGGTCCAGTAATCCATATAAACATGAATAAAATTCTGAATAAAATATTTGAATGCAGCAACAACAACACGAGAAAATATTGCACGTGCATTCTTCAACTGAAATGACATCATGGTGTATTGGAAACAACCCCATTCAGTAACAAATGTTTTCTTATGGAAATATTCTTTTGAAATCCTGATATGGTGATAGCTAGAAAACCCATCCGTGAAAGAATACATTTCTTGACCGCCTACCCCTTCTAAAACTTCATCAGTGAACTATTTCAGGAATGGATCATGCATACACGCATCATTAAATTTTCTTAGGTTGATGCAGATCTGAACCTCACCCATATTTTTTTCCTAGACCACCATTCGACTGATCCATTTCGATTATTCGAGTGGCTTAATGATTCCATCATGCAACATCCTATATAGCTCAGCTTTGACCCTCTCTTCGTATCGCAGATTCAAACGATATGACCTCTTCCTTATTAGTTTCACATATGGTTTCAACGAGATATTCATTTCTCCAAAATCTCCCAGTATGCCTTCATCTCATAAAACTTCGTAGGGAAAATATCTTGGAATTCATGCAACAAATTTGTGATTTTTTCCATTGTTTCTTCATCGTAGTAGTCCCCAACATTTGAAAACTTTGGGTTCTCCTCCATTCCAATGTTGACCTTTATGATATTTAATGGATGATTCATTGGATCCATCGGTACATTAGGTACTGCGACATCCTGACTCCCTTTTGTTTTCGGAATATCGATATTACATAGATCATCATCATCATCATCTGGTTTTCCTAGCACATTATAACATTCCATCATCAACTGCATTTGGAAATGTGCAAGAGGGACCATAGGGTATGTGACTGGCACTACCTTTAGAACAACATTGCAAACTAGCTGTGGCGCATTATGAACATCTGGGTTGGCATCTGTGAAATAAAAGGTGTGAGTGAAGCAAATTGTTAACTCCTCCCAAGTAGTGATCTCTCCACGCAACTCAGTGGATACATACCCATATCATAGCATTTCATCCAACGTGTGGAAAATGGAATGGACCCACTCATCCTTTGGTTGCAATTCCCACAATGTCTAGAATTTAATTAGATGATTGCCACGACTACTCCCTCCATCGTACCTTCTAGCATGGTACACTTCTACATCACCAAAGTGAATTGCCATCAATCTTCGACACTGCGACCATCCAGTGATCGAGTTCTTATGGGTCACTCACCATCCTGCTGGAGTAGCCTTCATCACTTCCTCTGACACCAACAACCATTGTGGTTCTGACACCTTACATTAGAGGAAATTTCAAATCAAAATGGGCCTTTTAACCCTAATTCAAATTCCATGTCATCATGTGTTAGCCAATTAAATTTCTTTAAATTTTAAATACCATATAGGTCTTAAACAATTTTTTAATATAAATTTGGGCATAGGTATCATAAAAAACTACTTTTTTGGTCTGTATTTTCTACATACCTCCTTGCGTTTTTACTCAAATTTTAATCAGGAGAGCTCCTTGGATGTGTAATTTAAATTCTACATCCAACAAGTACCCACTCTGCTTACTTTTGATGGACCTTGCTTCCCCAAAAACAAGAAATACCTGAAAAAATGTGATGATGATGTCATCATCACATTTTTCAGGTATTTCTTATTTTTGGGGTAGCGGGGTCCATCAAAAGTATGCAGAGTGGGTGCTCATTGGATGAGGAATTAAAATTCTTCATCTAAAGAGATATATCGATTGAAATTTGAGTAAAAAAATAGGGATATATGTAAAAAATCCAAACAAAAAAATGGTTTTTTTATTTTCTTCCTCCAAAATTAATAAATATGATTTTATTATTTTCCTTAGGAGGCCCATTTTGAGTTGAAATTTCCTCTAATGTCTTCAAATTCAACAATAAAATAAGATAACTTAGGTAGTCCGTCATAAATTGGTAACTCAATGGTCTCAGTCATGACACGACACAGTGACTATGTAATCAAGCCGCACTTTCGTAACGATACCTCATGCAAGAGGTTATTCTAGTTCTCTAATGCATCATCTGAGTCAAAAGACGCAAAACTAGTGCTGCGCCAACCAAGTTCCCCATCGGTAGTTGGATGGATGTAATATTCTAATATGTTATATGCATGATCCCATCCTCTGACAACCTCATCCTTTATGGGCTCAATAAAACTTCTCCCTTCATTTGGATCCATCAGAGTGGTGACTTTGATGTCTTGATTTTCAAAGGTGTCATTACACGCTTTTTCAAATTGATTATTTCCATGCTATCATTGGCCCATCCAAAACCCATCAATGTAGGATAGGATCCTCCACCATCAACAACTTCAATGACATCAAAATTGGCATAGTTCTTCATGCCTTCAACTTCCACAACAAGGTGTGGAACGTTACTCTAGCTTGGTTGGCTAGTCACAACTGCACAGGAGACCAGATCAGTGTTGGGATCCCCATATTTTTCCATGTTTGTCTTGTCAAAATATTAACATCTAATCCTAGATCCAAAATAAATTAATCGACCTCATAGTCCCCCATTCGAATATTCATGCACATCTCGTTTAATGTCTTCTTCTTATGCAAAAAATTCACCACGAATTCCTTCTACCCCTTAGCCGGTCGATGCAATAAATTCTCAATATCAACAAGAGCATCAGGACCTCTTGCCAGCAATAAGAAACTTTTGAAGAAGTTCTACAGGGTACCATGCTGTCGCCATGGTCCTGCTTCCAAAGTTGAATCAAAAGTAGTTTTCATTTCATAAACATGTAACTTACCAGGATTCCTTTTGATCACATCACATGCTTAAAAAAATGTGTCTTTCTCATAATCGATGTCGAAATGCACCTTATTCTCTGCAGCCATTATAATTTGTGGATGTGGACTATCTTCTCTAGTTTTCATACCTCTATGAGTGATGACAGTGACATCAACATCCTATGTTCTAGGCTCCACCAAGATCGTCACAATTGTCGGTCCTTGATTCTGGTTTAGTGGTGTATTCACTGGTTGATTCCCATTCTAATTTGTATTCCGATTCTGAATTAGAATTTGGTTATGAACTTGAATTTGGTTCTGCAGCTGGTTCTAGTTCAGCACTTGATTTTGGTTATGTGACTGGTTCTGATTCTGTAATTGGTTCTGATTCTAAAACTACGGAACATTTCTTGCATGCCACCTTGTAATTAGTTGTATATAGTTCTCAACAGTGTGATCAATCGTGATATAATATGTACACAAACATTTCTCTTACAATTATGGGCAATCTCTCTAATAGTTCCATAGTACACCGTAATTATATCATTGCATTGGTCTATGACCTCGACCAAATCCTCCACCTCGTCCTCCTCGGAATCCTCCTTGTTACTAATACTACAGTTGGTTAAATGTTTTCTATGAGGGACTTGTATGTTAATGAACATAATGCGTTGATTGAACATCTGGTTGCTAGGGATCCATCTACATCTGGTTATACTATGGTTGTGGTACAAAATATTGTTGCGGTTGTTGCAGTATAAATTATATCTGTGGTTGTGACATGAACTGTGGTTGAGGTGGTGATTATACCACTTGTGGATGCATCTATGCTTGTTGTACCTCTCCCTTCACATAGTACGATTCATATTTTATTTCCTAAATCATGTCATATGCATGACAATCCATATCTTCGTGTCCAATAGATTAAAAAAACATGCAATATAGGCTCTTCAGCTTCGTTACCATTTTCTACATGTACCCACATTCCTCATGTCGATACCCATACACCTGGAAAATATGGCACCATGGTACACTACCGCAACTCTATGAGTTCGGAGCCCTGATAACTGGTAGTTTTAGAAATATGGGAAAGTATCTTTCATATGTCCATCTAGGTGACATCAAGTAAACCACAACTCTTCATGATGCTCTTTTCCTTTCTTGATATCTTGCAACTGTAGCGTCAAGTTCTCCAGTTTCGTCTGAATCTAGTTCATACTGGCTATGTCTTCTCCAACAGATGAAGCTTCCAACTTCATTGCAATCTCAAGATCCTCGCTCTTTATCGTGATCCTTTTCTACATTAGTGGTAGTTTGATATGAGTTAAAAGTGCTGCAATAAACAATTCTTTATGTTGGCCACTCATCTCAAAACTGACTCTTTCAATTAGTGTCTTGAATATTTGATCAAAATCACAAAAAGTCTCATTTGGGTACTACTTAATTTCCTTCAATTCTATGATCTATTGCACTTCATATTTTGGCTTTATGAATTCTTCAATAAGTCCTTTCTTGACTTCAACCAATGTCTTTGTGGGAGTCCCCATAGGAGCTTGTACAAATTTCATATACCAATATAGTGCGCAACCATAAAGAGTTGTCACCGATTGACCCTTCTTGACATCATCATATAAAATTTATCTGACAGTCCATATTGCCTCACAAAGGAACCAGTACTGCTTGAGATCCTCAATTCTATTCCCATGAAATAAAGGTAACTTCACCTCATCATCCACCATCATGGGCCTTCTTCTTACAGTCATTGATCTGCTACTATTAGAGTGTTGCCGACACATTGGAGAAGTCCATTTCGAACTTGCATTTCTTCCTGATTTCGATGTAGTGCATGGAGGTGTGGTTACGTTGTTGTTGGGGGTTGATATTACCTTTAACTCGGGCATAGCCTGGTTGTTCTTGTCATCACTCTAGGGTCTCTTTGTTCAATGTGGTCTTCCTTCATGGTCTTATGTTTCGATCGCAGTAGGACCTTACCCTATCCTCTGCCTCTTCTCTTGTCAAAACCTTTCTCCTCCTCTCATAAGACCACTTTATTCATCATCTTCCCTCACCTGTCTCACTTTGAGATAAATTATCAGGGCCAACATTTAAGCAACCCGGTTTCACAAAACTCCTGAAAGATAAGTAGCAAGCGACATATCTTCCCTCCTAACACATGCTTATTGACTAGGTATTTTAAAGAAGAATGGTCTGTAAATATATTGAAATGACCTCCTAATAGGTAATGCCTAAAATTCTGTAGTGCATATATCATCGCCATACCTTCTCTCTCTATGGTCATATAATTTTTCTCCATAGACGACATCTTTCGACTAGCAAAATCAATCGGGTGATCAAGATCTCCTTCACCTGGTTTCCCAAGCACCACTCCCGGTGCAACAGAAAATGCATCCACATGAACATGGAGCTCTTTGTTCCAATCGAGAAAAAAGGATTGATGTGGAAGCCATCATGGCCTTTAGCATGTTGAAACTTCCTTGACACTCTTTACTCGATACAAATACTGCATCTTTTTTCAACAATTTCTCCATAGGTGTTGTGATCCTAGCATAACCTCGTATGAACTTGCGATAATACCCTATGTGCCACAAATTCACTCTAACCATATTCACATTTGTAGGTGTTGACAAGCTCAAAATCAGTGCAATATTCACAGGGTCAAAAAGAAATCCTTGTTTGCAAACAAAGTGACCCAACAACATCCCAAAAGGTGTGTAAAAAATGCACTTCTTTGAGTTCAGCGCAATATGATGTTGTCGAAATCTCTCCAGCATGATTCGTAGGTTTTCCATATGGTCCTTGATCAATCCATAAATGTTCCAGTCATCCTTATAAACTTGCAGAAACTTCTGAATAAAATATTTGAATGCAACAACAACAACATGGGAAAATATTGTACGCACATTCTTCAATGCAAACGACATCATGGTGTACTAGAAACAACCCCATTCAGTAACAAATGTTGTCTTGTGGTGATCTTCTTTGAAAATCATAATCTAGTGATAACCAAAAAACCCATCCATGAAACAATACATCTCTTGACCACCTACTCCTTCTAAAACTTATCAATTCTGTCACAGCAATCTTTAAGACAAAACACAGACTCACAAAAGATTCAAGACAAATTATACATGAAATGATGCAATGGTACTGCAATAGGAGGTTGTGGCTCTGTATAATCAATAATAGAATGAGTAATACAATACAATGTCATGTAGAATGCATGAATGATAGGCCAATGCGAATTCACAAGGAGGTCATTCGAATTGCATGGATGTGTGTAGCTTAACTGAATGTCAGCAACACTAGACACACTTGGTTAACTACTGATGTAGCCATAATTGACTCACACTGAGTCCTAAATGAATCGTAGTGCAATAGATGACTGTTTCTAACTAAATGTAACTCAGACACATGTCACTACATGCCAAATAGTAGGTGGTAGTGCATCACTAACTCCAAGTAGCTTTGATGAAGTTAATTGAAGTGATACTAATCAACAGAGGTAGTTGGAGGTGCATTATCTAATTCCAGTTCATCCAAATCAGCCCAAAATAGACAATTGCATGATCCAGGCACCTTAAAAATTAGCTTATCTAACTAGTAGGCAAATAAAAAATCAGTTAGAAATAGGTGCACTTATGACACTAAGATCACCCCATAATTTCTCCCTGTTTGAAGGAGGAATCCCAATTAGCCTCCCCCATTGAAGGAGAAGGCTTAGTTTGCGTCCTTGATTGAAGGAAATCATGGGTGTGCTCATGTTGATTTCATAGTGTGCTCATATGATGTTGATTAAGTCAGTTAAACTTAGGATAGTTGGTAAATAGGCCAAAATTGACCAAATAAGTGTGTAAGTTGGGTAAATGAATCCAACACCCCCCCTTAAGCTATACTCATGAGGAGTAAAATAAAATGCATGAAATTATAGGGCCCTAGAAACAAAGGCCATAGGTCACCCTGTACAAAAAATGTAACTCTAACAATGTTCAAAATAAATCTAAGTGAGGAAAGAGGGAAAACCCAGTGGGAACAACCCCCCCCCCCCCAAGGTGAACACTGAAGAAGTAACTGATCACCCTGATGAAATCACCCCCAATAGTGAATGGAGGTAAGTGAATATTTTCTCTGTAAATATCTTGGTGAAGATATTTGCAATCTGCTCATATGTAGGATAGTATTGTAGAAGTATAGTCCGGTCATGCACCAGCTCCCTGATGTACTGCATGTGAATATCTATATGTTTTGTCCTCTTCCTGGTAACCGAAACTGTGGAGATCTTAATAGTACGTTGATTGTCACAAAATATGACTCTGGACAAAGTACTAACAATCTCAAACTCTAAAAGAATTCCTTGCAACCAAACAACTTGTACGCAAGCATTCACTGCTCCCCTGTACTCGGCCTCTACTGAAGGCAATGCAATGGCGGCTTGATTTTTGTTGGACCAAAAAATGGGGCAACCACCAAACATAAATACATACCTGTTGGAGTAGGGTCCCGTAGCTACAGGAAAAGGTGTTGTTTTGGAACGAGTAAGTCAAAGGTAACAGTACCTGAGCGGTCGAGAGGAGAAAGCTCAACCACTGCACTTAAGGCAGCGGCGAAGACAGGAGGGCTTAGCTACCCTCATAAAGGAAAAGGAGCAACAAGGCTGAGGTATTGAAGATAAAGGACAGAAAAGGAAGCGGCGCCAGTACCCACGGTCAGCGCTGGGAAGCGTGGAAGACTGCAGGAAGCTGTGGTGTGACGGAAAGCAGCAGTTCGAGTACAGATAGACCGACTGTCACAGTTAGGGTTTTTGGGTTACTGTTGGGAGAGGCGCACATTGTTTTAATGGCGAGACCTTTGGGCCGCCTATAAAGGGATGTATTTTGTATTGTAAAAGGTTAGCTATTCAGCTAGTTGGACAATCTATTAGCTATTCAGACATTTATCTAGTCAATCGATGATCTGTTAGCTTATAGATATTTTGTATTATAGAAGAGCCGAGCTCTGGTTCTGTTATTCAGTCTATAGTATCTTACTGTAACCAGTAGCTAACTCCTAGAGTATGTATGTAACAATCCACAGGGATTGAGAGAGAGAGAGAGAGGAAGAGTATATTGTAAGAGAAGCAATATAAGAAGAGAAGAGATCTAAGAGAGAAGGACTCCCAGCGGTGTGCGTAGAGTTACCTAGAAGATCTCAGCTGCATATGAGGTTGCAGTGGAACTGTGTTTACTCTCCCAAGTTATAATATATAAACCAGTTCTCGTGGATGTAGCTTCTACCCTGGAAGTGAACCACGTAAAATCAGTGTGTTATATGATTATTTCATGTGATTGTGCTTTACTTAGTTGCTATCTGTTATCTGTTACATGAATGTCGTATATCAGTTAGTAAATGTCTGTATGTTCTCATTCAGTTACAGCATTATAGAAAGTTAAAGGAGAGTTTAAATGTATCAAGTGTCTACTTATGAGTTTATCAGTGCTTGTTTCACACAGTAATAGTCACTTTGTTAAGCGTTCCAGTATACTTATTCAGTAAGTTAAGTATAGCGATGTAAGTGTGTTGAACCATGAAGTTTGTGTAAGGTTGTTTAACACCTTGTTGGAGGTTAGTTGAGCTATTCCTCCCAGTGGGAAACCCTTTGGACCTAGAGAGTCGCATTGGGCCGTACTATAGGAGATATCACATTGATAGAAGGTGATATGAGGAGCTACGGTGTGAGATATCGCAGATAGTGAGAAACACGGAAGGGAGAGTTTGTGCATCATCCTAGTTGTTGTGATGCGATAGGAGTCCTCCCCCTATCAAAGTCCATGAGAAAGGGAGAACTACGACTCGCAGAAAGATCTCGCTGGTTAAGAAGAGCTGCAAAACACTAGGATGCTTCAGAACCTGGTTAAGGACACTTGAGTCTTTAGCCAAACCATCTAAGATCACTTCGGGTGAGACTTCAGGCCACTCTACGGTTTCTTGCCGAAAGGACCAGTGAGTTAGGGGTGTTTTTGGTACATTATAAGTAAACCCGGGTCTGCCCATAGTACCCAACAAATGGTTCCATTGCTAGTTTTGAACAAACTAAAGAGCTAATGTTCTGTTGGAATCCTACTAAAGAAAAACTCAACCAGTGGGTTGGGTCTACAAAAATAGAATTTGTTGTGATAGAAAACAAGAGTCCTACATTGAGCACATAGGACTGGTTACAAAAACATATCTTCACAGACTTGCATACGATATTTTTTGTGACCTATGGAAATGAGTTGTACACCTAGTTATCAAAGTTGACTGATTAGCATATATTCAAGAAGAAAAGGAACATTGTCTGGACACCGGAGCTGATTCACACTGTCAGGAGCATCGATAATCCCATTTCACGAGCAATGGACTTCTGTCTTGCAAGTGTGCTAGAAGGCTTCATCACAGAGTTTGCAGTCGAACAAAGAAAAAGATTCAGCGAAGCCGAGCGGTACTTCTTCAAAGGATATCATGGTAAGTACCTGAACTCTTTAAAGTTGTCCGTTAAGATGCTATTACATGAAAAATGAGTACTCGATATATATTTAGATGTATAAGTTCAGTAAGTGTAATGTCACAAGAGTTTGAGAGTGATTTGATGAACTTGGACGTACACGTAGTGGAAAGAAATATAAAGTAGATTTCAGATCTTCTATCTTTGAAAACAGTTCAGACAATACTAGAGAACAGAGTCACAGTAATACAGAAAGAATAGAAGGGGGTATCCCTTACCACCCTTACACCCCACAGAAATCAATCGGGACTCAGAATAATCCCGTAGGAACTCCATCTAGTAGCTCACATACAATACATACTACTGCTACATCACCTACATCTACACCACCGAGTGGTAGTAGCACAGAAAATCAGCATCCACCACATAGAAATAGAATGGGGGATGATATGAAGTTACCTACCTTTAAGGGTACAGGGGTAGAAGACCTAGAGTAGCATTGGTTTCTATGTGAAGCTGTGTGGACCATTAAAGGGCTCCAAGATGATAATATTAAAATTGTACAGTTGGTCACCACACTTAGGGAACGAGCCTTAACATGGTATATGAAGTATACCTCACCGATACCCAGAACGCTTGCACAGGTCAGTACCGCCATGATCAAAGAATTTAAGAAACCTAAGTCTGAGTCACAGTGCATTACAGAGCTCAAAGACATTAAACAGTCACCTACAGATTCAGTATGGGACTTTGATCAGAAAATCAAAGACTTATATACCAAGTTAGCTTTGAGTTTGCACCGGAGCAGGATTAGGAATGGTTTATTACAGCACTGCTCCCCCACATCAGACTACCACTGATGCAGCAGAAACTCCAGATGCAGGATGATGCATTGGAGATGGCAATGAAACTAGAGGCATCACCTCTAGCTGAGACTAGTACAGGTATGACAAACCTATAGAACCAGTTAGCTAATCTCACCTTATAGATGCATGAGATTAAGAAAGGAAAAGAGATTGCACAAGAAATATGGTGTATAAAGTGTAAAGCACAAGGCCATACTAAAGATAACTGTCCAGTATTTGTTGAATATCTAGCAAGCGGGGCTCCTAACCCCTTATCACAGACGCAAGGGCCATGGTGTGAACTATGCAGAATAAGAGGACATCCACCTCAGTAATTCCCTTTACTTCAGAAGTATGTATAGACACCTAAGAACTTATACTGTAACTTCTATAAGTCCGTAAGACATGATGAACATAATTGTAGAGCTTATGATCTCATGGTCGAGAGAAAACATGAATTATACAGAGTCCAATCAGAGACACCAGGTCTAGCAGTAGGACCACAACATGAACCGGTTCATGTTGGCCAAGAAGGAGGATTCAGAGGATGAGGCCATGGAGGAGGCTTTGGACATGGTGAAGGCTTTGGCCGTGGTCGTGGACCGATCACTTGTTACAACTGTGGAGTTGTAGGACATTATTCCAGGGATTGCCAGAGCCCTACTACCACATGTAACTATTTCAAATCTTACGATCAGACTATAGAAGTGTCATGTCCCCGGTTTCGACCCCGTTTGCATGATGTATGTAATGTAAATAATCATGGTGAGGAGCTAAAGGCAAAGGCCCCACCATCGATTTTGTTGTGTATGTTTCGGCAATAGAGGTAATTGCCGATGGTATGTCGTGCTATCCGGCACATTATAATTCGGCATCATGTAATCCCGCACATCAATTAAAATAAACCACAACCAGCTACAGCAGTGCAACGTTGAATGAAAAGGGCATGGTTCCAAAGGATAAGGGGTGGAGGATGTCAAACCTTGGTTATGGGGGAAAAACCCATGTTTTGTCACCTTGTTGTTTTGCCACCTTTTTGTCTCACCCAACCTTCTCAACCTCTTTAATGCTTCAGCTGGTGGTTGGGGGAGTTATTGCTGAAGTGGTGGTGGTTGTGGCAGGTTGTCAGCCTTACCCAATTTCCCACTCCACCCACGTTGCCCATTCTTCACCCTCACGCACTCTTCCCTGGTCAGTTTACACTCTCACCATGATTTTTGGTCTGTTGGCTTCTCACGCACAGGCTCTGGGCGATTTTAGTCTCACGCAGACATTTTCTGGGGCTCCACGAGTTGCTGAAGCACCCACGCACTGTAATTCGCGTCCTTGCTGTTGTTTTGTTCATCCACGGGAAAGATCGGAGTTGTTTTCTCCTCACGCAGGGCCTCTACTACTGGAATCCTCACACAGAAAATTGGGTATGTCTTTCCCATGCATTTTTCTGTGGGTGCGAGTTTTTCCTCACGCACAAGATGTTTGGGTCGTTTTTTTTCCCATGTAGAGAGCCGTGCTTGCTGTTTGTGTTGGGGCTGTTGTCTTCCCCATGAGTTTTGTCGGCTGTGGGTTCCAATTTCGTTCTGGACCACGGTGGATTGCCAATTCTTGGGTTGAATTTCCCTTGTATGTCCACGCTGGGAGTTGTTCTTCTCCTTTGTTGGGACTGTGTGAGTTGCCATTAGTCACCCGGAGGAATTGTGTGTGCTGTTGGCTGAATTTCCCTGTTTTGGGACTGTGGGCTGTTGTTATCCTTCATGGTGTGTTGTGGCTGCTGATATACCCTGGTTTGGGTGTTGTTGTTGAGTTGTTTTGGCCACGTTAGGGCCAAAACCTACTCTGAGTTGCCTTATAGGCTGGAGCTGTGTCTCACCTTTCGTTTGGGACTGTCGTCGGTCATTTTGCTTCTTCACAGGGTTGTGAAGGGAATTGTTTTGCTGCCGGTATGCAGTGGTTAGAACCTTGGACTGTGCTGGTTTGGCTTGTCTGTTGAAAGCCTGTGAAACCCAGTAGTGTTGGTTTGGCTGTTTTGTGTCCCCTTGGCTATGTATAAGCCTGCAATTGACCCTTATTTCGGAGGAATCATGCCCAGCTCGGGGGTGGCAGCGTTGCTGAGAGATTGATGAGCAAGCTGGCCTATGGTTGGGTGGAACGTTGCAGCGACGTAGCTGGTTGCGGGTGAATTCTTCATCAAAGATAAGTACAGCTGTTTACTGCATCTCTGTAATTTATACTGATGTTAAATGCTGGGTTATGAATATGTGTGCTTCCGCTGTATGATTGAAGATAAATGCATCTGTGTATGCTTAATTCCAGCATTGATTTCATTTGATTATGTTCATGGGCTGTTTTCCCGGCTGTGTTTGCTGTGTTGGTCATGTCCTCTTCGCCGGTTGAGGGATGGGGACGTGACAATATGGTATCAGAGCACCATGGTTGCAACAATGGGCCTCTATGGGCCATAAGGAGTGCAGTGACAGAGGCAGGGTTTCCTTCAGCAAACAAAAATTTGATGGCAGCAAGTTTCAAAATTCACCTAAGTATTGAACAGTGCTTCGTCGGAGCACTAAGTAGAAGGACTTCTGCTGTGGTGGAAGGATTCGACGTTTGACAGCCCGCAGTTGCGGCTGTGAAAATGGTTAGACCGCCGACGTGGAAATGGGTCCGATTGCAGATAGTGCAGAAGAAAAATGAACGCGGAAATTTTTCTAAGTGTCAAAACGGCCGAATTGGAAGGTTTCATGAAGTTGACTACCGCTGTTGCGAAGGGACTGGCAAAGTCAACGCCCGCCGTTGCAGACGAGTGGGTGAAGTTCCCCGCCCGACTATTGTGGAAGGGTTCACAGAGTTAACCTCCATCGTTGCGGGCGAGACAATGATCTCTCCATCCGCCATTGCGGATGGCGGAACGATCCCTCATCCGATTCGAGATCCGCCTGATCGCCGACGCCGCAGAAAAATTTTGAAAATCCGGCTAAGTATGAAACGGTCGGGCCATTAAAGGAAGTGAACTTCCGCCATTGCGGAAGACTTGGAAAATTAAAACGTCCACTATTGCGGGTGGCGGAGTGATCCCGCATCCGATCCAAGAGTCACCCGATTACCGATGAAGAAGCAATTTTGGAAAATAAAAAATTTGGCTAAGTGTTGGAGAAAGCGGAAGGGAGATTGGTCCGACGTCCGACGTTATGAGATTGGTCCGAGGTCCGACATTCAAGTTGTTGTAAGCACCGATCGAAAGAGTTGGCGAAGTGGGAGTTCGTCGTTGCGGACGGATTGGCGAAGTCTCCTGCCCGCCGTTGCGGATGGCAAATCGCTTCGGCTTCCGATTGGAAAGGCTGCCGACGGCCGCAGTTGCGGAAGGGTTGGAACACCTAGAGAGCCGCCGTTGCGGAAGGTAGAAGCTTCTGGGGAGCTGATTCGGTGGAAGACAGAAAGGTCAGGGAGCTGGTTCGGCGGAGGAAGGAATGGGAAAGGAGCCGACGTTGCGGCTGGGAGATTGATGTGGGAGCCGACGTTGCGGATGTGATGATGGTTCCTGGAGCCGATACGTTGGATGGGTAGATGAAGTGAGGATCCGATTCGGCAGAAGGGAGAATGGTGGAAGAGCCGATTCAGCGGGTGTGCTGATGCTCCCAAGAGCCGATTCTGCGGAAGGAACAATGGTTCCAGGAGCCGATTTCAACTGTTTCTCAGTGAAATTTTGAGCTATTTTCAGAGAATTTTCAGGGGCTGAAAATGAGAAAAATGGCAGCGAGCTAATGCGCCAGATTGCGCGAAAATCAATGAAGCCACAAGGGGGCAATCCCCCTTGACCCCCGTCGTCCCCCTGAGACAGTCGCTCTTGAGAGAAGAAGACTCTATGTTTTGGGGCAATTTAGTCGAGTCTAGAATTCATAAAATATGAATGATGAAATGGAAGTGTGGTGGCTGAAGTTAACATTCTCAGCCAAAATGCAGCTGTGTGTAAAATGCAAAGGTTTGTTGAAAGTCTTCATTCTTAGAAGGGGTGTGGTTTTCACATCCGAGGGAGGAATGACGCGTGTGAACAGGCGTTGGAAAGCTTATCTAGTGGGGAATAGGGATAAGTGACCAGAGTCTAAGCATGGAGCAGCAAAGTGCTAATGATGGCCACTGTTGTCAATTGGACAAATCTGGACAGTTGCATGCCCAAGGGCAGTAGGGACTATGAAGTCGACCAGCTGCTACGTGGAAAAGGAATTCCATGAGAAGATGAGGAGTTTGAAAGGGAAGTTTTCATTAAAACCCTATCTTGCTGACTTTAACTACATTTCCTAAGTTGATGCTTGAAATGCATGAGGATATGTATTGCATGCATAGAATATTGCATGATTGATAAGAATATTGGAAATTGTATATGTATAATGAACCACTGATGATAATCATTGTTTTGATGTTGGAATTAGTGGACAAACCAACAATGACATGGACCTAGCTGAATATGTTGTTGATGCTGATGGAGTGTGATCAGAAACCCTATGGAGAAGGGATAAGGCAACAAGTCCATGACAAAAGTTGGTGAGCAAATTCTGTAATCTCCTGCAAGGACCAACCAAATTGGTCATGTCAAGGGTGTAAGTATGACCCATGCAGGTAAGAGTTGCTTCATGGATTGGTCCAGGTAAGAGACCTCATACCATGTGAATATTGGAATGTAGAAAGGTGTCATACCTATACATGCTAATGATATTGATTATAGTAATGCAGCCTATATGAAGTAGTCATGGTTAGGCCATGGTACGGTTGAATGCATAGTATTCCTGAACCAATGCAAGGTAGCATCGAATGGACATGCATTAAGAAGATTTTTATGAATCTTGTTGTTATGCATTGAATGTATGCATATGAAGGGTGTGAGTGACTGATTGCATAAGTGTAGGTGCAATGTTGTGATGCATTGCATGAATGCATTGGGATGAATGCATGTGATATTATGGAGAACTAATGGCTGAAATGGTGAATTAATGATAATTCTGGAACTGTTTTGAAGACTGTCATGAATGCAGGATAGTCATGAACAAGTGGCTGCCAGAAATGCTCTATTGAAGAGCAAGGTGGTATGAATGATACGCCTGTGAAGTAAGGGTATCTAAACTTTCATTTAATTGCATGAACGATATGACTATACCTTGCAATGTTAGTATGATAATGATTGCATGAAGTAAATGAGCTTTGAGAACACTGATGTGACTAACCTTTGAAGTATTTGAATTGTATAAATTCTGAAAATGCTTCAGTGATGGTTGTAGCAATGAGATAGTATATGCATACTTACCAAGTGTTTGGATGTTGAAGCTTATGTTTCAGGTAGATTATGTTAAGAACGGCATTGAGAGGTAAGATCCTGACCAATGCCTGAATCTACCATATGGTATGCATAATAGGTTGTTAGGATTCGAATTGTGGATTTCGGATTTAAGAGGTGCTAACAGCTACTAATCATTGTTGGCTTGTGTGAGATTGTGTCAGGAGGGACACATGGGGTACACACTGCAGGATGATCATGTGTGATGACCTGCAAGAGCCAAGCTTCATGGGGAGGTTTTCCCTTATCTTGGAAATGGGGTTCGGGTGAAACTCCATTAGACATTTTGAAAATGTCTCATCTGCACTGCATGTTTGGTGATAACATGAGTGATATGGTTGGATTATGTCAGTGAGACATGTGTGGATATGAAACATAAACAGGAAACAAGGATGGGGGCTTGGTTTGCTTAAATTTGGTGATTGGAAACCACACAGACAGAGCTAGAGGGCTGGCTTTCTTCTCCACAACCCTGGGATAGCACTAGAAGGGGATGCAGGGCCTGAGGGACTGTGTAGCAGAGAAGGGACTGATTCCTTGTGCTGGGTATGTGTGGGTTTCTTAGAAGTCAGGCTAGTTCTAGTGTAGGTGTTCCTAGCTCTGCAGTGAGCTCACCAGCTTAGCATTCAGTTTTTCCCAACTCCTTGACAGTGCCTAACAGATACAAAGGCATACTGCGACGGCAAATGGATAAGTGTTCTGTAACCCTTGCTATGAATATGCATGTTTAATTATTAAATTTCCATATGAAGAACATGTTTTGATTTATTTCCATGATGAATGATTTCTTGAGTATGCATAGGGCCTGCACGGCACACACCGGGAATGGCTGCACACTTTTCCGATGTCGAGTCATGAAAAGGTTTTCAATATTGATTACACTTTGGGGAGTGGATGCACTCCTGGTGTCTCAATATTTGAGAGTGAATGATATGAAATGTGATTACAGTTTTAGAGCAATAACACTGATGAGTTGGCTTGTATTGCTTGTGTTGCTTGTGTTGATAGGCTAAAGGTAAAGGTGAATGTTGATATAAGTGCATGTTGGTATAAGTGCATGTTGATATAAGTGTATGATGGGCTGTGATATGCCTAAGGATCCATAGTAGATCCTAGACCTGGAAATGGTCATGATAAAGTTCCAAGCCCAGTTGACATGGTTATGTACTGGTTGGACATTAATTATTCGATGTTGAGGAGAAGCCTGCGTGCTGACCTAACATCTAAGTCCATAGGTGATCCCAAGGCTTGCAAAGTGAAGCAGGATCCTGTGGATGAATGAGGAAACGCACAATACAGATAAGTATTGGATTATCTTGCTTATGAATATACATGTGTATATGATTTGGTTATGATGTTTTAAGCTCTTGTTTAAGAGGCAAAATTAATGAGAATAAACTAAACATGTGAATCTATTCAATGTTTGAATATAGGTATCGCTGGAAGCGAGAACTATGAGAGCATCCTAGAGGTGCATGTGGACATATGACTGTCCTGGAAAGCTCGGAATGAGCGGTAATGAAAAAGGTGCTAGTAGGCCGGGGGAGTCCTAGTAGCTGAGACAAACCATGTGGAGATACTCCATGGTTTAGAGGTCTGGAATAGACCAAAGACACTAAGTGTCATGACCAAGAAGGATTGATCCAGCCTTCACGGTGAAGTGAAAGAGGCCGAGAGCACGAAAAGCCACAGTGATGGTGTGGGTTCCAGGATGGAACAGAACAAAGAGGGGGAAAACTCTTACTGCTCTCTCTTGCCTTTTGATTATATATATATATATACATATATATATGTTTATGCATGGTGAAAACAAAGGATTGTTAAATGCATGTATGATTGTGAATGAAATGTGTGTATTTGCTCAAGCAAATTTGTGAATGCTGGAATAGTTAATTCCATGCCCAGGAATGGACATGAAGGAGCTCATGTGCCTGTTGGGGAAGGCATGAAAGATATGAAAGCCTCATTGATGAGACTTGGACTGTCATGCCAAATTGAGAAATTAACTAGCTGATTTGATATCTATATTATGCTTGGTCTGATAGAATTTCAATGGTGCATTCCACAGGTGAGAAAAGTGAAACCAGGTGGTGCACGTTGATCATGGCAGCAGATCAAAAGTTGTTGGACTTGGCTGGAAGTATCCTTCAAATGATTGCCAAGACCCAAGAGAATCTTGGGGAGATGCTCAGGATACAGAAAAGGCAGAGTGAAATGAACCACTAGATTTTGCAAGAATCTATTAGTTTGCAAAAGGAGGTGAGAAGCCTTCTGGGAGCAATCAGAAAAGGAAAGGAAGGTGGATCAGCAATGGGACAATTGTCCAAACGAACCGATAAGAAACGGTCCAGGCATAAAGACTCAAAGGAAATTGAGCAGGTAAAGATGAAGCAGCCAGTGAGATGCTGGAGATGCGGAGGACATCATTTACGCCGGGACTGCCCAATGAGGGAACATGATGAGGGCAATAGCCGCAAAGTTCCTAAACTTCGGGATCAGCAAGAAGCTGAGAACCAGCAGGAAAAGTCCATGGAAGCCAAGAGGCTTGGTCATGAACGTTCAAAGTAAATGATTGAACGTGTTATAGATCTGCAATTTTGAAATTTTGATGTGCAATTGTATATGTATTGTATATATGTAATGGAACACCGAGGACGGTGTTATTCTAAGGGGGAGGGGAATGTCATGTCCCCGGTTTCGACCCCGTTTGCATGATGTATGTAATGTAAATAATCATGGTGAGGAGCTAAAGGCAAAGGCCCCACCATCGATTTTGTTGTGTATGTTTCGGCAATAGAGGTAATTGTCGATGGTATGTCGTGCTATCCGGCACATTATAATTTGGCATCATGTAAACCTGCACATCAATTAAAATAAACCACAACCAGCTACGGCAGTGCAACGTTGAATGAAAAGGGCATGGTTCCAAAGGATAAGGGGTGGAGGATGTCAAACCTTGGTTATGGGGGAAAAACCCATGTTTTGTCACCTTGTTGTTTTGCCACCTTTTTGTCTCACCCAACCTTCTCAACCTCTTTAATGCTTTAGCTGGTGGTTGGGGGAGTTATTGCTAAAGTGGTGGTGGTTGTGGCAAGCTGTCAGCCTTACCCAATTGCCCACTCCACCCACGTTGCCCATTCTTCACCCTCACGCACTCTTCCCTGGTCAGTTTACACTCTCACCACAATTTTTGGTCTGTTGGCTTCTCACGCACAGGCTCTGGGCGATTTTAGTCTCACGCAGACATTTTCTGGGGCTCCACGAGTTGCTGAAGCACCCACGCACTGTAATTCGCATCCTTGCTGTTGTTTTGTTCATCCACGGGCAAGATCGGAGTTGTTTTCTCCTCACGCAGGGCCTCTACTGCTGGAATCCTCACGCAGAAAATTGGGTATGTCTTTCCCGTGCATTTTTCTGTGGGTGCGAGTTTTTCCTCATGCACAAGATGTTTGGGTCGTTTTTTTTCCCATGTAGAGAGCCGTGCTTGCTTTTTGTGTTGGGGCTGTTGTCTTCCCCATGAGTTTTGTCAGCTGTGGGTTCCAATTTCGTTGTGGACCACGGTGGATTGCCAATTCATGGGTTGAATTTCCCTTGTATGTCCACGCTGGGAGTTTTTCTTCTCCTTTGTTGGGACTGTGTGAGTTGCCATTAGTCACCCGGAGGAATTGTGTGTGCTGTTGGCTGAATTTCCCTATTTTGTGACTGTGGGCTGTTGTTATCCTTCATGGTGTGTTGTGGCTGCTGATATACCCTGGTTTGGGTGCTGTTGTTGAGTTGTTTTGGCCACGTTAGGGCCAAAACCTACTCTGAGTTGCCTTATAGGCTGGAGCTGTGTCTCACCTTTCGTTTGGGACTGTCATCGGTCATTTTGCTTCTTCACAGGGTTGTGAAGGGAATTGTTTTGCTGCTGGTATGCAGTGGTTAGAACCTTGGACTGTGCTGGTTTGGCTTGTCTGTTGAAAGCCTGTGAAACCCAGCAGTGTTGGTTTGGCTGTTTTGTGTCCCCTTGGCTATGTATAAGCCTGCAATTGACCCTTATTTCGGAGGAATCATGCCCAGCTCAGGGGTGGCAGCGTTGCTGAGAGATTGATGAGAAATCTGGCCTATGGTTGGGTGGAACGTTGCAGTGACGTAGCTAGTTGCGGGTGAATTCTTCATCAAAGATAAGTACAGCTGTTTACTGCATCTCTGTAATTTATACTGATGTTAAATGGTGGGTTATGAATATGTGTGCTTCCGCTGTATGATTGAAGATAAATGCATCTGTGTATGCTTAATTCCAGCATTGATTTCATTTGATTATGTTCATGGGCTATTTTCCCAGCTGTGTTTGCTGTGTTAGTCGCGTCCTCTTCGCCGGTTGAGGGATGGGGACGTGACAAGAAGAATGTCGTACCTTGATAGCCAAGATTAGGGAACCTAAGCCAGCAGTACACCAGACCATTCAGCTTATTGCTGTTGAGCAGAAGGAACCAGAACTAAGAGTCAACATTGTGACTCGCAGCGGTGCTTCCACCAGTTGGACATCACCGGATACTGAAAAGAACACAGGTTTGTAGTGGGTGCGTAAATCCACTACTAAATAAACACCACTCGACCTGTAGAAGAATAAAGAGACATTTCAGGAAGCTAAAACTTTCTTTAATGACCCTACGCAATCAGGATTGTAGGTACAACCGTTTAGGGGCATACCACAGTAAACACCATGTGGCATTAGTGTTGGGCTTAGGGTAGACCCAGGTTCTATACTTTTGTCTTTGCACCAACAAAATACCCATAGTGTTGGCCCTTTCGGCAACAACCTACGAACAGGTTGCAGTCTCACTTGAAACAGCTATGGGGTGCTGCAGAATCAGGTTTCTGCAAGCAGAAGAGGGATATTACTGTACCTTTAGCTTCTAACAAATGATAATAATTAAAATATAGAGCTTTTATATTCACTTATTTAGCTTCACGGTTAGATAAACAAACAGTGCCTTGCTTAACCCTTTACTGGGAATTCACAGCGAAGTTAGTATTTAGCAGTGATCTTACTTATCAGTTATATAATTATTAATGCATAAAAGAACATAACAACAACACAATAGAACCACAACACATGATATAACATGGTTCACCCCTAGTTTAGGGGTTACATCCACAGAACTGTGTTTTATTCAACTCTTTACAAAAACCACAGTTCTGATCTGCGCACTCAGCTGCAGATCCCTTCAATTCCTCAAGCTACGCACACAGCTGCAGAGGTCATCCATGCACACAGCTGGGACTTAACCTTATTTACAAAACAAGCCTTAGCTTTGCATCAATTCATCTTACATCAAAAGCCTAAACTGACTTCTTTACAAGAGTGCTTATTTATAGTGCACTTATTACAAAACCATGTGCTTAAACCATGGGTTTATTACAAAAAGAAGGCTTTTACTCAACCCTGACACCCCTAATACTATTTTGAGTTGCAAATCCGCTTAAAAACTTCCAAAAAAACCACAGAGTTACCAAAATTAGGGACCGTTAAGGTGCGCACCCCAACAGGCCCCTAAGACTCACCAGTGTCCCATCCCGGGACACTCAGCTGCTCGTCCAGTGGGAGAACTTTGCTGGTGAAGATAGTGAACTGCTTGTTGAGGCCACGCATGATATTGTCAGTTGCTTGTTCCTTCTCCACCAGCTCCTGTAATGATGTCGCTGATGCTTCGCTAGCATTTTCCTGTGCAAATGCGTCGTATTCCTTCAGAACTTTGAGCTGGCTCTCCACAGCAGTACTCAATTCCAAGGCCTCATTGACAAGGGGCTGCATAGAGTCTTCCAGCAATGTTTCTTTTTTTTCTGTACGAATCAATCTCCTGTTGGAGTTCCTTGCTTTGTTTTACCTTGAGCATTTTCTTCATAGGATGAAGGGTCTTAATTTCCACTTTTACTGCATCCAACTCTGCTTGATGGTTTCCTCCAGCTTGTGTGCTTCGGGGTTTTCCTGCAGTGTTGTCCAGACGTCGACGCTTTCCTCTAGCAGTTTTGTTGTGCTACCCATGATATCTGATATTTTTGCTGCTAAGGACTTAATTTCTGTGTGGCACTGCTCTCTGACCTCTGGTGGGATTTCTGGAATAATGCGAAGTTTAAGCTCCACAATCTGAGCCTCATGCTCTGTTTTAAGCTTCTCTATTTCACTGCGAGACTGCTGTGTGTAGTCTTTTAGTTTGGCAATTCTTTGCTCCGATTATTCCTCATTCTGGATGTCGAAGTTAGGAAGACTTTGACACGCCTCCTCCAATACTCATGCCAATGTGACCTGCTTACGTTCTGCATCACTCTTTCTCTCCTCCGCTTCCTCCAACTGTGCTACGAGGCTATCATTCTACTTCCTGGTATTTTCCAACTGTATTTGTGAGTAGTGGTCTCGTGCTTGGATTTCCTTTGCGATAGCTGACTGACAGAGATGTATTCCATCATGGACATCTTAGCATAATCTATTCCAACTATCATGCTCATCTCCGCGCGAGGTGCTGCGTCGGTTATGATGAGGGCGGCACTTGACACTTGTCCCCGGTGTTCTCTAACCGGCCATTGTCTTATGTCTGGTTGTGTAGGTACTAGGGCACTACTTGGCGCAGCACCAGTCACTGATTTTTCTGCTAACTCCTTCAGCTCCGAGATTTGCTTTGCTACACCAGTGATGGCATCAAGATGTGTGACTGCAAACTCTGACCATTTCTTGGTGAGAACTTCTATGGATTTCGACAGAACCTGTTTAAGCTCCTCACTTGTCAAGATGGGATCTTCGTCGATATTCTTGTCCTTCGACGCTTTCATTTTCTTTCGGGAATAAGGTTTGGTCACTTCTTCGGCTTCTGGTCACTTGCGCTTATCTAGCCGATTAGGGTCTGAGATAGTTTTGATTGACTCCTCTTCTTCTCCTTCATCTCCGCAATCTCCACCCTGGTCACTTTCACTATGCTGCGACTCACTTTGCTCTTTGCTGTCCTCTGGGGGGTCTTATTGCTGCGTTTGACTAGGGCCAGCACCCACATTGGTGACCAGAGGGATTGGAATGCTGGGCTTCGTTCCTGCATCCTTCAACCAGTAATCCAACCACTGCTGAACTATCGCGAGGATGTATTCTTTGGTCACCACATATGGAAAATTTTAGCATGCCTTCTTCTTATCTACACGGGCCTGGATGAATAAATTGTGCATGTCGGCCCTGAAGGTGGCCACTCCGTCATATTGAGAGAATAGCTCATTACTGAGCCGCGGGTTCTTTACAATCTCATATGAGATACTCATGGTGTAAAAGGTGAACATAATGTTTGTCATCTGCTGGGATGCTTTGTCCTGCAACACCCATAGTGATGCATACCTCGCTGCACCTGGCATGCTTGGAGGTACATCAATAAACTGCGCCTCGGTGGGATCTTTCCACCCGATCAGAGCAATAAGCACATGTAGCCATGAATAATGAAAGGGTCTACCTTTTTCCTGCACGTCGCGGGCATCTTCAAGAAATTCCTTAGCAATGTATGCTGCCCAGTTATAAATGTAGCCTTCTGCATAGTTCACAGCAATACTGACAATCGGGGTAGGTACTTCGTTTGGTCTGCACTTCCGCATTAGCTTGCAGGCTAAGAGCTCTACAGCGAATCGAATGTTGTGATGCTAAATGGCCGAGGTTTGATACCCTCGCTTCCCTTTCGTCAGCCCGAAGCATTCCTTCATGCTATGTGCTAGCTTCACATCTTCATGTTTTCCTAAAAACTCGATGCTAGGGTCAGGCCTTTCCTTCGGCAGGCCCGTAATTTGGTGAATGAGTTCTCCATTGATAGCGATTTTCTGGTTTCCAATCCATAGGTATCCATCATGCACCAATGCCAATAATTTTTTGACCACCACGGTTACCTGTGTGCTACGATCGAAGCGGGGAACATTGAGCATCTTCAACAAACCAACTTTTTCTAAGCCAACAGCCCACTGTTTCACTTCCAGTAATGTCGCTCCAGTATCCTGATAGCGGACAGAGTGTAAGTATGTCCTAGGTGCAAACTATGGAAATTTCCCATGATCATTTGTATCATGGTCAGCGTACTTGATCCGGTCTATTTTCCCTGTAATTGTCCCGACCAGCTGCACACCTGGTGGCAGCGAAGGGGTGCGTAATGTGAACTTCTTCGTCCACCGAGGGAGCTGAACTCTTGGTTAAACTGGCGGAAGATACAGTGGATGCTGTAGTGCAATGTTCTCATCCTCTTCAAGCGGGACCTCTGCTAAGCCGAATGGATTCATCTCGGGATCCTCCGGTGTTTTCCCTGATTGCTGGTGTCTGTCTTCGTTCCTCTTAGAACGAACTTCAAGCTTAATTTTTTTTCTAGTAGAGAATGTCTGCATTGGCTGGGTTGGTGCTAGGGGAGTCTCTTCGTGGGGTGTAGACACAGGTGGGTGGCTTAAAAGGTGTAGTAGACCATCCTGTTCAAATTATCTCACTAACTTTTGAAGCTCGCTATCAGCTGACATGGATGCAATTGTAAAACTCAAGAAATTGTAGACTGCGAACGTTGCGGGTGTGGGTTTCTTCTTATAGAATCCATCCACAACATTTGTCATAACTATGCATTGATGATACCAAATCTGACAGAGATCTTGTCCAAACAGCGGTATATTTTCCAATATCTCATTAATATAGGCAGTTAATACAGGTAGCGTACCGGCGCCGCCAATTTTGATTTCTTCCAACGGTCATATTTTAAGCCTCGACAAATCTTTCCTTCTTCGGCACAAGCAGTAACTCTAGCTGTGCCAAAATAAGGACAGTTGACATTTCCTGATACCATTTTCGACATGGCTTCGAACTTCAACCCACAACAGAATGTCTTCCACCACCTCAATGATTCCTTTCATTTTTGAGAACCCTGTTAGAGATAGGTCCTGATATTCATGGAGAATTTGGGTCTCTTTGCTCACCATTTCTTGATCCCAATAATCTCCAATGGTAGCATACTTAGGGTTTTCTTCTGATCCAATATTTACAATCCGCGTCTTCAGGGGCTGAGTCACTTCAGGTGCTTCAACTGCTGGTTCATGTACTTCACAGTGTCTTTCTAACTCAGGAATGTTAACATTGTGTGGATTGTCATCCTCATCAATTGTGAGGTTATAACATTCTACTGCATTGGCTTCTTGTTCCTTCCAATCAGTCTGGTATTCTACTATTTCTTGATCATCAAATACTTTAGTATGGATCAACCTAACAGCTGCATCCAAAGCAGGACAAAATTCATTAATAGAAAATGTCAGCAAAAAACTATCAACAAGACTATCCCAACTTATAGTACCATGGTGAAGCTCAACCTCCACATACTAGTTCTTTGCTATAGGTTCCAGGGTGTGCACAAACTTATGTACCCATTCTTCACAAGGTACATGCTTCCATGCTTCATAGCATTGCTCCAAATGTCCCTAAGGACTAGTCTTACCATTAAACCTGCTTCGCACCTCCTGAGGTTGATCCTTGAATCTTAGGCAAAGGGACTTTTGGCATGTTTCCCAACTATGAATGTACTTTTTGTGACCATTCCACCATCTGGCTGTTGTGGCTCTAAATGCTGAATCTAGAGTCTCCATTTTCTGTGAGTCTGGTACCTGCTCTGAGAATTGCACAATAAAATCTTCTGGGTCTGTCAAACCATCAAAAATAGGTAAGGTTATTGTCTGTGAACTAATCCATCTAAGAGAATTGGTAATTCTTGCACATCGATGTCCATGTAGCTCATACAGTCTATTCTGCCAATTCTCTAGGCCATCATCTGATTCTGTCATGCAGGAGCTGTCACACTGCCAATCCATGATACCTTTGGCAGTAGGATCAACATAATCTTCTTCCTTCGCTGTGATATTGTAGATATGGTCCAAAACATCCTGGTCTTCATCTTTTACTGGCTCAGTGTACCTCTCTTCTTGAGAAGGATCCAATGGTACTATGACTCTCAGTCCTTTCCCTTCGAAAGTCATCTACCTCTTCTTCAGGTTGATTACTACATCATTATCTATTTCCCATTCAATGCCTAGCAGTGCTGGATAGGGGTTGTTGTCATCAAATATTTCAATTACCTCAAAGTCTGCTAGGGTACTGACTCCATCAATATCTACTGATACACTAGGGATTCTCCCTGGGGGCACAATATTTTGCTAATTGGCTAATCTCAACTATATAGGGGACCATTAAAGAGTAGGTTTTCCCATTTGTTCCCATGTCTTCTTAGTTAAGACATTTACTTCTGATCCTAGGTCCAAGATGAAATCATTCATGTCATATTCTCCTATCTGAGCATTCAATCTCATCTCCCTACCAGTTCTTCTGACTCTATGAACAGTTTTATCATTACCAGAACTTCGTTTAGGTTCGCAAGAAGCAATAGCTTTGTACAACTCATTTAAAGCATTTTTGATTTCTTAAGAGCTTCATACAACTCTATAAAAAGGAGGATAGTGTACTTACTTTATCCATTGAAGCTTCTTGTGGCTGTGACTACTGCTGAGGTTGTTGCGCAGGTGCTACTGAGGTGTTGGGGTCAGCAAAGTCTCTCTTGGATTCCATAAATGTCTCTTTTTCTCTTTCGACATCAAATGCTGGGATTTTTTCTGGGGCCTTACGAACCCAAGCCTCGGCAGGCTGTTTCTCCTTGTTCTGTACTTTCGTCGTAGCTCCACTCCTGGTAACAACATTAATGGCTAGGACAGGTCATTTCTCCATAGCAATCAGCTGAATATTTTGAGTAGGGACACTATTGCTTTCTGAATCTTCACAATCAGCTGTGGGCATTGCTCAATCACATGGTCGACAGCTCTGCAATATCGACATGTCGTAGTTGGGTTCTGACAGTCTCTAGCTAGATGTCCTGCGTGGTTACAGTTCTAGCACACAACCTAGCCTCGTCCTCTGCCAACCATACCACCACAACCATGACCTCCAAAAGTTCCATGACCTGATGTACTACCATGGTAACCATATCCATCATTGCCTTGGCCATCATTTTGTACCCGATAAGCATCATAAGTGCATTCTCTCATGAGGTCAAAGCTACGACACTCATCTTCGTTGTGTCCCACTGATTTACAAAACTTACAATAAGGGTTTTTAGGAACTTGCACATACCTCTGCAGAATATAGCAATATTCAGGTCGATGTTGTCCATTTGTCCTACAGATCTCACAATATAGAACACTAGGGTTGAACGGGTTTGGTGCACCAGAATTCAAGAAATTTCTTACCGCAGGACACTGTTCCTTGTCGTGACCCTCCGTCCAACATCATGTACACCAAACCTCTTTGCGACTGGCGTTCCCTTTTTTCATATCACGAAGCTCTAGAGCCATCGCTACCAACTGCGCTTGTATTTGAGAGATACCAGAATTATCTTTGACAGGGGTTGTTTCAAGCTTCATAGCAATTTCCAAAGCCTCCTGCTGATCCACAACCTTCTGTTGCATGAGTGGAGTCCTGATGTGTGGTAACAAAGTTGTGATGAACCATTCCTTATGCTGCACTGGTCCAATAGTGAAACTGACTTGATCTAGTAGAACTTTGAACCTCTGATCAAAGTCCCACATCGATTCTCCTCGCCTCTACCAAATTTCCTTTAGCTCAGTGATACACCGCGACTCCAATTTAGGCTTCTTAAATTCCTTTATCATTGTTTCTTTTATATCAGCCAAGACATGGTTCTGAGTACTGGAATAATTCATGAACCAGGTCAAAGTGCGGTCTCTAAAAGAAGTAACCAGTTGTGCTCTTCTTGTATCTTGATCCGTAATGTTCTTAGCAGTCCACACTGCTTCACATAAGAACCAGAACTATTTTGGATCCTCTGATCCAGTTCCTTTGAAAACAGGGAGCTTAATGTCATCATTCATATGGGCCATCATAGATCTAGGGGGGGAGGGAGGGGGACTGGTAGTACATAGGGGGAAACTTACTGGGGTAGACTGACCTGCGACAGGAATACTTGGGCTAGGGTTACTTTCAGACTGCGACGGGTTCTTAGGGATAATAGGTCTTCCCTGGGGGGTTACCGGAGGGTTTCCAACATAAGGGGTTTCTTTGGGCTCTGAGGCTACTGGACTTATGGGGTTAGACTTGGTATTCTGACCTAGGTTATAGGACTCAAAATTTCTCTTTTACCTTTTTCCACTTCGCAGCAAACCACTTTTCTCATCGAAGGTGCTTTCACTTGCAAGCATAGATTAGTAATACTAAATCTAACAGTCTGATTCAATAAGCAATATACCTTTTTCAGCCAATAGCATTTTAATTCTCAAACTAAAGGAATTCAAGTACTTACCCCTTGGTCCTTTGAAGAACTATCATTCAGCTTCGCTGAAGGACGTACTTGTGTCGATGGTGAACTCCATCACAAATGCTTCAAGGGTTCGCGTTGACCAGAAATCAACAGCGCGGGATATCTCGTTTTTCACCCTTTTCAATATATTAATTCTTGCGGGGGTCCAATCAGGAAACTGACCTTCTTGGAAGTTCGTCCTTCTCTCTGTTAACCTGGATAACCACTGGTGCAACTCTATGTGGATACTACCAAAGAAAATTTCATAAACATCAGAAAAAACATACCTTTGTAAGAAGTCGTTTGAACTACGACACGGATCTTTGTTCTCTTGTACAACAAAGTTCAGATAAGTCTCTTCAATCCAATCACTGATTTCTTTTACTGAGGGTCTCCAAAACATATCCCTCGAGGTATGATGTAAACCCCTCTTGAGAAGATACTGAGTTCAACCGTCAATAGAACCAATTTTTTGGGCTTAGGGAAGACCCGAGATCTATACTTTTGTCTTCGCAACAACAAAAGACCCACAGTGTTGGCCCTTTCGGCAACAACCTGCGAACAGGTTGTAGTCTCACCCGAAACAACTATGGGGTGCCGCAGAATCAGGTTTCTGCAAGCAGAAGAGGGATATTACTGTACCTTTAGCTTCTAACAAATGATAATCATTAAAATACAGAGCTTTGATATTCACTTATTTAGCTTCACGGTTAGATAAACAAACAGTTCCTTGCTTAACCCTTTACTGGGAATTCACCGTGAAGTTAGTATTTAGCAGTGATCTTACTTATCAGTTATATAATTATTAATGCATAAAAGAACATAACAACAACACAACAGAACCACAACACACGATATAACATAGTTCACCCCCAGTTTAGGGGTTACATCCATAGAACTGTGTTTTATTCAAATCTTTACAAAAACCATAGTTCTGATTTGCGCACTCAGCTGCAGATCCCTTCAATTCCTCAAGCTGTGCACTAAGCTATAGATCTCTATGCACACAGCTGCAGATCTTCTTAATCACCCAAAACCCTTTGTGCACATAGCTGCAGAGGTCGTCCACGCACACAGCTGGGACTTAACCTTACTTACAAAACAAGCCTTAGCTTCACATCAATTCATCTTACATCAAAATCCTAAACTAACTTCTTTACAAGAGTGCTTATTTATAGTGCACTTATTACAAAACCATGGGCTTAAACCATCGGTTTATTACAAAAAGAAGTATTTTACTCAACCCCGACACCCCTAAGACTATTTTGAGTCGCAACTCCGCTTACAAAATTCCACAAAAACCACGAAGTTACCAAAATTAGGGACCATTAAGGTGCGCGCCCCAACAATTGGCCATGTACAGATATCGCAGGCTACCACATCGGGAAGGTGCGATGAGGATGAGTCGATAGGAAGTGTACAATCCTTCCTGCGGAGTTGCTTAAAACTTGTGAGAAATGAGAAAGATATCAGAGAGCTTCAGTGCATCATAGATCAGTGTCAACCATCTTCTTCCATGAGCAGTGCACAGCGTGCTGTTCATAATATTATGGGATATACAAGAATAGGAAGAGAGATGCGACTCACAGCATAAGTTGGAGAACTTGAAATGGATGAGGTAATCCTAGATTTAGGATCAGAGGTAAATGTTCTGATTAAGTAGACATGGGAACAGATGGGTAGCCCTAAGTTATCCAGATCACCTATCCATCTGAGACTAGCCAATCAGCAGCGGGTATCGCCACTGGGTCGATTACCACAGGTGCCAGTTGACATTGACGGAGTTCACAGCTTTGCAAACTTTGAATTTATAGAAATCGTTGATGTTGCTGTCGGAGAAACCACAGTATCGAAATGACCGAGTCGATGTTTCGGATCCGTATCAGGATCCATCTTCAGGACAATGTCGAAAGTGAAGAGAGAGAGAATCAATGATAAATACTGGAACCAGGTGGAAGAGTTCTAAGGTCGGCTGCGGAGGTTAGGGTTAGGTTAAAAAGAATGAGGTCACATATTAAAAGAACAACATTACGAACCCAGGTCACATATTAAAATGTGTGAATAGAATTGGTCAGACATTCTGGAGGATGAATGGGTTCACCTATTCATTCACACTTTAGACCAAATTCCAAAGAACTGGTACACTGAGACCGAGTTGTGCAGAGGAACCATTGCATGGCCACTTATGATAGACGGCTTTGAACTCACTTTCGCTTTTGAATCTAAGTATCCAAGTATTGATCAGGCCCAAGACGTCATAAATACTATTTGAGGACTGTACCCTATCAGTACATACTCAACCCGAGTGGGCCATCCAGTTAGAATATCTGCTCGAGTGTTATAACTTTGCAGTAGAACCAGAGGATGAGGATGAGGATCCTCACAGCATCAACATTCCGGAGTCAGAAGGGACTCGCGATGTTGATGGACCGAAGCTACAGATTCCAACTATCACAGACCCCATCAAGATTAAAAAGATCAATATTGGCACAGACACAGAACCAAAGTTTGCCTCTATTGGAGACTATTGGGATGATGAAATGGTAGCACACATTGCAGATCTATTACATGACTATCAGGACTTATTCCCCACTAATTTCACAGAAATGAAGGGAATAGTAGGAGATCTAGGAGTAATGAGGATACCATTGAAAGAGGATGCTAGGCCAGTCAAACAGCGTCCATACAGATTAAATCCGTGGTATAAAGAAAAATTTAAGGAGGAGATCAATAAGATGCTAGCAACAGGCATCATTGAGCCCATATAAGAAAGCAAATGGATTAGTCCCATGGTCGTGCAAGAAAATAAAACCAAAGGAGAAATCAGAATTTGTGTCAATCTGCGTAAACTCAATGATGCATCACTTCATGACCTATTCCCAACACCGTTTACTGATGAAGTGTTAGACAATGTGGGAGGACAGGAGGTCTATTCCTTCACTTATGGATTTTCAGGCTATCACCAGATTAGAATCCATCCAGAAGATTGATATAAGACCACTTTTGTGACAGAATGGGGCTCATTCCAGTATATGGTAATGCCCTTTGGTCTTAAAAATGCACCAGCTATCTTTTCAAGAGTAGTAGTTGTTGTATTTAAAGAATACATCCATAAATTCCTAGAGGTTTATTTTGATGACTAGACTATATTTGGATTAATCGACAAGCACATAGGAGATTTAAGACTGATGTTAGAGAAATGTAGGCAGTACCAGATTTCTCTGAACTTGAAAAAATGTATATTTTGTGCACCATTTGGTATTTTGTTGGGTCACATTGTTTGCAGACAAGGCTTGATGGTAGATCCTACAAAGATTGCCATCATTGTAAATATTCCAGCACCCAACTCAGTCAAGCAATTAAGGACAGTACTTGGTCACACTGGGTACTATAGAAAATTCATCAAGGGTTACACAAAGATCACAGCACCGATGGAAAAGCTGTTAAAGAAAGATGCCAAATTCCTATGGAATGAGGAATGCCAAAAAAGTATAGACACTCTTAAAGAGAAGATGGTTACATCACCCATCTTAGTATTTCCAGACTGGACCAAGCCATTTCATGTACATGTGGATGCATCTAGCATCGCACTGGGGATCATCTTAACCCAGCTAGGAGAAGGGGGTATCGATCACCCTATCGCATACTCAAGCAGAAAGCTATCCACTGCAGAAAAGAACTACACCACTACAGAGAGAGAAGGTTTAGCTATGGTGTATGCTGTACAGAAGTTTAGGCACTACCTGTTGGGTGCCGCATTCAAGATGTTTACTGACCATTCCACTTTAAAGTACTTGGTCAATAACCCAGTGTTAGGGGGAAGAATCTGTAGATGGTTACTCATGTTTTAGGAGTATGGTTTTGAAATCATTGTAAAACCAGGAAGATTAAATGTCGGACCTGATCATCTGTCTTGGATAGACTCAGGAGAAGAACCAACTAACCTTGAGGACAATTTGACAGATGCGCAATTGTTTGCTATTCAGATCGTAGATGAGTACTACACTGATATCATTCACTTTCTCACCACAGGATGGGCACCTGTTGAGTTTACTAAGCATCAAAAGAAACAGCTAGTTGTTAAAGCAGCAGACTTCACATTGATTGCAAGGCACTTATACAAGTTAGGTCTAGATGAATTCCTATGCAGATGTGTTATGCTGCATGAGAAAGAGGCCATTATCAGAGAAGCACACTCAGGTGCCACAGGAGGTCATTTCATAGGAAAGCCAGCTGCTCAGAAAATCTTAGCTGCAGGATTATGGTGGCCTACTTTACACAAAGATACTAAGGAGTTTTGTAGATGCTGTGATATCTGCCAGAGGGTAGGAAAACCTTCGCGAAGAGATGAAATGCTGCTGCGACCATAGATCACACTGCGTGCATTTGACAAATGGGCTATATATTTTGTGGGTCCTATCAACCCACCAGGAAAACGAACGGGTGTGAGATACATCATCACAGGAACATAATACCTCACCAGATGGGCAGAGGCAAAAGCAATAAGGAATTGTGATGCTGCTACAGCTACACAGTTCATTTTTGAAAGAATCATCAGTAGATTTGGATGTTCAATAATTTTGATGACCGATCAAGGCACACATTTTTTGAATCGCACTATTGAATCCTTGACAGAGGAATTCCAGATACAACACCATAAGAGCATGCCCTACCACCCACAATCTAATGGTACGGTGGAGGCCTTTAACAAGATTCTAGAAAATACTCTTACTAAGGTCTGTAACAACCAAAGAAATGATTGGGACCTCAGGGTTAACGCTGTATTATGGGCTTATAGGACTACATGCAAGAAACTTACAGGGTACACACCTTTTAGCTTGGTGTATGGACAAGAGGCTGTTATGCCTATGGAATATATTATTCCCATTTTAAGGGTTGCTCAAATCACCGGGATGGCTGATACAGACATGATGAATGAAAGACTAGCGCGGCTGCTTTCCTTAGAGGAAGACAGATTCATCGCAGGGTTCCACCAAAAAGTGCAGAAGGCATGAGAAAAAGCTTGGCATGATAGGCACATTAAGAGTAACACTTTTCAGACAAGATACCTAGTGCTCCTTTATGACAGTAAGTTTATTAAGTTTCCAGGAAATTTCAAGACGCGTTGGTTGGGGCCATATCAGATTCAGCAAGTTACAGAAGGAGGTTCCGTTCAGCTCAGCAAACTGAACAGGGAGCTTCTTCCCACGTTGATTAATGGCAGCAGGCTCAAGCTCTATAGTGATAGCCACCCCACCTCTCAGGCCTAACTCAGACAGTGTATGAAAGTGCAGATGCCCAGTGTAGTTGAAAGGAGGAATCGCACCGGGAATTAGTCTACACCGGCAGATATTCTAAGTACAAGGAATCGCATGAGGACGGTTCATTTTGCGCAAGTCATAGGATGCTTGCAGGAAAGAAAAAAAAAATGGAGTAAGTTGTTTTGCACAGGTGATGTGGTGAGGCATCGCAGCAAGGTGATGTTTCCCCATGCCACATAGCCATTGTTGAAAAAGAACAAAGGGCCAGTCACTTCGCCCTCTGACAAGCAGTTAATCAGGATACGACAGGTATCCGTTGCCCTAGATTTGGCAACAGTATAATGATTTTTCCAGATTTGGTAAAATCTTCGATGAGATTGGCGCCTGCACACACATTTCGAGGGAAATTTGATCGGATTTCAGAAATTAATGAGGATCGAAACGATGGGTGTTGTCTTGTCCATGCAATAAATACTACTGATGGGTCTAGTCTACAGGACCGTTGAGTCACAAAGTATCACCTTTGTTATAAATATAAAGATCATCCATATGGAAGGGTTACTTTGGAAATTTCAGAGAGCTATAGAGCAAGTTGTAGAGTTTTTCTTGTGCAGAGATACCCCAGTTACAGAGTGCTAGTTTTCCCCAATTTCGCAGCCATTGCCCCTCTAGATTATTGCAATGAGTGGGTTCTGTCCGAGGAGGAACCTTTAGAAGACATTGTGAGACGATTACAGAGTGGTGGCCTCCAGTTTGCTATGACAATGCCGCCCAAGGTTGTGAAATTAGGTGCATCATAGGTCAGATAGCCACCAAGGATGAGGAGTCAAGCTCAGATAGTAGAAGACTCCGGTCCAGAGTAGGAAGAGGAAGTTCACATGGCAGCAGAATACATTGTGCCGAGAGTTAAGGACACACTAGAGGTAACCATTCCCAAGGGTGCTAAGTTTCTTATTCCACTAACGGCCATTGACCCTCGTATAAAGAAAGATGGAGACCTGTTAGGATATGTCCCTGTTCTCAAATTTATTGACTATAACCTTGGAGATAGTAAGACATATCCTTAGTTTCGACAGAACCGGTATATTACAGTTCAGAGGAACCCGAGGACCAATACAGACAAGTTTTTTCCTATGAAACATATCCAGATTCTTGAGCGGTCAGGTTTGCTCAATTTGTTGAGAATACCACATCTTGGACGAGGTGCAAAGGTTAATGCTATGGTGCATGTATTACTATCCCGTGTACATGGAGGTTACCTCTGGTTGGGTAACTGGGTTGATTTGAATTTCGACCTGATACACCACATCACTGGGCTGTCCAAGACTGGTAAGGACCCGCAGACACATATATCAAGTAAGGGCAAGATTCCAAGCTACCAGCGGCACTAGTTACCAAATATAAGCTACAGAGAGGAGGTCAAGCTTATGACCTCGCAGCAATAGTAGACGATACACTCAGATTTATAGCCAGTCTGCTTGCAGGAAGAATGTTAACCAAGGTTCACCCAAAAGAAGTCACAAGATTAGTAATTCACCTTGCCATACAGGTTGCAGAAGGTGAATAGTTTAATTGGTCTTTATTTTTATTAAATATTTTTACCCAAGATTGTTTAAAAGCAAAAGATGAGGCAAACCAATCCTTCCATTTCTCATGGTTTCTTATACTATGTGCATTCGTCGGGTGGAAGGAGCTGCCCCACACTCAGTTCCTATAGATACAAAGCGACGACTGTAGAGGTGCGCGCTATGCAAACTTATGGGACAGCAACAACCCAGCTAAGAAAAATATCAATGCAATAGTATTCTATGAATACTATAACCTGTTGAAGAGAACCATCTAGGAGACACCATGGATCAGCACGGAGGTTGTGGAAATATATGACAATCGGCTTGATTTCATGATAGACAACCATAGAATCTTCCTAAGGCCAAAAAGGTGTAGAATGAATAATTGGGCTAATGGTTGGTTCAGGATGACAGCATAGGACATAGAAGATGTCATCAAATATTTTGGTGAAGAGTGTAAAAAGGCATTAGAAGATGCCACAGCAGCAAAGGAACCCACAGATACCCCACCCCTAGACCAAACAGACAAAGGAAAAGAGAAAGTGGGTTCTAAGAGGAAAGATCCACAAGAAGTGCAACCAGAGGCACAAAGGATGAAGAATGGAGAAGAAGAGACACCAGAGGCACAGAAGAGGAAAAATGCCAATGCCACAAAGCCAGCCTTAGAGACCACACTGATTAATGATGACTATGAGCAAATCGCAGCAAGACTCAAGATGGAAATGAGTGATACATTTCAGGCAATCCAGACATCGCAAAACAAGCTGCAGAGTGCGATAGATAAGCCGCTTCTGGAGTTAAAATAAATCACTGAGAAGATTTCCATGATACAGGTTCCATTAGTAAAGGCGACAACAGGAGAAAGTTCAACAAAATCGATTTCTCGCAAGGAAATCTTGGCAAAATATCGCATCAATTCAGTGTTAATACCACCAGGGAGCATCCGATTCCCTGCGTCGATGATGGATGCACAAATACAGATTAGACAACCTGTCAAGGTTAACCTCAGAGAGTTCCCAGTTGATCAATTACAAATGATCCAGCAGCAGCTAAGCGCAGAGCTCAGGGATAGGGAGCTTGCGACTTATAAACAAAACACCCAGCTGAGACAAAAGAATGCAGAACTCACCGCAAGCTTTCAGACAAAGGAGGAGGAGTTAAGAACATATGAATAAAGAGAACATGACCTCAGTCAGGTCCTCCAGAGGATCGCATTGGAGTTACCCTAGTGTAACATTGAAACTGCGATGCCTCTCATGCAGAAGGCAAGAAGAGTTGCAGACAGAGCAAAGGCTCTGGAAGAGACAGTGACTAAAATGGAAGAAGACCACAAAGCACATATTGTTGAGCTTGAGGGTGGAGCACCAGGAACACCCCAGGAAGATAAGGAAGCAAGGGCAGAGGCCTTTAGACTCACAGTTACACAGCTGAAGAGCCACATAGCTGACACACAGTCACTACTAGATGAGGAGAAAAAGACATGGTAGGAGCTAGAAGAGCCCCCAAAAAAACTAGAATTGCAGCAGATCATCCAGAACATAGAGAAGGCCACAGTAGCAATGAAGGAACAAGTCAAGAGCTTAGGAGCTCTTGCAAAGATGAAGAAGACGACAGAGATAAACCACCTGCAACAGGAAGCGCAGCGGTTGCAAGCAAGAGAGATACGATTCAATAACCTACTTCAACCCTATCAAAAACAAATCGCAGAGCTAGTCGATACGGTTGAGCAGAAGGTCAAGGAGTTCACTACAAGCAGAAGTGACACTGAAGTTACAGAATATTCAAGAATCAGTGAAGCTATGCTTGAAACAGCACAAGAGTGTGTCGAAGCTATGGATAAAGAAGTCGCAGGACTTCGACAGAGATTTACAAGAACTTTGCAAGAAGCCAAGGACAAGCTATAGCAAGAGAAACTAGCTATTAGTGGCTCATGGGAAATCCACAAGTAAGTGTTAGGGGACTATTGGAGTAGGGTCCCGCAGCTATAGGAAAAGCTACTGTTTTGGAACGAGTAAGTCAAAGGTAACAGTACCTGAGCAGCCGAGAGGAGAAAGCTCAACCAATGCACTTAAGGCAGCGACGAAGACAGGAGGGCTCAGCTACCCTCATAAAGGAAAAGGAGCAATGAGGCCGAGGTATTGAAGATGAAGGATAGAAAAGGAAGTGGCGCCAGTACCCATGGTCAGTGCCAAGAAGCATGGAAGATATCAGGAAGCTGTGGTGTGATGAAAAGCAACAGTTCAAGTACAGATAGACCGACTGTCACAGTTAGGGTTTTTGGGTTAATGTTGGGAGAGGCCCACAGTGTTGTAATGGAGAGACCTTTGGGCCGCCTATAAAGGGATGTATTTTGTAATGTAAAAGGTTAGCTATTCAGCTGGTCGGACAATATGTTAGCTATTCAGACATTTATCTAGTCAGTTGATGATCTGTTAGCTCATAGATCTTTTGTATTATAGAAGAGCCGAGCTCTGGTTCTATTATTCAGTCTGTAGTATCTTACTATAACCAGTAGCTGAATCCTAGAGTATGTATGTAACAATCCACATGGATTTAGAGAGAGAGAGAGAGGAAGAGTATATTGTAAAAGAAGCAATATAAGAAGAGAAGAGATCTAAGAGAGAAGGGCTCCCGACGGTGTGCGCGGAGTTACCTAGAAGATCTCAGCTGCATATGAGGTTTCAGCGGAACTGTGTTTACTCTCCCAAGTTATAATATATAAACTAGTTCCCATGGACGTAGCTTCTACCCTGGAAGTGAACCATGTAAAATCAGTGTGTTATATGATTATTTCAGGTGATTATGCTTTACTTAGTTGCTATCTGTTATCTGTTACATGAATGCCGTATATCAGTTAGTAAATGTATGTATGTTCTCATTCAGTTACAGCATTATAGAAATTTAAAGGTGAGTTTAAATGTATCAAGTGTCTGCTTATGAGTTTATCAGTGCTTGTTTCACACAGTAATAGTCACTCTGTTAAGCATTCCAGTATACTTATTCAGTAAGTTAAGTATAGCGATGTGAGTGTGTTGAACCGTGAAGTTCGTGTAAGGTTGTTTAACACCCTGTTGGAGGTTAGCTGAGCTATTCCTCCCAGTGGGAAACCATTTGGACCTAAAGATTCGCATTGGGCCATACTATAGGAGATATCACATTGACAGAAGGTGATATCGCACCGACATAGGAGCTACGGTGTGAGATATCGCAGATAGTGAGAAACGCGGAAGGGAGAGTTTGCACATCGTCCTAGTCGCTGCGATGAGATAGGAGTCCTCCCCCTGTCAGAGTCCACAAGGAAGGGAGAACTGCAACTCTTAGAAAGATCTTGCTAGCGGCGAGACACCAGGATGCTTCAGAACCTGGTTAAGGACACTTGATTCTTTAGCCAACCCATCTAAGATCACTTCGGGTGAGACTTCAGGCCGCTCTGCGGTCTGTTGCCGAAAGGGCCAATGATTTAGGGGTGTTGTTGGTACATTATAAGTAAACTCGAATCTTCCCATAGTAACCAACAATACCCAAAAGGGGACTTATGATCTGTAGAATCCCTTTCCCAATATAAATATGTATAACCAACCAACTCTAGCTCAAAGTCTGGAGCATAGTGAATGTCGTAGGTCGTGGTGCCCTGAATATACAAGAGGATCATCTTGGCTTCCTTACAATGGAGCTCATGAGTCTATTGCATGTATCTTGATATAAAATTCATGGCATAACAAATATCTATTAGAGAATGTGTCAAGTAAAGTAAGATACCAATTAGTTGGTGGTAGATAGTGCAATCAATGGGTGGAGTGTTTTTTCCCTCTTCAAGGATGATTCCTAAGAGGAAAGGGAATGGTGCAAACTTACATTCAGCCATGTTAAACCTCACTAACATGTCTGAAATGTATTTATACTGGCTTACCATTATCCCATCAATTTTTTGTGCAATTTCGAGCCCTAGAAACTATTTCAGCAGGCCCAAATCACTTATCTCAAATGCATCATGAAGGGAAGTTTTAATGAATGAAATGGAAGCAAGTGTGCTACTAGTAATAAAGAGATCATCAAAATATAAAACAACTATAATTAAATTACCATCATACTTCTGTACATACACATTTGGATTAGACTTACACCTTTGGAAGTTTTGTGAAAGTAGAAAGGCATCCATCATGGCATACCATGATCTTGGGGCCTGTTTCAACCCGTGTAATGACTTCTGCAATTTGCAAGCCAAAGCAGGATTTGAAATGTAGCCCTAAGTATGATTCATGTATATCTACTCATGAATATATCCATGTATAAAGGCACTCTTGACATCCATATGATGTACCTCCCAGTGCTTGGATGCCGCAATGGCCAAAACTAGGTGGGTGGAGTCCATCTTTGCCACTAGTGCAAAGGTCTCATGATAGTCCACTCCTTGGACCTGGGAGAACCCTTTTGTAACCAGACTTTGCTTATACTTGTAGGTTGTGCCATCAGCAAAAACCTTTGTCTGAAAAACCCACTTGCATTGAAATAATTTCCTCCCAGGTGGAAGGGAAACTAGCTCCTGTTACCACCTAAGTTGTACTTAGTTGTTTTTTATCAATTGATCCTGGTGAACTGGACAAGGATAACTTGTTCAGACTTCAGAAGACCTTTGGGAGTACTTCTGGGAAGTGCTTGTTGTACTATATCACATGTTCATACCCCATGGGAGAGTTGTAATAAATTTTTTGGCATGATAGTGTCTTTAAAAGACTCGGTCTCTTAGACTTTATTTGTCAATCCGATCAGCCTAGGGTGTTTTTTCCCTTGGTTATTATTGGTTGAATAAATGACTGATAATTTCTGAGTTTTTCACTCCATACCTCCAAATTTGGGATGGTCAGCTTGGCATTTAGGCCTATTGAGGTTATTGGAGTCTATGTATCAATGTATAAACATGCTAGACATCATGGTCGAGTCATATGAACATGTTTAAGTCCCCCTAGGTTTTTTCATTTTTTTTTAAATTTTTAAATTTTTTAGTGTTTTTTATTAAAATTTAATTTTTCCAAAACTTAGGCTATTTTTTAATAGTTTAATTGGAAGAATTGATTTTGTAATAAAAGTAGGCCAAATAATCAGTTTCAGTCATGTAGGTGCTCATTTTCAAGCTAAGAGCACTATGTAAACCCATGGACCCACTATTTCTTAGTTTTGAGTGATTTTTCATTAGTCAGGTCAAAAAGCCCCAAAAAATCATTTATTGATTATTTTAATTAATAAATTGGTGAATAATGGAGCAAATCCAAAATCATAGATCAGTGGATTCTCAACCGATTTGATTGAAATCAGTCAGATCTGAACCAGATTGACTGGATCTGACAAATCCTTGACTGAAGGAGGTGATCAAATCATATCCAGAGTTGATCTTTAGTAGCCTTTAAGGGGAATTGCGCCCTCTCTCTCTCCTCCACACGTGTAGGCACTCTTGGGAGCTCTGTGGACTGATGTGTCAGTTTATGGGTTGATGTGTCAGCTCAATCAAGCCCCTGATTGACAAGTAGGCTCAGTTCAGCTTCAAATCTGCATTGATTGACTCTCCATCAGCTGATTTGATCTGTCTCCTTGGGATTTGAGCCCCCCTGGGCTAGATATCCTAGTTTTTGTATAAATCAAAGCACAAGCAGCCTCTTCCAAGCTAGTTAGAACTAGGATTGAGGTGTTGTTGCTCTTGTATTTTATTGTTTATTATTCTGGAATAAAGAAGCTTTGGAGGCAAGATCTATGGTGTAATGCTCTTCATGTGTGGATGGTGATTGTCAAATGCTTATGAGGTATAATCTTTGTTATTTACCACTTCTTTTGCTAGGTAATTATTGGACTTGAAGGAGAGAGCTCCCTCCTGTTAGGGTAAGAGTTTATTCTAGTTTGATTTATGCTCTTACTACTGCTTGTTTCAGATCTATTAGAGTTGTATGTATTTTAAGTTCAATTGCATGCTTTCCAATTATCTCTTCCAACAACACCTATGTTTTAACCATCTATTTGTGCAAGGACTTCTAAGTTGCAGGTGATATCGCTTGTAGAATAGTTTGAGCTGGTTTCCTCATATTTAGGATCTTCTGAATGGCATAGTCCCTCAGTGTTCCACCAAAGCAGACTCCAAAGCCCAACATTCCCAGGATTCCAACACTCTTTCTCTGTCTTCCTCCTTCAAAATCTTAATTTCTCTTCAAATTTGTTACTTTTAAAGAATATTATTTCTTAGATCTGTCTCACAAGGAAAATTACATATAGATCTAGTTATTAATATCCTTTCTTAAGTTTATATCTCAGTTTTGTTTTTAATATAAAGTCATATTTTAAGAGATCTCGCTGAAATTATCCTCTTTTTTGCAAGCATTTTAAAGAAAATTTGTATCTTGCTTTTAAGGTAGTTTCATATTTTGTAATAAAAGTGCACATCTCATTGGCTTCCCAAACATCAAGCCAATATCCCAAGGAAAGCTCGCTTTCCTTGGTTCCTTTTTTTGCAAAACTAGATTACTCCAACTTAACAAATTTTTACTTAGTTTTTTTCCGGTAACTAGTGTGGTGACCCAAAACACTTTTAAAGTGTGTTTGGGAACATTTGATTTTAATTCCTTTTTGTTTTTTATCAGGTATAACAAACAAGAGAAGGAGACTCTACCCAATTTTTTACTCTTGGACGAACCAGAGCTTCCCGGAAGCTTCCCCCACCACTGTGTTTTAATTCTAGCTTGTTACAAGCTTGTTGTAAGCCTTTGGATCCTAGATAACAAGGACCAAAGTGCATCAATTTCAATTTTTTGATATTGTAAATGATTTCTAATAAGAAGAAAAGTTCCTTTTCGAATAGGCTCTTTCGAGCCTATTCACCATCCCCTTGGGGGGATTTGCGTCCGTGTCTTTTTTTGCTTTTCATTCCTTTTTTCTTGCAATATAGCATAGTTCTAATCTGTAGGGTAGTATACTTTGATTTATTATGAATTTCATCTTCCATATCTAAGGTTTCAAAGTAATTTAATACTTACCCCACGACTTCCCGATTTACCCAAAAGGGGAAAGAGATGCGTGGTAGGACTTGTTACCAACCTTTTTGTACCATAGTTGGGTTACCTGAGGAGCCGCCAGTTGACAGGCTTCTTCAAAGTCAGATTCCAGTGTATCAGTTGATCAGTATGCTTGTCTAGACAATATTGGCTAGTCACTTTTTTATTTGAATAATTTTGACCATGGCCCCGCGGGGTTTGTAATAAAATGTGCTAGTAGGATATTTTTGAGTGGTTCGGTCTCTTGAGACGTAGAATCTCAAATAGTGTATTCCAGGGAGTTTTTTTCCCCTGACAATTATGCTTTGCCTTCAGCCGAGTATAATTGACGAGGTTTTCTCTCGCTTCCTCCAAAGCTGGAATTTCCAATGTTGAACTCTAGGCCTTAGGGGGTAATTAGAGCCCAACTAAGTGTTATAAGACTACTAGACATTATTTAGATAGATCATGGTCATGTCCTAAGTCATATGCACACATAAAAAAATTTGAAAAAATCTTTTTCGAACAGTGAAAAATTATTTTTTAATGTTTTTTAATTTTTTATTACTTTTCCTAAGTTTTTTGGGTTAATTTTTCCATAAATTAAATGGAAAAACCTGTTCGTGGTAAGTCGGTCATATGGACTCCAAATTCAGTGATTGATGGCTTTAACCTTAAGCCAAAAATCCTTCTTTATCAACCAACCAGTCAAAACCAACTTCCAGATCAACAATCGGACACATAATGCCTTTTTTCTCAAAAAAGTAAGTTTTGAGTAAATAAATGAATTTTTATTAAAAAATGATTATTTTGGAGAAAAATAAAACTCTCCAAATTAATCCAAATTCAGTAAAATAAAAGGATAAATGACATCTCATGGAGCACTTATGATGATTGGATTTATCATAACTCAGCTTCAGTCATCATTAAGAGAGCAATTAATTTATTATCAGTTATCAGACATGTCATCTCCAGCTAAGGATGAGATGGAGAGCTCTCATTGGTCTGGTGATTTGATTGAGGTGAATACTAAATCTTACACCATCAGTAGGCTTCCCATACCTAACAAAATAGGTTTCCAGAACTAGCAGGCATCTTTCCCATGCAGCAGGGTGCCTCCTTCAACAGCTCATGCCCCTCTCTCTCTTGAGGGTGCCTTCCACACGTGTGGGCTCATCTGTGGGTGGATTTAAATGTTTAGGGTTGAATTGGGGGAACCTTTCCTGGGTGGAGGCCTCCCCTCACTCCTGGTTCTCCGATTTAGGTTTGGACCTTTGTTTGGTGTCTAGGATGGTTAGGGTTTGAGGTTTGGTTTTAGGGTTTTAGCACTCTCTCATTGTATAAATAGAGGCTCTTTCATCTCTATCAGGGTGGATGATTGATGCAAAGAATATCTGGTAAAATATTGTAATGCGTGTTTCTCATATGCAACCTATTTTCTAATAAAGAAAGGCTTTGGAGGCTCATGCTATGTGGATGATGGGTGCATATGCTCCTGCTAATGAGGTGAAATTGTTCTAGTTTCTTTACTTTTGATAATGTGTGGGTATTAATACATGCTTTAGAGGGCTTCTATAAGTACGTAGGAATAAGTATTTGTAGCTTCAAGTTACCCATTTATTTCATTTACTTTCAAAATCATCAAAGAGCATTGTTTTATTCAATTGTATTTCATGCTTTTGAGATTTGATTAGTAAATAATACATGTTTTAACCCCCATGTTTCCAAGTGTATAAGATTGTTTTGCAGATCACTTCATTCTACCAAGTAAGAGGCTGAGCCAAGTTGCATCTACTCTTCTTGGAGCAAAGCATATGTACCTAACAGCTGCATGCCATTGGGATCCAAAGTGATTTCAGGGATTCAAGCTCCAAGTGGTTCATCTTCTCCGTTCACCCTAAAGTCAAATTTTCTCATTATTTTACTTTATGTTGCAAGTAGTATATTGATCTATAAAGTAAATCTTTTGCATCTACTTGCTTCCATTTCTAGATCTAGGAAGTGTTCTTTCTCTTAGATTTAGTTGGTATTTGAAGTAGCAAAAGGTTCATCTATTTTGCTCAAATGCTAGGTGTATTTTTTAGTATATTCTATTGTTTAACCCATCATTTTGTAGGTAAATAGCTTGCTGGTTTTTTCTCTCTCCATGACAGGTTAAGCGAGAAAACTTGCAAAAAACTAAGGAATTAAGCTACAAAAAAATTCCTATTGTTCCTCTTCTTAATCCCTTTTACACCGGTCGCTTTGCTTAGTTTATTTTACCTCTTCTTCATCGCTACCCTATTAGTACCTTTTTTAGCGTCCTTTTTTCTCTTTTTTGGACAGCCCTAGTGTACCCTAGCTTTCTTCCCTTTTTTGCCTCCTTTTGCCCTAGTTTTTGGGCTTCCTTTAACCTTGTTTTTGGCCTTTTCTTTTACTTTTTGTTTGCTGTCCTGTTTTTCCCTTTTTATGACAGCCACTTATTTCCTTTTTCAGTGTCCCATTTTGTATTTTTTTATGACAGCCACTTATTTCCTCTTTCGCTGCTCCGTTTTCTTCAATTTTTTTCATCCGTTAGCTTCTTAGTTGGCTGCCCTATTCTCCCCTTTCTTTGGTTTTGATTCTTGCTTAGTTTGTTTTCCTTCCTTGTCTCCTCTTCTATTGTTTCAGCCCCCTTTCCTTTTGTTCTTTTTTACTCTCTTCTAACTTCTTCCCTTTTCCCTTTTCAAACATAAAAATACAAGGCACTCTCCTTTTTACAGGTTACAATATTTGTAGAGTTATTTTACCTTTATTTGAAAATTCCTTTCAAGGATTAGGTTCCTTAAAGCACATTGTATAAAGTTTAATAAAAGATCTTTGTTTGAGTGGGGTTTTTAGGTCCCCACTCTCTTCCTCCCCCATTTGGGGAGGCTTGTGTTGTGTGCATGTTTTGATTAGTGCTAGTTTTAATCATTCATTACATCTCATGCTTAGATCATTCATTGTTAATTCATCATTGCTAAGTTGATTATTCTGTTTAATTGTTTGTCTTTCTAAGTTAATCAACTACTTAAATCTCTTGAATCTCACCATAAGGTGGATTAAGAGTTCTCTCTATTGGAGAGTCTAAGAAACTAATATCATATTGTGCTTATTTAATCAATTAATAATCCATAAGTAAGACTCTTGAACTTGCAGAAATGCAAGTCAAGAGCATTCTCTATCGGAGAACATTTTAGATTTACATAATCTTTGCATTAGCTTCATATAGATTAGCTAAGTCTCTTGAACCACGGTCATAAGACAAGGTCAAGAGCGCTCTTTGTCGGAGAGTTTTAATTAATTAACTTAATAAAATTCGCAACTCACACCCCTTTAATTAATTAACCCCCTTCCCTCCTTTCTGGAGTATGATCTGACCGATGTTAGATCGGAATACCCAGAAATGGCATTGGATCTCTAAACCCCACAAGAGAAACTTAACTAAAAATTTTCCCCATAACCAATGCACCGACGTTGTTCGATAAATACCAAGGCATGTGGGAAAATTCCAAGTGTGGGTGCCGGGATACCTAATCTGGGCACTGGTAGTTAAGTTATTGAACACTTACCTTTGACCCTAGACAGGTCCATCATGTCTTCGAACGGAGCCACTGAAGGTATTACCAGTTAGGACATCTAGCTACCATAAGTGAAGATCACAAGTAAAAATTCTTAAAACTTACCAAGAGCACTTGCAAAACCTAACATTCATTGGCATATTTTGGGATTCACATATTTACACTCAAAGCATCTTTGATAAGTTGACTCCATAGGCACTGGCCCTATCTTTTATGCATTGTTGATAATCTGGGCCATTTTTCCATCGAATGTTTTATTATAAATCATATATGTGAATGCTTTATCTATTCTAAAGTTCTCAAATATTTGTCTATCTTTTAATTCTGGTGATAGCAACATGGATTGCTTTGTCTTGTGCTCAATTCATCACATTAATCATCTTAAATCACAATAACTTTTAAACAACACCCATCCACAACCAAAACATCTAAAAATTAACTTAAACATTGAGCCATAGAAAACTCTTTGTTAGGGACTACCCCCCTTGGCTTCATTAGGAGTTAGCCTAAATGGAGGAGATAGGACTAGGTGACAGTACCTAGCTCTGTGCTTGCCCCCAAGGTCACACCTCTCCCACTTTCTCAAGTGAGGAGACAACTTTTGGAATATTTCTATTTCTGGTGTGCAATCGGTGGACAACATCTTTTGGCGCCGTTGCCGGGGACAAATCTTTTCATTCCTGGACGACCTTTGTTTCTTTTAATTTTTTACTTTTTTATCCTTTTTGGTATATTTTTAGTCCAATCACTCTCTGAAATTAGACTTAAGTCCACTTAGCGACTCCATTTTCTGTTAACACCTTAAGGTATTCTACTAGAAGAAACTTTGTAGGTTTGGTCAATTTCATTCGTGACCCCAAAAAGGTCTTAAGGAGGAGATTAAACAAACTATATTCTCGCAAGATCATTGCAAAACTTGGATCTGAGTCTGTTTCAGACATCCATCTTTTATTTCCATAAAACTTAGAAAATTTGCAAAATAATAATTGTTTCCTTAATCCAATGGGTGAGTTTTTTACTCAACTTAACTTTGCTCAGATAGAAAGTCATCCTCATAATATCCCTAACAAGGCTATCGACAAGCTTACGACATATAATGGCACCGATGCCTCCCTCTCTGTTGAGCATCATATCAAGAATTTCACTAGACATTGTGGTGCCCATGTCAGGGGTATTGATAGGCATGAAGATGTTTACATGACCTTGTTTTCCTTGTCTTTGTATGACAAAGTAGGAAGCTGGTACGATAATTTGTCGAACAATTCTTTCACCACCTTAGTAGACTTCAAGGCTGCTTTCCTTGGAAATTTTGGTAGCAAAAAGGAGCCTAGACATCTAGTAGCAGCTTTGACTAGCATAAAAAATTCTGAAACTGAAACAATGGATGAATTCAACAACAGTTTCACTGAATTAGCAAATTCCATCCTTGCCACTTACTCTCCTCCAGTAGCTTCTGTTTTGGACTATTACATTGAAGCTTTGAGTGGTAAAATCCAATACCAAATTAGAGATAAGGAGCTGGCTACTTTACTTCTAGCTTAGGGTTTGGCTATCAAAATTGATAAGAATATGCAGTCATTTGGTGAGTCCAACCTCCACGGCTATTCAAGGTCTTCCACCCCTTTGAAAATTAGTGATCCCAAAGACAAGGATCCTTTATCAGTTATGAAGGATGCCTATGAAAAACAGATGATCAATATGAAAAGGGAGATGAAGAAGAATATGGAGGAGACAGAACAAAAACATTTGTCGCAGTTAAAGGAAATTTAGAATAGGGTAATAACAATGGAAAGAACTCAAACTCAGCTTGCTCCTAGAACTTTTCCTACCAAGCCAACATGGTAGAGAAAGAATCCCAACCATGAGCAGAGGCCTCCTCATCAGCTAGAGGCCACTAATGTGGTTGAAGAATACAAACCATTTTGTAGGGCATGCAAAGATTTCCATGAGGAATCTAGCTGCCATTATGCCTGCTATGTCCAGCAGCATGGTTATCTCGAGGGGTGCGGTCCTAGTACGTCTACAAGTGAGCCTGAATTCATTCACAATGTCAGGGAAATCTATGTTGACCACAAGGATAGTTGGAATCAAGCTAACCAGTTTCATCAATGGGTTGATTGCTTAACTGAGTATTACGGGGAAATGCCTTCAAATAGTAACAATGTTCAAAATTTCAAAGGCATGACATATCAAAGAAGACCTAAGGAAGGACCATCTACCCAAACTACTCCAAAGGTAAAAATTTCTGACATCCCTCCTGAAATAGATGATAAGTCAGATTCTGTTGCTCTAACTTTTGATTTAGGTAGTTGGTTAGCAAACTCTAAATTCTCAGTTCTTGTGCTTGAATTGTGTAAAATTCCTGGTCAAAAGGAGAAATTGTTGAAAATGCTTGAGCCTCAAATTAACAATGATCCCCCTCTTACCTCAAAAATAGTTGCACTTGAAAAACCTAAAGTTCCAAAGAAAGTAACTATTGCCAACACTATAGAACATCTTCCTCCTAGTCAAGAAAATGTTTGTGGAGATCCCCCTGTAAGCTTGCGTACTAGGGACCCAAGAAAAGAATATCACCTGCCCTTCTACATGTCATTGATGATAGGTGATTTTCTCCTACACAACTATATGCTAGATTCAGGATCAGGATCAAATATTATGACCAAGAAATTTATGCAGCAACTTGGCCTTAGAACCACTCGCCCTTAACAAAATGCATGTGCCATGGATTCTAGACCTGTCAAAGTTGAGGGTATGATTGAAAGGCAGAATGTGAGATTAGAAAAGTATCCAGACATCCATGTTACCATGGATATTCTCGTCATAGATGTACCAGATAAATGGGGCATGCTCTTATCCAGAAAATTTGGTGCAACTTTAGGTGGATCCATCCAAATGGACTGGACTTATGCCATTGTACCTGCATCAAAAGATTCATTAGTTAAGTTACATACGGAGAAAGATTTAAGACATCATGTAGAAAACCTGGGGAATCCATCAAATGAGTATGTCAACTACTCAGGTGAACTAGGGATGTACCAGATTAACTCCACTTTCTTAGAGCCTATCCGTGAAGATATAAAAAATGAAAAGCTTAATGAGTTATGGAGGATGAACTTTGATGGAGCCTATTCTAGAGTAGGAAAAGATGCTGGGATAGTCATTATGTCACCTGAAGGTAAAGTTTTCAACTTTTCTTTTAGATTAGAATTTGAGGCAATCAACAATGTAGCAGAATATGAGGCACTTCTACTGGGCATTAATATTGCCAAGGAAATGGGAATTAAGTTGCTTGATATTAAAGGGGACTCTGATTTGATTGTCCAACAAGTCAAGGGTTAGTTTACATGTAAGTGTCAAAGACTAAAGAAATATAGAAATGCAATATGGGATACAATGGAATTCTTTGATGCCCTTAACTTAGAAGCAGTCCCTAGAGATCATAATAGTGCCTCCAACAGACTTTCAGTTTCAGCGTCAACTCTTCAGCCATCATATGAGATGTTAGAGGGGAATTGTCCATTAAATATTAACTTCAGACCTTTTGTTCCTGATAATGTTGAACATTGGCAGTTCTTTAAAGACGATGAGCATATTTTGAGATTCATTCATAATGTTGATGAATTCCTTAATTTTAAAGTAAATGATCAGGAAGAAAACAAAGAATATTATGGAGAAGGTGACCAGTTTAACAATCCTGTCCCACGTGGTCTAGTTTCCTTAGAAAACATATTTAACAAATAGGACAGAAGAAAAAGCAATGTTGAGCAGATGAAACTAGGAGATTACATTGAAATCAAGATTGGGACAGAAACATAACCCAAAATTATAAAAATTGGAAAAAGTACTTCCGAAAAAGAAAGGAATAGCCTCATAAACTTGGCCAAAGAGTATAGGGATGTATTTTCCTTTACTTATGATGAGCTCAAAGCTTATAGGGAAGATGTATTTCAACATACTATTCCTCTAAAGCCAGAATGTCAAAAAGCCAAGCCTTTCAGACAAAATCTTAGGCAAATAAATCCTAAGTTAGCACCAATCATCAAGAAGGAGTTAGAGAAAATGCTAGCAGCAAGAATAATAGCTCCCACTAGACATTCCACGTGGTGCTCTAACTTAGTAGTTGTAAGGAAGAAGAAAGGGAGCATAACAATATGTATAGGTTTCAGGAATCTAAACATAGCATGTCAGAAGGACAATTACCCCGTCCCCAACATGGAGACCCTCCTCCAACAGGTCACTGGATTGAGCATGATGTCGATGCTGGATGGTTTTTTGGGCTATAATCAAGTAGTCATTAAAGACGAGGTTATACATAAGACCACCATCACAACTCCTTGGGGCACTTTTGAGTACCTGAGAATGCCCTTTGGCCTTTTAAACATGGGAGCTACTTTCCAAAGGGCCATGGATTATGCTTTCAAGGAGTTGATTGGAAAAGTCATTGAGATCTATCAAGATGATCTCAGTGTTTTTTTGAAGGAAAGATACAACCATGTTGGTCATCTCATGCAGATTTTCAAGCGGTGTAGGAAGTATGGCATTTATTTGAATACGGCTAAGTCGGTGTTAGGCATAGAAGAGGGAAAACTCTTAGGACATATCATCAACAAAGACGGTGTCAAAATTGATCCTAAGAGAGTAGAGGCCATAAAAAATATCCATCTCCCTAAGAATTTTAAAGCCCTTAAGTCATTTAATGGTCATATGTTGAGCTTAGGGCAGACCTAGGTTCTATACTTTTATCTTCGCACCAACAAAAAGACCCACAGTGTTGGCCCTTTCAGCAACAACCTGTAAACAGGTTGCAGTCTCACCCGAAATAGCTATGGGGTGCTGTAGAATCAGGTTTCTATAGGCAAAAGAGGGATATTACTGTACCTTTAGTCTTAACAAATAATAATTATGCAATAAATAGCTTCGACGTTCACTTAAATAGCTTCGCAGTTTAGATAAAAGACAGTTTCTTGCTTAACCCTTAACTAGGAATTCACAGCGAAGTTAGTACTTAACAGTTTATCTTACTTTATCACTTATCTACTTATCAAATGCATAAAAAACATAACAGAAACAACGCAACAAGAACCACCACAACACAAGATATACGTGGTTCACCCCCAGTGTAGGGGCTACATCCACAGAACTGCATTTATATTCAACTCTTTACAAAACCACAGTTCTGATCTACACACTTAGCTGCAGATCTCTTCAATCACCCAAAGTTGCGCACTCAGCTGCAGAATCATTCTTACAAAACCCTCTATGCACTCAGCTGCAGAGGTCATCCACGCACTCAGTTGGGACTTGACTTTCCTTCTTAAACCCTAAAAACCCTCTACGCACTCAGTTGCAGAGGTCGTCCACGCACACAGCTGGGACATAAACTTAAAACCCTAAAATAGGTCTTAGTCTCTTCGCATAAAATTATCATCATAATAAAACATTGAAAATCCTAACCTGACTCCTTTACATAAGTGCATATTTATACAAGTGCACTATTACAATACCATGGGCTTAAACTATGGGTACCCGCAAACCATGAGACATTTACAAAAAGAGGGGCTTTTACCCAACCCCGACACCCCTAAGACTATTTTGGGTCACAACTCTACTTACAATATTCGCACCAAAACCACGGAGTTGCCAAAATTAAGGACTTACAAGGTCCGAGCCCCAATAGGCCCCTAAGACTCACCAGTGTCTCGTCCTGGGACACTCTGTTGCTTGTCTGGTGGGAGAATCTTGTTGGCGAAGGCTGCTTGCTCCTTCTCCACTATCTCCTTTTGCACTCTGTTGAGCTCTATATCCATCTACATCTCTGCAAGCATCATCTTTAATCCTCCTGTCGTCGCATTTTAAGCTTCGACCTACCTTTCTTCTGCGGCATACCCACTAACTACAGCTTTGCTATAATAAGGACCTTCGACACAATATTGACCTTTGACACTTCGTAAATTTTTAAGCACTCTGAGAACAGCTTCATTATAGTCTAGTACCCAATGTCAACTGTTCTTGGTACTTAGACTTATCCTTCTTTCTATTACTTCTGATCAAGGGGTACAGGCTTGTCCCTGTACTTGTTTAATCTACTTCCATTCACCATGGGGGGGAAAATTTATCCATTCAATTTAGCTAACTGAAATGCACCACCATCAATAACTTTCTGGACTATGTATGGTCCTTTCCAATGTGTCTTGAACTTACCTGTGAACTTCATGAATTTACTATCACACAAGAGCACAAGATCACCATTCTGAAACTGCTTCTTCTTAATGTGTCTATCATGCCAGGATTTTTCTCTAGCTTCCTGTACTTGCTGCTAGAACCTGCCAATGAATCTATCCTCTTCTAGTTCCAATATCTTCACCAGTCTTCCATTCAGGATAGCTGGATCATCCATCTCTATGAAGGAAGATATTTTGAGGCTAGGAACAATGTACTCCATAGGAATAACTGCTTCCTATCCATATACTAGCCTAAAAGGTGTGTGGCATGTCAACTTCTTGCAAGTGGTTCTATAATCCCATAATACTGCTGGAATTTTGAGATCCCAATCATTCTATTAACATTGCCAACCTTCGTCAGAGCATGCTCAAGAATCTTGTTAAAGGCTTCGACTAATCCATTTGCTTGAGGATGGTAGGAAATACTCTTCTGATGGTATACTTGAAACTCTTCGGTCAATGCTTCAATAGTCTTATTCAGAAAATGTGATCCTTGATCACTCATAAGAATTCTAGGACATCCAAACCTTGACAAGATATTATCAAAGATGAACTTCGTAGCTGTAGCAGTGCTACAGTTCTTGACTGGTTGAGCTTCAGCCCAATGAGTAAGGTAATCAGTTGCTGTAATAATGTATCTTGCTTCAGATTTCTTTGCAAGGGGATTGATTGGTCCAACAAAATCAATATCCCATTTTTCAAATGTGTGTAAAGTTACCTGTCGAACCAGAGGCATCTCATCCCTCCTGGATGTTTTTCCTATCCTTTGACAAATATCACAACTGTGGCAATACTCTCTTGCATCCTTATGAATCATAGGCCACCACAATCCAGCTGTCAGAATCTTCTGAGCTGCAGCTTTTCCTGCATAATAACCTCCTGCTGCTCCAGAATGTGCCTTAGCCAAAATAAATGGCTTTTCATGCTCTAGGACACATCTGCGCAGTATTTCATCTGGTCCCATCTTTTATAGCTGCCATGATATCAAGGTAAAGTTAGCTACTCTAACCACCAGCTGCTTCTTTTGCTGTGTTGTCATCTCAGAGGGTGCAACCCCTGTAGACAAGTACTGAACAATATCCTGAAAATAGTCATCAACCATCTGGATGGAAAACAACTGGACATCAGGAAGACCTTCATCTAAACTAGTGGGCTCTTCTTCTGACTCGAGCCTCGACAAGTGGTTAGGCCCTAGGTTAAGTCTTCCTGGCTTAACTATGATCTCAAAGTCATACTCCTAAAACAAAATCAGCCATCTGCATATTCTTCCACCTAACATAGGCTTGTTAACCAAATACTTCAAAGTAGAATGGTCAATGAACATCTAACAATGAGATCCTAATAAATAATGTCGAAATTTCTGCAAAGCATAAACCATAGCTAGACATTCTCATTTTGTCGTAGTATAATTCTTCTCTGTTGTGGGCAATTTTCTCCTTGCAAAAGCAATAGGGTGATCAATATTACCTTCACTTGAGTGATCCAATACTACACCTAAAGCAATGGAATATGCATTGATATGAATATGAAACTCCTTATTCCAATCAGGGAATACTAAGATAGGGGCAATTACCATCTTTTCTTTCAAAATCTCCAAGCTTTCCTGACATTCAGGTGTCCATTCGAACTTAATATCTTTCTTCAATTTCTTTTCCATGGGGGCTGTAATCTGAGCATATCCTTTAATGAATTTCATGTAATATCCAGTATGACCAAGCGTAGTGCGAGGTTGCTTAACAGACTTTGGAGGTGGCAAGTTCACAATAATGGCTATCTTCGTAGGATCCACCATCAATCCTTGCCTGCATACAATGTGACCTAGCAGAATTCCAAAAGGTGCACAAAAGATACACTTCTTCAGGTTCAATGAAATCTGATGCTATCTACACTTGTCCAGCATAAGTCTTAAACTGGCTATATGATCTTTCAGTAAACCAAATATAGTCCAATCATCAAAGTAAACTTCCAAGAACTTATGAATAAATTCCTTAAATGCAGATATGACTACTCTGGAAAACATATCAGGTGCATTCTTCAACCCAAAGGGCATAACAATATACTGAAAAGATCCCATTTCCATAGCGAAGGTTGTTTTATGTCGATCCTCTGGAGCAATTCTAATCTGATCGTAACCTGAAAATCCATCAGTGAAGGAATACACTTCTTGACCTCTGACATTGTCTAAAAATTCATCTGTAAATGGAGTAGGGAAAGGATCATGTAAACAGACATCATTCAGCTTCCTCAGGTCAACACATATTTTTATTTCTCCCTTGGTCTTCTTTTCTTGTACCACCATAGGGCTGACCCATTCGCACTCTTCGACAGGTTCAATGATTCTTGCAGTGAGCATCTTATCTAGCTCAATCCTGAATTTTTCTTTATACTTAGGGTTCAGCATATAAGGACGCTGCTTCACAGGCTTAACATCAGCTTTCAAAGGGATTTTTATCACTCCTATATCACCAAGGACACCTTTCATTTCTGAGAACTTCGTTGGAAATAAGTCCTAATACTCATGGAGAAGTTCAGTCACTTTGCTTACCATTTCTTCGTCCCAATAATCTCCAATGGTAGCGTACTTAGGCATTTCTTCTGATCCAATGTTTATTTTCCTTGTTTTCAAGGGCTGAGTTACTTCAAGTGCTTCGACTGCTGGTCCATGTACTTCACAATGTCCTTCTAACTCAGGAATATTAATGTTTCATGGTTCATCATCCTCGTCAATTGCGAGGTTATAGCATTCTACTGCATTAGCTTCTTGTTCCTTCCAATCAGGTTGGTACTCTGCTATTTCTTTATCATCAAACACCTTAGTATGGATCAGCCTAACAGCTGCATCCAAAGCAAGGAAAACCTCATTAATAGAAAATGTGAGCACAAAAATATCAACAAGACTATCCCAACTTACAGTGCCATGGCAAAGCTCCACCTCCGCATACCAGTTCTTTGCTAGAGGTTCCAGAGTGTGTATAAACCTATGTACCCATTCTTCATAAGGTACATGCTTCCATGCTTCATAGCACTGCTCCAAATGTTCCGAAGGGATAGTCTTACCATTAAATCTGCTTCGTACCTCCTGAGGTTGATCCATGAATCTCAGGTGAAGAAACTTTTGACAAGCACTCCAACTATGAATATACTTTTTATGACCATTCAACCATCTGGCAGCTGTGGCTCTGAATACTGAATCTAGAGTCTCCATTTTCTGTGAATCTGGTACCTGCTCTGAGAATTGTAAAATAAAATCTTCTCGGTCTGTCAAGCCATCAAAAATAGGTAAGACTCTTGTCTGTGAGCCAAGCCATCTAAGAGACTTGGTAATTTTTGCACATAGATGTCCATGTAACTCATAAAGTCTATTCTGTCAATTCTCTAAGCCTTCATCTGAATCAGTCATGCAAGAACTGTCACACTGCCAATCTATTATACCTTCAACAGTAGGATTAACATAGTCTTCTTCTTTAGCTATGATGTTGTAGATATGATCCAAAACCTCCTGATCTTCATCTCTTACTAGCTCTATGTACCTTTCTCCTTGAGAAGGGTCCAAGGGTACTATGACTCTCAAGCCTTTGCCTTCAAAAGTCATCTGTCTGTTCTTAAGGTTGATTACTGCAGAATTGTCTATTGCCCATTCAATTCCTAGCAAGGCTGGATAGGGGTTGCTATCATCAATTATTTCAATGACTTCAAAATATGCTAAAGTACTGACTCCATCAATGTCCACTGGGACACTAGGGAATCTTCCTAGGGGCACAATCTTCTACTGATTGGGTAATCTCAACTATATAAGGGACCATTCAAGTGTAGGTTTTCCTATTTGTTCCCATGTCTGCTTAGTTAGGACATTCACTTCTGATCCCATGTCTAAAATGATATCAGTCATGTCATAATATCCTATCTGAGCATGCAATCTCATTTCTCTTCCAATCCTTCTAACTCTATTAATAGTTTTTCCTCTATCAGATCTTCGCTGAGGTTCGCAGGATGCAATAACTTTTTGTAACTCATTCAAAGAATTCTTATTTCTTAATATCTTCATACAACTGTGTAAAAATGATGTTAGTGTACTTACTTGATTCGGAGAAGATTCTTGAAATTGTAACTGCTATTGATGGTGTTCCGTAGTTGCTACTAATGTTCTCGGATCAGCAAAGTCTTTTTTGGCTTCCATAAATGTGCCTTTTTCTCTTCCAACATCAAAGGCTGGAATTTTCTATGGGGTCTTGCGGATCCAAGCCTCGTTAAGTTGTTTCTCCTTCTTCCGCACTTGCGTCATAGCTCCACTCCTTGTGACAACGTTCAGGTCTGGGACAGGTCTTTTCTCTATAGCAATCATTTGAACATTCTGAGTAGGAGCGTCATTTATTTCTTGTATCTTGGCCATCAACTATGGGAATTGCTCAATCACATGATTGACTGCTCTGTAGTATCGACATGTCATAGTTGGGTTTTGAAAGTCTCTAGCTAGATGTCCTGCCTGATTACAGTTATAACAAATGACCTGGCTTCGACCTCTTCTAGGAATACCACCATGACCACGACCTCTGAAATTACCTTGACCATGGTAACCATATCCATCATTGCCTTGTGCATCATTTTGTACCCTAAAAGCATCATAGGTTCTCTCTCTCATGAGGTCAAAGCTATGACATCTTCGTTGTGTCTAACTGACTTACAGAACTTGTAATAGGGATTCTTAGGTACTTGAACATATCTCTACAGCAGATAGCAGTCTTCAGGTCGATGCTGGCCAGTTGTTCTACAGATCTCACAATATAGAACATTAGGGTTAAACGGGTTTGGCACACCAGTATTCAGGTAATTTCTTAACGCAGGACACTGTTATTTGTCGTGACCTTCTGTCTTACATCATGTACACCAAACCTCTTCTCGAAGAGATTTCCCTTTTTTCATGTCGCGCAGCTCCAAATCCATTTTTGCTAACTGTGCTTGTATTTGGTCTATGCTAGAATTATCTCCGACAGGAGCTGTTTCAAGTTTCATAGAAATTTCCAAAGCTTCTTGCTGATTAGCAACCTTTTGTTGCATAAGTGGAGTCCTGATATGAGGTAATAGTGTTGCAAGGAACCATTCTTTATGCTGTGCTGGTCCAATAGTGAAACTAACTTGATCCAACAGGACCTTGAACCTCTAATCAAAGTCCCAAACTGATTCACCTCACTTCTGTTGAATTTCCTTCAGTTCAGTTATACACTGTGACTCTAATTTAGGATTCTTGAATTCTTTGATCATTGCTATTTTAATATCAGCCAAGAAATGGTTCTGAGTACTGGAAAACTTCATAAACCAAGTCAAATCTCAGTCTCTGAAAGAAGTGACCAGCTGCGCTCTTTTGGTATTTTGATCCATAATATTCTTAGCAATCCAAACAGCTTCGCATAAGAACCAAAACTGTTCTGGATCCTCTGATCCAGTTCCTTTAAAGACTGGGAGCTTGATATCATCATTCATATGGGCCATAGTGTATCGAGGGGGGGGAGGAGGGGGAGAAGGAGGGGGAAGACTTGTAATAGGAGGGGGGGAACTTACTGGGGTAGACTGACCTGCGACAGGACTACTTGGGCTAGGGTTGCTTTCAGACTGCAACGGGTTCTCAGGGATAACATATCTTCGCTGCGGAGTTATAGGAGGGTTTCTAACAAAAGGGGTTTCTTCATATTCAGATTCTTCTGGACTTAATGTGGTATAATCAGTATTCTAGCCTGGGGTATAGGATCCAATATTTCTCTTGTAGCTTTTACCGCTTCGCATCAAACCACTTTGCTCGTTGAAGTCACTTTTGCTTCCAAACATAGGTTAGTAGCAATAAATCTAGCAATCTGATTCTATAAGCAATATGCCTTTCACAGCCAAGAGAATTTTAATTTTTAGACTAAAGGAATTTAGGTACTTACCCCTTGGTCCTTTGAAAAACTGTCGTTCAGCTTCGCTGAAAGACGTATGTGTGTCGATGGCAAATTCCGTCACAAATGCTTAAAGGGTTCGTGTTGTCCAGAAATCAACAGCTCATGATATCGTGTTGTTCACCCTTTTCAATATATTAATTCTTTCTGGGGTCCAGGCAGGAAACTGATCTTCTTTGAAGTTTGTCTTCCTTTCTGTCAACCTGGATGACCACTGGTGCAATTCTATGTGGATACTACCAAAGAAAATTTCATAAATATCAGTAAAAAGGTACCTTTGCAAGAAGTCGTCTGAGCTACGACGAGGATCCTTATTTTCTTGTTCAGCAAATTTAAGATAGGTATCTTCAATTCAGTCACCGATTTCTTTTACTAAGGGCCTCTAAAACATATCCCTTCAGGTAGGACATAGATTCCTCTTGAAGCAGATACTGGTTCAACCGGCAACGGAACCAATTTGTTGGGCATAGGTTAGACCCAGGTTCTATACTTTTATATTCGCACCAACAAAAAGACCCATAGTGTTGGCCCTTTCGGCAACAACCCGCGAACAGGTTGCAATCTCACCCAAAACAGCTATGGGGTGCCGCAAAATCAGGTTTCTGCAGGTGCAAGAGGGATATTACTGTACCTTTAGTCTTAACAAATAATAATTATGTAATAAATAGCTTCAACATTCACTTAAATAGCTTCGCAGTTTAGATAAAAGACAATTTCTTGCTTAACTCTTAACTGAGAATTCACAGCGAATTTAGTACTTAACAGTTTATCTTACTTTATCACTTATCTACTTATCAAATGCATAAAAAACATAATAGAAACAATGCAACAAGAACCACCACAACACAAGATATACGTGGTTCACCCCCAATGTAGGGGCTACATCCATAGAACTGCATTTATATTCAACTCTTTACAAAATGATCTGCACACTCAGCTGCAGATCTCTTCAATCACCCAAAGCTGTGCACTCAGCTGCAGAATCCTTTTTACAAAACCCTCTGCGCACTCAGCTGCAGAGGTCGTCCATGCACTCAGCTGGGACTTGACTTTCCTTCTTAAACCCTAAAAACCCTCTGCGCACTCAGCTGCAGAGGTCGTCCACGCACACAGCTGGGACTTAACCTTAAAACCCTAAAATAGGTCTTAGTCTCTTCACATTAAATTATCATCATAATAAAACCTTGAAAAGCCTAACCCGACTCCTTTACATAAGTGCCTATTTATACAAGTGCACTATTACAATACCATGGGCTTAAACCATGGGTACCCGCAAACCATGGGACATTTACAAAAAGAGGGACTTTGACCCAACCCCAACACCCCTAAGACTATTTTGGGTCATAACTCCGCTTAGAATCTTTGCACCAAAACCGCGGAGTTGCCAAAATTAAGGACTTACAAGGTCCGAGCCCCAACATCATATCAATTTGATGAGGAGATTCATTCCAAACTTGGCAGAATTAATGAAGCCCATGCAGGCCTTACTCAAGAAAAATGTTAATTTTGTGTGGACCACTAAAAAAAGGAAAGCCTTTGATTCAATAAAGAATACCATTACCAGGTCTCTGGTCTTAGTCAGCCTGGATTATGTGTTGGGGCTCCGACCTTCAAGGTCCTTAATTTTGGCAACTCCGCAGTTTTGGTGTGAAGCTTATAAGAGAAGTTGCGACCCAAAATAGTCTTAGGGGTGTCGGGGTTGGGTCAAAGCCCCTCTTTTTGTAAATGTCCCATGGTTTATGGGTACCCATGGTTTAAGCCCATGGTATTGTAATAGTGCACTTGTATAAATAGGCACTTATGTAAAGGAGTCAGGTTAGGATTTTCAAGGTTTTATTATGATGATAATTTGATGCGAAGAGACTAAGACCTATTTTAGGGTTTTAGGGTTAAGTCCTAGATGTGTGCGTGGACGACCTCTGCAGCTGAGTGTGCAAAGGGTTTTTAGGGTTTAAGAAGGAAGTTTAAGTCCCAGCTGAGTGCGTGGATGACCTCTGCAGCTGAGTGCGCAGCTTTGGGTGACTAAGAAGATCTGCAGCTGAGTGTGCAGATCAGAACTGTGTGTTTGTAAAGAGTTGAATATAAACGCAGTTCTGTGGACATAGCCCCTACACTGGGGGTGAACCACGTATATCTTGTGTTGTGGTGGTTCTTTTATGTTGTTTCTATTATGTTTTTTTATGCATTGATAAGTAGATGAATGATAAAGTAAGATAACTGCTAAGTATTAACTTCGCTGTGAATTCCCAGTTAAGGGTTAAGCAAGACACTATCGTTTATCTAAACTGTGAAGCTATTTAAGTGAATGTCGAAGCTCTATGTTGCATGATTATTATTTGTTAAGGCTAAAGGTACAATAATATCCCTCTTTTACCTGCAGAAACCTAATTTTGCAGCACCCCATAGCTGTTTCGGGTGAGACTGCAACCTGTTCGTAGGTTGTTGCCGAAAGGGCCAACACTGTGGGTATTTTTGTTGGTGCGAAGATAAAAGTATAAGAACCTGGGTCTGCCCTAATCCCAACAAATTGGTTCCGTTTCCGGTTGAGCAATATCTACTTTAAGAGGGATCTACATCGTACCTATAGGGATATGTTTTGGAGGCCCTCTATAAAATAAATCAGTGACTGGGTTGAAGCTACCTATCTGAAATTTGCTGAACAAGAAAATAAGGATCATTGTTGTAGCTTAGATAACTTCTTGCAAAGGTACATTTTTACTGATATTTATGAAAATTTCTTTGGTAGTATCCACATATAATTACACCAGTGGTTATGCAGGTTGACAGAAAGAAAGACAAACTTCAAGGAAGATCAGTTTCCTGATTGGACCCTAGAAAGAATTAATATATTGAAAAGGGTGAACAACGTGATATCACGAGTTGTTGATTTCTGGACAATGCGAACCCTTGAAGCATTTGTGACGGAGTTCACCATCGACACACATAATTCTTTCAGCGAAGTTGAACGACATTTTTTCAAAGGACCAAGGGGTAAGTACCTAAATTCCTTTAGTCTGAAAATTAAAATGCTCTCGGCTGAGAAAGGGATATTGCTTATAGAATCAGATTGCTAGATTTATTGCTACTAACCTATGTTTGGAAGTGAAAGTGACTTCAACGAGAAAAGTGGTTTGCTATGAAGTGGTAAAAGATACAAGAGAAATATTCGATCATATACCCTAGGCCAGAATACCGATTATACCCCATTAATTCAAGAAGAATCTGAATCTGAAGAAACCCATTTTGTTAGAAACCCTCCTATAACTCTACAATGAATATCTGTTATCCCTGAGAACCCGTCGCAGTCGAAAAGAAACCCTAGCCCGAGTAGTCATGTCGTGGGTCAGTCTACCCCAGTAAGTTCCCCCCCCCTATTACCAGTCTTCCCCCTCCTCCCCCCCCTCGATCCACTATGGCCCATATGAATGATGATATCAAGCTCCCAGTCTTTAAAGGAACTGGATCAAAGGATCTAGAGCAGTTTTGGTTCTTATGCAAAGCTATTTGGACTACTAAGAATATTATGGATCAAAATACCAGAAGAGCGCAGCTAGTCACTTCTTTCAGAGACCAAGATTTGACTTGGTTTATGAATTTTTCCAGTACTCAGAACCATGTCTTGGTTAATATTAAAACAACAATGATCAAAGAATTCAAGAAGCCTAAATCAGAGTCATAGTGTATAACTGATCTGAAAGAAATTCAGCAGAAGCGAGGTGAATCGGTTTGGGACTTTGATTAGAGGTTCAAGGTTCTGTTGGATCAATTTAGTTTCACTATTGGAATAGCGCATCATAAAGAATGGTTCATTGCAGCACTATTACCTCATATCAGGACTCCACTTATGCAACGGAAGGTTGATGATTAGCAAGAAGCTTTGGAAATTGCTATGAAACTTGAAACAGCTCTTGTCGAAGACAATTTTGGCATAGCCCAAATACAAGCATAGTTAGCAGAAATGGCTTTGGAGCTGCGCGACATGAAAAAAGGGAAATGTCTTTGAGAAGAGGTTTGGTGTACACGATGTAAGATATAAGGTCATGAAAAAGAACAGTGTCCTGCATTAAGAAATTACCTGAATACTGGTGCACCAAACTCGTTTAACCCTAATGTTCTATATTGTGAGATCTATCGAACAACTAGCGAGCATCGACCTGAAGATTGCTACTTGCTACAGAGATATGTTCAAGTACCTAAGAATCCCTAATACAAGTTCTATAAGTCAGTTGGACACAATGAAGATGAATGTCACAGCTTTGTCCTCATGAGAGAGCGAACCTATGATGCTTATAGGGTACAACCCGATGCACAAGGCAACGATGGATATGGTTACCATGGTAGTACATTAGGTCAAGGTACTTTCAGAGGTCGCGGTCATGGTGGTATACTTGGAAGAGGTCAAGGCCAGGTTGTTTGCTATAACTGTAATAAGGAAGGACATGTAGCTAGAGACTGTCAGAACCCAACTTCGACATGTTGATATTGCAGAGCAATCGATCATGTGATTGAGCAATGCCCACAGTTGATAGCCAGGATACAAGAAAGAAATAGCGCTCCTACTCAGAATATTCAGATGATTGCTGTCGAGAAAAGACTTCTCCCAGCCATTAATGTTGTTACAAGGAGTGGAGATACAACGCAAGTGCAAAATAAGGAGAAACAGCCTGATGAGGCTTGGGTCCACAAGACCCCAGAGAAAATCCCATCATTCGATGTTGGAAGAGAAAAAGGAACATTTATGGAAGCTAAAAAAGACTTTGTTGATCCAAGAACATCAGTAGCACCTGCGCAACAGCATCAATAGCAGTTACAGTCTCAAGAAGCTTCACTGGATCAAGTAAGTACACTGTCATCATTTTTACAGAGTTGTATGAAGCTATTAAGAAATCAAAATTCTTTGAATGAATTACAGAAATTTATTGCATCCTGTGAACCTCAACGAAGCTCTGATAGAGGAAAAACTATTAATAGAGTTAGAAGAACTAGAAGAGAAATGAGATTGCATGCTTAGATAGGAGATTATGACATGACTGATATCATTTTAGACCTGGGATCAGAAGTAAATGTCCTAACTAAGCAGACATGGGAAAAAATGGGAAAACCTACCCTTGAATGGTCCCCTATACAGTTGAGAATAGCCAATCAGTAGAATATTGTGCCCCTAGGAAGATTCCCTAATGTCATAGTGGACATTGATGGAGTCAGTACCTTAGCAAATTTTGAAGTCATTGAAATAATTGATGATAGAAACACCTATCCAGCCTTGCTAGGAATTGAATGGGCAATAGACAATTCTGCAGTAATCAACCTTAAGAACAGACAGATGACTTTTGAAGGAAAAGGATTGAGAGTCATAGTACCCTTGGAGCCTTCTTAAGGAGAAAGGTACACAGAGCCAGTCAAAGATGAAGATCAGGATGTTTTGGATCATATCTACAACATCACAGCTAAAGAAGAAGATTATGTTAATCCTACTGCTGAAGGAATAATGGATTGGTAGTGTGACAGTTCTTGCATGACTGATTCAGACAAAGGCCTAGAGAATTGAAAGAATATACTTTATGATCTACATGGACATCGATGTGCAAGAATTACCAAGTCTCTCAGATGGCTTGGCTCACAGACAAGAATCTTACCTACTTTTGATGGCTTGACAGACCCAGAAGATTTTATTCTACAATTCTCAGCACAAGTACCAGACTCACAGAAAATGGAGACTCTAGATTCAGTATTCAGAGCCATAGCTGCCAGATGGTGGAATGGTCATAAAAAGTATATTCATAGTTGGAGTGCTTGTCAAAAGTTTCTTCGCCTGAGATTCATGGATCAACCTCAGGAGGTGCGAAGCATATTTAATGGTAAGACTAGTCCTCAGGAACATTTGGAGCAGTGCTATGAAGCATAGAAGCATGTACATTGTGAAGAATGGGTACATAGGTTTGTACACACTCTGGAACTTGTAGCAAATAACTGGTATGTGGAGGTTGAGCTTTGCCATGGTACTGCAAGTTGGGATAGCCTTACTGATAGTTTTGTGCTCACATTTTCTATTAATGAATTTTTCCCTGCTTTGGACGTTGCTGTTAGGTTGATCCATACTAAGGTGTTTGATGATAAATAAATAGCCAAGTACCAACCTGATTGGAAGGAACAAGGGGCTAATGCAGTAGAATGCTATAACCTCGCCATTAATGAAGACAATGACCCGTGCAACATGAATATCCCTAAGTCCAAAGGACAGTGTGAAGTACATGGACCAGCAGTTGAATCACCTGAAGTAACTCAGCCCTTGAAGATAAGGAAAGTAAACATTGGATCAGAAGAAATGCCTAAGTACGCTACCATTGGAGATTATTGGGACGAAGAAATGTTAAGCAAAGAGACTGAACTTATCCATGAGTATCAGGATTTATTTCCAATGAAGTTCTCAGAAATGAAAGGTATCCTTGGTGATATAGGAGTGATAAAAATCCCTTTGAAAGCTGATGCGAAGAAAAAGTCAGGATGGAGCTAGATAAGATGCTCGCTGCAAGAATCATTGAGGATATGGAAGACATTCTGTCGTGGGTCAAAGCTCGAAGCTCTATCGAAGCTAGTGTCAGGAAGTGTCGAAGGTCCTTATTGTGGTGCAGCCAAAGTTACTGGTTGTGCCGAAGAAGGAAAGGTGTGTCGGAGCTTAAAATGCGACCGTTGGAAAAAATCAGATTTGGCGGCGCTGGTACGTTAACTGTATTAACTGCCTATAATGATGATATTTTGGGAAGTCTACCGCCATTTGGACAAGATATCTGTCAGATTTGGTGTCTTCAATGCAAATTTATGGAATATTTGGTCGTTGGATTCTATAAGAAGACACCCAGGCCTATGAATTTTGCATTACGCATTTTTGTGAGTTTTATAGTTCAGTCCATGTCAGCTGCTCGCGAAGTTTAGAAATTGTTGAGATATTTTAGACAGAGGGGTCTGTAGAACCTTATGAGCAACCCACCTACATCTGCACCCCGTGAAGAGGCTCCCCCAGCACCGACTCAACCAATGCAGACACGATCTACCAGGAAGAAGTTTAAACCAGAATTTTTCTCTAAGCGAAATGAAGAAAGACACAAGCCATCAGGAAAGACACCGGAGGAACCTGAGATGAATCCTTCTGGTTCAACGGAGCTCCCACCTGAAGGCTTTGAAGACTTTGGTGAGGATGAGAACATTGCACTGCAACGTCCACCATATATTTATCCTGTTCGATCAGTAGTGCAACCACCTCGGTGGACAACCAAGTTCACATTACGCACCCCTTTGCTGCCACAGGGTGTGCAGTTGATCAGAACAATGACAGGAAAAATTAACCGGCTCAAATACATAGACCATGATACGAATGATCATGGGAAGTTTCCACAGTTCACACCTAGAACATACTTGCACTCCGTCCACTATCCGGAGACTGGAGCGACGTTACTGGAAGTGAAATAGTGGGTTGTTGGCTTGGAGCAAGCTAGCTTGTTGAAGATGCTCAATGTCCCCCACTTTGGTCGCAACACGCAGGTGACTGTGGTGGTCAAGTAGCTATTGGCATTGGTGCATGATGGGAACCTATGGATAGGAGACCAGAGAATTCCTATTAATGGAGAGCTAATTCATAGGATCTCAAGCTTGCCGAAGGAAGGGCTTGATCCTGGAATTGAATTTGTTTCAAAACACGAGGATACAAAGCTGGCATAGAGCATGAAGGACCACTTTATCCTGATGAAAGGAAAGCAAGGGTATCAAACCTCAACAATTCGGCACCAGAACATTCGCTTCGTTGCAGAGCTCTTAGCATGCAAGCTAATGCGGAAGTTTATACCAAATGAAGTGCCTGCCCCGATTGTCAGTATTACTACAAACTGTGCCGAAGGCTACAGTTACTAATGGGCAGAGTACATTGCTAAGGAATTCCTTGAAGATGTCTGTGATGCACAGGAGAAAGTTAGACCCTTTCACTATTCATGGCTGATAATGCTTATTGCACTGGTAGGATGGAAAGAACCTACCGAGGTGTAGTTTGTTGATGTGCCTCTGCACATGCCTGGTGCAGGAAGGTACGCATCTCTTTGGGTTTCATAGGATAAATCCCTACAGTAGATGACGAACTATGTGTTCACCTTTTATACGATGAGTATCTCATATGAGATCCTAAAAACACCTCGGCTCAGTAAGGAGCTATTTTCTCAATATGCGGGAGTGGCCAACTTCAAGGCCAACATGCACACTATCTTCATCCAGGCCCGCACAGATGATAAACATGCATGCTGGAAGTTTCCATATGTGATAACCCAAGAAGACATCCTCACAGTAGTTCAGCAGTGGCCGACTAAATGGATGAAGGACGTAGGGACAAGGCCCAACATTCCAGTCCCTCTAGTCACCAATGCGGCCGCAGCCCTTAGTCAGACGTAGCAGAATGACCCACTTGAAGAAATTGAAGAACAAAGTGAGTCATGGCAGAGTGAAGGTGACCAGGGTGGAGATAGCGGAGATGATGAAGAAGAAGAAGAATCAATCAAGACCATCTCAGACCCCAATTGCCTAGATAAGCGCAAGTATCTAGAGGAAAAGGAAGTGACTAAGCCTCAACCCAGAAAGAAAGCGAAGGCGTCAAAGGGAAAGAATATCGTCGAAGAGCCCGCTTTGACGGTTGAAGAGCTTAATCAAGCTCTGATGAAGTCCACACAAGAATTAACCAACAAATGGTCAGAGTTTGCAGCTACGCATCTTGATGCGTTTACCGGCGTAGCACAACGAATTACAGAGCTGAAGGAGTTAGCAGAAAAATAAGCGACTGGAGCTATAGCAAGCAGTGACCCAGTAATCGCACAGCCAGATACAAGACAATGGCCAACCAGAGATAACAAAGGAAAAGTACCAAGTGCATCCCTCATAATAACTGACATAACATCTCGCTCGCAAATGAGTATGATAGTTGAGATAAACTACACCAATTTGTCTATGCCGGAGCTGTATCTTTGTCAATTGGCAATCATGAACGAGATCCAAGAACACGACAGTTTCTTGCGCAGGCAGTTGGAAAAAACCACGAAGCAGAGTGAAAGACTCACATCGCAGTTGGAAGCAGCAGAGCAGAAGAAGAGGGAAGTAGAAAGCAAGCAGCTGAACTGGCACGAGTATTGGATGAGGCATGTCGGAGTCTCCCTGACTTTGACATGCAGGCTGAAGAAGAACTAGAGCAAAGGATTATCAAGCTGAAAGACTATGCACAACAGTCTCAAAGCTTGATAGAAAAGATGAAAGCAAAACATAAGGCTTAGATTGCGGAACTTCAACTTCGCATCATTCCTGAGATTCCACCAGAGGTCAGAGAACAGCGCCATAGAGATATTCAGGCCTCAGCAACGAAGATCTCAGATCTTGTGAGCAGTGCAGCAAAGCTGCTAGATGAAAGTGTTGAGGCCTGGACAAACTTGCAGGACAACCTAGAAGTGGAAAAGCTACAAGAAACCATCAAGCAATGACAGACTGAGCTGGATGCAGTCAAAGCAGAGATCAAGACATTGCCTCCTATGGAGAAGATGCTTAAGGTAAAGCAGAGCAATGAGCTCCAGCAAGAAATTGAGGCGTGCAGAAGGAAAGAAACATTGTTGGTGAACTCTGTGAAGCCCCTTATTAATGAGGCCTTGGAGTTGAGCACTATTGCGGACACCTAGCTCAAAGTCCTGAAGGAGTATGATGCATTTACACAGGAAAAGGTCAGCAAAGCATATACGGCAGCATTACAGGAGTTATCAAAGAAAGAGCAAGTAGCCGAAGATATCATGCGCAGCCTCAACAAGCAATTCACTATCTTTGCAAACAAGATTCTCCCTTCGGAAAAGTAGTAGAGTGTCCTGGGACAAGACACTGGTGAGCCTTAGGGGCCTGTTGGGGCTCCGACCTTCAAGGTCCTTAATTTTGGCAACTCCGCGGTTTTGGTGCGAATCTTGTAAGCAGAGTTGTGACTCAAAATAGTCTTAGGGGTGTCAAGGTTGGGTCAAAGCCCCTCTTTTTGTAAATGTCCCATGGTTTGCGGGTACCCATGGTTTAAGCCCATGGTATTGTAATAGTGCACTTGTATAAATAGGCACTTATGTAAAGGAGTTAGGTTAGGATTTTCAAGGTTTTATTATGATGATAATTTGATGTGAAGAGACTAAGACCTATTTTAGGGTTTTAGGGTTAATTTCCAGCTGTGTGCGTGGACGACCTCTACAGCTGAGTGTGCATAGGGTTTTTAGGTTTTAAGAATGAAGGTCAAGTCCCAGCTGAGTGCATGGACGACCTCTACAGCTGAGTGCACAGAGGGTTTTGTAAGAAAGATTCTGCAACTGAGTGCGTAGCTTTGGGTGACTAAGAATATCTACAGCTGAGTGCGCAGATCAGAACTGTGTGTTTGTAAAGAGTTGAATATAAACGCAGTTCTGTGGATGTAGCCCCTACACTGGGGGTGAACACGTATATCTTGTGTTGTGGTGGTTCTTTTATGTTGTTTCTGTTATGTTTTTTTATGCATTGATAAGTAGATGAATGATAAAGTAAGATAACTGCTAAGTATTAACTTCGTTGTGAATTCCCAGTTAAGGGTTAAGAAAGACACTATCTTTTATCTAAAATGCGAAGCTATTTAAGTGAAGGTCGAAGCTCTGTGTTGCATGATTATTATTTGTTAAGGCTAAAGGTACAGTAATATCCCTCTTTTTCCTACAGAAACCTGATTCTACGACGCCCCATAGCTATTTCAGGTGACACTACAACCTGTTCGCAGGTTGTTGCCGAAAGGGCCAACACTATGGGTCTTTTTGTTGGTGCGAAGATAAAAGTATAAAAACCCGGGTCTGCCCTAAGCCCAACATTACGCAAAGGATTTCATAATATTTTCATTTTCCTCTGAAGATACCATTGCCGTTGTGTTTCTCCAAAAGAACTATGAAGGATTCGAGTAGCCCATAGCATTTATGAGTAGACCCTTGCAGAATTTCGAGCTAAAGTATACCATCATGGAGAAGCAAGCTTATGCCTTAGTCAAATCATTAAAACATTTCAGGACTTATATCGGGTATTTCAAGGTTACCGGATATGTTCCCCACACTGCGGTCAAGGATATCCTTTCTCAAAAGGGTTGTTTAGGATTAATGGGTACATGGGCATCCAAGATTCAGGAGTATGACCTTGAGATAAAACCTACTAAATTAGTCAAGGGACAAGGCCTGGAAAGAATGCTTACTCAAAATAATGAAGAATCCATTGAAATGATTGCAGAAAATGATATCCCGTAGCCTACCATGACTCCTGTCCTTCAAAACCTTAAAAACCATTGGTAGTCAGACATCATTTTCTTTCTCCTCCATCTCACTTTCCCATATCACCTCAAAGGACACACACGTAGGGCTTTGAGACTTCATACCACTAGGTATTGCATTACTCAAGAGGGTCTGGGTTGGAGGAACCTAGATGGTATTATACTTGGGTGCATCAATGAACATGATTCTAAGAAGATATTAACAAAGTTTCACTTAGGATTTTGTGGAGGCCACTATGCAGCAAATACAACTTCCCACAAAATATTGAGAGCTGGTTACTATTGGCCAACCATTTTTGCAGATGCTCACAAGCATATCAAGTGTTGCCAAGAGTGCCAGCTGTTCACTGGGAAGCAGAAGTTGGTAGTGTTGCCACCTTTCACACACCTGGGTCACATGGTAGAAACCTTCAATCCACTCAGTGTGTCCTTGGGGGAAAGTCTCGAGTCAAGGCCATCACCTTGTTCTTGACTCCTCCATTTAGGCTCAAATCCTAACGAAGCCAAATGGGGTAGACCCTATTAAGTTACTAAGGAAAAATTATTTAGTACAGTGATGTTAAATTAAATGGGTTACTTAGGAGTTTGAAATTTAACCATAAACAACCATAGATGACAAGATACAAAATGAGTGCACGAAAGCACAATGCTGATACACAATATATATATAGCAAGAAAATAACCAGTGCTTTAAAATGGAGTCAAAAGATAATCAATGTACTTGCATGTGCTTGGAGTGAAAGTTTTGTGATTGCCTCTTGGTATGTTTTAAGTTAATGTGAAATATGAGTTGATTAAAATTAGGCGAAGGGAGGGGGGAACTCTAGATATACCCGAGAGTACTCGGAGTATGTACAAAACTAAACCATCATGGGTACTCACAAGGAATATGTGGGATGAATGGAGTCTCTAGGGCTATTGTTCATAATGCACCCATAGGGTGTGACAGAGATCGGCACCCCGAGGTCACTTTTCAGGAGTTCCCTCTTCCTTTGGGTATTTTACCACCGTAATGGTTTGATCTAGGTGTTGGATTTTCACCTGATGGTTTGTCAATTTGGGAGGGTGAATCCTAATTATTCTAGTCACTCAAGTGCTTTTGATATAGCTTGAGTGATCGGACGAACCGCAGCCAAGTGCAGAGCATACACACTGGAGTCTTGTCAATTTTAGTAAATTTTGAGATGGGTGTTCTTGTGAAAAAGAAAACCCTCTAGGAACCTCTTTCAATCCAAGTTGATCTCAATCAGGGAACCAAGGAGGGGTTAATTTTATAATAGCTGATGAAATAATTGATGAAAAGGAAAACACAAATACATAATTCCAGTTTTCTAATTAGTCCTACCATGCATCTCTTTCCCCTTTCAGGTCAATCAGGAAGTCGTGGGGTAAGTATTAAGATTACATTGAAATATCAAATATTGAATATGGAAATGATAATAAATCAAATTATACTACCCTACATATTAGAACTACGCTAGATTGAAAAGAGATGGACAAAAAGTAAAAAATTGACACCGACGCAAATCCCCCCAGGGGGGATGGTGAATAGGCTCGAAAGATCCTATTCGAAAGGACCTCTTTTTATTAGCATTGATTTAAAATATTAGAAAATTTAAATTGATGCACTTTGTTCCTTGTTATCTGGGACCCAAAGGCTTACAACAAGCTTGTAACAAGCTTGAATTAAGACACAGTGGTAGGGGAAGCTTCCGGGAAGCTCTAGTTGGTCCAAGAGTCAGAAATTTGGCAGAGAATCCTTCTCTTTTATGTTAGAAATGCTAAAAAATAGTGATTAATTAAAACCAAATGTGCCCAAACACACTTGAAAAGTGTTTTGGGTCACCACGCTAATTACCAAAAAAAAAACTAAGTGAAAATTGTTAAACATGAGTAATCTAATTTCTGCAAAAAGGAACCAAGGAAAGCAAGCTTTCCTTGAGATATTAGCTTTTTGTTTGGGAATCCAATGAGATGTGTACTTTTATTGCAGAATTTAAATCTTTTAAGAACAAAAAAGGAAGCTACCTTATGAGCATGCTTTAGATCTATGCTTTAGCTACTTGCAAAAAAGGAATTTCCTACACCTAGATCTATCTTTATGAACTGATATTCTTTATGAAATTATATATCTAAGCAACAAAACTCTTATAAAATAGATCTAACAATATATATTCAATTCCTGGAACTAGATCTGATCATAAGAGGGAGAGACAAGTAACCAGAAGATTGATTTTAAAAGAAAGGAGGAAGAGAAGGGGAAAGGCAGGTTGTTGGATGGATCTACAATGGAAACTTGTTAGTGGAATACATAGGGGAAATGTCTTCAAAAATATTTTGGATGTACAGTGGAGTCAAACTAGATCTACAACTCATCCAATCCTTGCTACCTCAAATCTAAACACACAATCCTGCACGAAATCTCATGAGATCTGGATATATATATGAAAAAGAGACAAGAATTACATGCAAATAAACTTATTAAACATGTATAATCTATATCTTCTAACATATATGCTATGAGATATAAGAAAAGCAAGTAACCTTACTTGCCCAATTATACTCCTATTGATTTAGCTGAATTGTTCAAGCTAGACAGGGTTCAAATCCAGAAATTGAGAGAAAAGTCAGCAACTTCAATAGCCGTAAGTCAATGCTTAATCCACACACATGACAGCATTACACCATTTGGCCTCCAAAGCTTCTTTATTCCAACAATCAAAAGATTACAACAGTATTACAATAGAAATCCCTTAAATCCAACTCTAACTAGCTTGGAAGAGGCATCTCGAGCTTTATTTATACAAAAAAAGAGATCCAGCCTAGGGGGTGCAAATCCCAAGGAGATAGACCACTGTAGCTGAAGGAGAGTCCATCAATTCCTGATCTGTGTCTAGCTGAGCTAGATCTGAGCCTCACTGAGTGCAACTATCAATTGAGAGGCTGATCTGACTGACACCTCAACTTGTTGACTAAAGCATCCACCAAAAATCATCCAGATGAGCCCAAACATATGGACAAGAGACAGAGGGAGAAATTCCCCATAAAGGATGCTAAAGTTGAACTCTGGATCTGTCCAGATCACCTCCATTGGTTAAGGATTTGTCAGATCTAGTCAACCTAGTTTAGCTCTGACTGATTTCAATCAAATCAGTTGAGAATCCATTGATCTAGGTTTTTGGATTTGCTCCATTATTCATCAATTTATTAATTAAAATAATCAATAATTGATTTTTTGGGGCTTTCTGACCTGAGTGATGGAAAATCACTCAAAA